>JAQPZY010000798.1:0-475571 GCA_029931535.1 Margaritifera margaritifera
CAACCTAAATTTTCTGTCAGATATCCTACTGGGAATAGATCATTACTCCACTCTCGTTATGTCAGATATCATCCTATCGGAAGTCAAACAGATACCAAAGGCTATCTGGTCAAGCCAAACACGGCAGGCCATAAACAAACAAACCTAGTTTCATAAGATTAATCTATTTCCTAACGGCTATTTCATCGCTGACTCACATTAACATCACACGAGACATAACAGTTCCATTCTCGATTATACAAATGAATGAATGAAATTCATTACATGGCTTAACTACGTTAATTTCAGTCGATACGCACTTAAGTTTTTATCATACATGAAATCATCTAAGATCGGTGAATTCACATGGATTCTCATACTCATATCAACTAAAGTAATGCATGCAATTCTTAGAATACATGATTCCTATAACACTCAAGACAACAAATTCAAACAATCTGTCAAACTTATATATAAGATCATTGTACGAATTCAGATAATGAACTCAAACACAGTTATACTCATATCAAGAAAATTGATCTATGAATTTATACCAATAAATTCATGCAAATATAAGTAATAAATTCAGGCAAATAATTATATTGGTATCAACGAATTCCATGAGATTGATGCAAATACCTTGTGCTTTCAAGCCTTGCTCGCTTCTACCGCCAGAATTGTGTCCGTCAACTTTCCAGACATCCGGTCCCTTAGATAATTGTTTTACGAGATAATTTCTTGCAAATTCAATCTTGGAGCCAAAAATATCTTCCTCTTGCAGGAGTTTAGACTGACTAAATTTTGCGATGTGGCATATTAAAACCATGATATTTCGTGTGGGAAACACGCCCCTTATTTAGCGTAGCCAATCAGGATTAAATACCACCCTTTTTATAAATAGGTGCCAAAATTTGCAGTCATCCTGACCCTCTAGATTTTCAAATAACTGATTCTGGACAATCTCAACTCTGACATTTTCAATACAAAGATTGAGTTAACCTTTTCACTTCCAGTTTCTCGGACTGTTAAATAAACGAATGCTTAATTAAAAATCGGTTCCTCTCACAACACAGACCTTAAAATCCTCGCAGCATAGCGATTAAATACGCACCCTCTCCTCATAAATCTAATTAATTGTTCTATGCCCAAGTTAATGTTCTCTTTATAGATCGACAGAAATTTGCACCCTTACAACAGTGCACCTCCATTTATTTTGTTTTTAGTTTATAGCTGACTGTGTGTCCCCATTTAACAGCCTTTATCCCAAGATTGATGCTATGACACCACCTTTATATTTCAGGTGTCTGCTCCTTCGGTGTTGAACATCTAAAGCCATTATTTCTCCCATTGTTTGTATGTATACTCCTTAAAAGGTATGTTAACACCTATATATTTATAAATGATCTATAGCACAATAAACTGGTAACGCATTGGTGGCCAAAATGTGTTTTATTGCAGTTAAGCATTTTCCTGAATTGTTATAATATCCACTGCACATGAATATTTTTTTTTTCTCCATTTTCCTCAGATATACTTTACATTGGGTTTGATATGTGTTTACGACATACAATGTTTACATTTGCATTACATTTGTGCCCTCATCTACATTGTTTTCATTGCGGTTGACTTTGCGACTCATCTTATTTTGTTTTACATTGGAGTTGACTGTGTGCCTCAACTTTTGTTTACATTGGGGTTGACAGTGCACCTCCATTAATTTTGTTTTTAGTTTATAGCTGACTGTGTGTTCCCATTTAACAGCCTTTTTCCCAGGATTGATTGTATGAGACCACCTTTATATTTCAGGTGTCTGCTCCTTTGGTGTTGAACATCTAAAGCCATTATTTCTCCCATTGTTTGTATGTATACTCCTTTCAAGGTATGTTAACACCTATATATTTATAACTGATCTATAGCACAATAAACTGGTGATTCATTGGTGGCCAAAATGTCTTTTATTGCACTTAAGCATTTTCCTGAATTATTCTAATATCCACTGCACATGAGTACTTTTTTTTTTCCATTTTCCTCAGACATAGGATTTGATATGTGTTTATGCACATACAATGTTTACATTTGGATTACATAATGTGCCCTCATCTACATTGTTTTCATTTGGGTTGACTTTGTGACTCATCTTATTTTGTTTCACATTGGAGTGGACTGTGTGCCTCAACTTTTTTTTACATTGGGGTTGACAGTGCACCTCCATTTATTTTGTTTTTAGTTTATAGCTGACTCTGTGTCCCCATTAAACATCCTTTATCCAAAGATTGATGCTTTGACACCACCTTTATATTTCAGGTGTCTGCTCTTTCGGTGTTGAACATCTAAAGCCATTATTTCTTCCATTGTTTGTATGTATACTCCTTACAAGGTATGTTAAAAACCTTGTATTTATTTCTGATCTATAGCACAATAAACTGGTAATGCATTGGTGGCCAAAATGTATTTTATTGCAGTTAAGCATTTTCCTGAATTGTTATAATATCTAACGCGCATGAATAAAAAATTTTTCTCCATTTTCCTCTGATATTCTTTACATTGGGTTGATATGTGTTTACGCCATTCAATGTTTATGTTTGGATTACATTTGTGCCCTCATCTACATTGTTTTTATTGGGGTAGACCTTGTGACTCATCTTATTTTGTTTTACATTGGAGTTGACTGTGTGCCTCAACTTTTTTTTACATTGGGGTTGACAGTGCACCTCCATTTATTTTGTTTTTAGTTTATGGCTGACTGTGTGTCCCCATTTAACGGCCTTTATCCCAAGATTGATTGTATGACACCACCTTTATGTTTCAGGTTTCTGCTCCTTCAGTGTTGAACATCTAAAGCCACTATTTCTCCCATTGTTTGTATGTATACTCCTTACAAGGTATGTTAAAAACCTTGTATTTATTTCTGATCTATAGCACAATAAACTGGTAATGCATTGGTGGCCAAAATGTATTTTATTGCAGTTAAGCATTTTCCTGAATTGTTATAATATCTAACGCGCATGAATAAAAATTTTTTCTCCATTTTCCTCTGATATTCTTTACATTGGGTTTGATATGTGTTTACGCCATTCAATGTTTATGTTTGGATTACATTTGTGCCCTCATCTACATTGTTTTTATTGGGGTAGACCTTGTGACTCGTCTTATTTTGTTTTACATTGGAGTTGACTGTGTGCCTCAACTTTTTTTTACATTGGGGTTGACAGTGCACCTCCATTTATTTTGTTTTTAGTTTATGGCTGACTGTGTGTCCCCATTTAACGCCCTTTATCCCAAGATTGATTGTATGACACCACCTTTATGTTTCATGTTTCTGCTCCTTCAGTGTTGAACATCTAAAGCCACTATTTCTCCCATTGTTTGTATGTATACTCCTTACAAGGTATGTTAACACCTATATATTTATAACTGATCTATAGCACAATAAACTGGTGATGCATCGGTGGCCAAAATGTGTTTTATTGCACTTAATCATTTTCCTGAATTAGTATAATATCCACTGCACATGAGTAATTTATTTTTTCCATTTTCCTCAGACATAGGATTAGATATGTGTTTATGCAGATACAATGTTTACATTTGGATTACATAATGTGCCCTCATCTACATTGTTTTCACTGGGGTTGACTTTGTGACTCATCTTATTTTGTTTTACATTGGAGTTGACTGTGTGCCTCAACTTTTTTTTCCATTGGGGTACACAGTGCACCTCCATTTATTTTGTTTCTAGTTTATAGCTGACTGTGTGTCCCCATTAAACATCCTTTATCCCAAGATTGATTGTATGACACCACCTTTATATTTCAGGTGTCTGCTCCTTCAGTGTTGAACATCTAAAGCCATTATTTCTCCCATTGTTTGTATGTATACTCCTTACAAGGTATGTTAACACCTATATATTTATAAATGATCTATAGCACAATAAACTGGTAATGCATTGGTGGCCAAAATGTGTTTTCTTGCAGTTAAGCATTTTCCTGAATTATTATAATATCCACCGCACATGAGTAAATTATTTTTTCCATTTTCCTCAGACATAGGATTTAATATGTGTTTATGCACATGCAATGTTTACATTTGGATTACATAATGTGCCCTAATCTACATTGTTTTCATTTGGGTTGATTTTGTGACTCATCTTATTTTGTTTTACATTGGAGTTGACTGTGTGCCTCAACTTTTTTTTACATTGGGGTTGACAGTGCACCTCCATTTATTTTGTTTTTAGTTTATAGCTGACTGTGTGTCCCCTTTTAATGGCCTTTATCCAAAGATTGATGGTATGACACCACTTTTATATTTCAGGTGTCTACTCCTTTGGTGTTGAACATCTAAAGCCATTATTTCTCCCATTGTTTGTATGTATACTACTTACAAGGTATGTTAACACCTATATATTTATAACTGATCTATAGCACAATAAACTGGTAATGCATTGGTGGCCAAAATGTTTTATTGCAGTTAAGCATTTTCCTGAATTGTTATAATATCCACCTCACATGAATAATTTTTTTGTCTCCATTTTCCTCAGATATACTTTACATTGGGTTTGATATGTGTTTATTCACATACAATGTTTACATTTGGATTACATTTGTGCCCTCATTGACATTGTTTTCATTGGGGTAGACTTTGTGACTCATCTTATTTTGTTTTACATTGGAGTTTTCTGTGTGCCTCAACTTTTTTTACATTGGGGTTGACAGTGCACCTCCATTTATTTTGTTTTTAGTTTAAAGCTGACTGTGTGTCCCCATTTAACGGCCTTTATCCCAAGATTGATTGCATGACACCACCTTTATGTTTCAGGTTTCTGCTCCTTCAGTGTTGAACATCTAAAGCCACTATTTCTCCCATTGTTTGTATGTATACTCCTTACAAGGTATGTTAACACCTATATATTTATAACTGATCTATGGCACAATAAACTGGTAATGCATCGGTGGCCAAAATGTGTTTTATTGCACTTAAGCATTTTCCTGAATTGTTATAATATCCACTGCACATGAGTAATTTCTTTTTTCCATTTTCCTCAGACATAGGATTTGATATGTGTTTATGCAGATACAATGTTTACATTTGGATTACATAATGTGCCCTCATCGACATTGTTTTCATTGGGGTTGACTTTGTGACTCATCTTATTTTGTTTTACATTGGAGTTGACTGTGTGCCTTAACTTTTTTTACATTGGGGTTGACAGTGCACCTCCATTTATTTTGTTTTTAGTTTATAGCTGACTCTGTGTCCCCATTAAACATCCTTTATCCAAAGATTGATGCTTTGACACCACCTTTATATTTCAGGTGTCTGCTCTTTCGGTGTTGAACATCTAAAGCCATTATTTCTTCCATTGTTTGTATGTATACTCCTTACAAGGTATGTTAAAAACCTTGTATTTATTTCTGATCTATAGCACAATAAACTGGTAATGCATTGGTGGCCAAAATGTATTTTATTGCAGTTAAGCATTTTCCTGAATTGTTATAATATCTACCGCGCATGAATAATTTTTTTTTCTCCATTTTCCTCTGATATTCTTTACATTGGGTTTGATATGTGTTTACGCCATTCAATGTAAACGTTTGGATTACATTTGTGCCCTCATCTACATTGCTTTCATTGGGGTTGACTTTGTGACTCCTCTTATTTTGTTTTACATTGGAGTTGCCTGTGTGCCTCAACTTTTTTTGACATTGGGGTTGACAGTGCACCTCCATTTATTTTGTTTTTACTTTAGAGCTGACTGTGTGTCCCCATTTAACGGCCTTTATCCCAAGATTGATTGTATGACACCACCTCTATATATCCGGTGTCTGCTCCTAATGTGTGGATCACCTAAAGTCATTATTTCTCCCATTGTTTGTATGTATACTCCTTAAAAGGTATGTTAACACCTATATATTTATAACTGATCTATAGCACAATAAACTGGTAATGCATTGGTGGCCAAAATGTGTTTTATTGCAGTTAAGCATTTTCCTGAATTGTTATAATATCCACCACACATGAATAATTTTTTTTGTCTCCATTTTCCTCAGATATACTTTACATTGGGTTTGATATGTGTTTATGCAGATACAATGTTTACATTTGGATTACATTTGTGCCCTCATCTACATTGTTTTTATTGGGGTAGACTTTGTGACTCGTCTTATTTTGTTTTACATTGGAGTTGACTGTGTGCCTCAACTTTTGTTTACATTGGGGTTGACATTGCACCTCCATTTATTTTGTTTTTAGTTTATGGCTGACTGTGTGTCCCCATTTAACGGCCTTTATCCCAAGATTGATTATATGACACCACCTTTATGTTTCAGGTTTCTGCTCCTTCAGGGTTGAACATCTCAAGCCACTATTTCTCCCATTGTTTGTATGTATACTCCTTACAAGGTATGTTAACACCTATATATTTATAACTGATCTATAGCACAATAAACTGGTGATGCATCGGTGGCCAAAATGTGTTTTATTGCACTTAATCATTTTCCTGAATTAGTATAATATCCACTGCACATGAGTAATTTATTTTTTCCATTTTCCTCAGAGATAGGATTTGATATGTGTTTATGCAGATACAATGTTTACATTTGGATTACATAATGTGCCCTCATCTACATTGTTTTCATTGGGGTTGACTTTGTGACTCATCTTATTTTGTTTTACATTGGAGTTGACTGTGTGCCTCAACTTTTTTTACTTTGGGGTTGACAGTTGTGGCGAGGGGGTGGTGGTGGTTGTGGTTATCGTTATCTAGAGGATGATAGACCTCGGTGTTTTTGCCCGGATCGAGTTAAGAATAATATAAATTGTGAAACTTATAGATGGATTAATAGAGATCTGAGCAGATATATAGAACAGACTAAAATGAGCCCCCGTATATGAAATATAACAATTTAATCATTTACATAAACAAACTGTGATAATGCATTACATTAGGAAAATACACTTCTTTTTGAAATAAATCATTCACCGAATTTTAAACACAAATATACTTATATAAATAGCCGATCTGTTTAAATGATAGAATTAATTCATCACAGAATCGAGTGAACAATCGAAGTCATTGCTTTGTACAGCTTCATAATCTGGTTTCCTCCAGTTCACCGTGCTGTTCAACTGGTTCCTTCGCTTTCTTCTCACTCTGACTATCTTCTTGCCTCTGTTGGCCCTCAAACTTTGTGTGGGTAGGTGGATACGTAGGTATGTAGATACGTAGGTACGTGGATACGTCAGTGGATTACGTCAGTGGAGCTATTTCCCCTTGTGCTTTCAAAATAAACAGAGAAGCAACCTAAATTTTCTGTCAGATATCCTACTGGGAATAGATCATTACTCCACTCTCGTTATGTCAGATATCATCCTATCGGAAGTCAAACAGATACCAAAGGCTATCTGGTCAAGCCAAACACGGCAGGCCATAAACAAACAAACCTAGTTTCATAAGATTAATCTATTTCCTAACGGCTATTTCATCGCTGACTCACATTAACATCACACGAGACATAACAGTTCCGTTCTCGATTATACAAATGAATGAATGAAATTCATTACATGGCTTAACTACGTTAATTTCAGTCGATACGCACTTAAGTTTTTATCATACATGAAATCATCTAAGATCGGTGAATTCACATGGATTCTCATACTCATATCAACTAAAGTAATGCATGCAATTCTTAGAATACATGATTCCTATAACACTCAAGACAACAAATTCAAACAATCTGTCAAACTTATATATAAGATCATTGTACGAATTCAGATAATGAACTCAAACACAGTTATACTCATATCAAGAAAATTGATCTATGAATTTATACCAATAAATTCATGCAAATATAAGTAAATAAATTCAGGCAAATAATTATATTGGTATCAACGAATTCCATGAGATTGATGCAAATACCTTGTGCTTTCAAGCCTTGCTCGCTTCTACCGCCAGAATTGTGTCCGTCAACTTTCCAGACATCCGGTCCCTTAGATAATTGTTTTACGAGATAATTTCTTGCAAATTCAATCTTGGAGCCAAAAATATCTTCCTCTTGCAGGAGTTTAGACTGACTAAATTTTGCGATGTGGCATATTAAAACCATGATATTTCGTGTGGGAAACACGCCCCTTATTTAGCGTAGCCAATCAGGATTAAATACCACCCTTTTTATAAATAGGTGCCAAAATTTGCAGTCATCCTGACCCTCTAGATTTTCAAATAACTGATTCTGGACAATCTCAACTCTGACATTTTCAATACAAAGATTGAGTTAACCTTTTCACTTCCAGTTTCTCGGACTGTTAAATAAACGAATGCTTAATTAAAAATCGGTTCCTCTCACAACACAGACCTTAAAATCCTCGCAGCATAGCGATTAAATACGCACCCTTTCCTCATAAATCTAATTAATTGTTCTATGCCCAAGTTAATGTTCTCTTTATAGATCGACAGAAATTTGCACCCTTACAACAGTGCACCTCCATTTATTTTGTTTTTAGTTTATAGCTGACTGTGTGTCCCCATTTAACAGCCTTTATCCCAAGATTGATGCTATGACACCACCTTTATATTTCAGGTGTCTGCTCCTTCGGTGTTGAACATCTAAAGCCATTATTTCTCCCATTGTTTGTATGTATACTCCTTAAAAGGTATGTTAACACCTATATATTTATAAATGATCTATAGCACAATAAACTGGTAACGCATTGGTGGCCAAAATGTGTTTTATTGCAGTTAAGCATTTTCCTGAATTGTTATAATATCCACTGCACATGAATATTTTTTTTTTCTCCATTTTCCTCAGATATACTTTACATTGGGTTTGATATGTGTTTACGACATACAATGTTTACATTTGCATTACATTTGTGCCCTCATCTACATTGTTTTCATTGCGGTTGACTTTGCGACTCATCTTATTTTGTTTTACATTGGAGTTGACTGTGTGCCTCAACTTTTGTTTACATTGGGGTTGACAGTGCACCTCCATTAATTTTGTTTTTAGTTTATAGCTGACTGTGTGTTCCCATTTAACAGCCTTTTTCCCAAGATTGATTGTATGAGACCACCTTTATATTTCAGGTGTCTGCTCCTTTGGTGTTGAACATCTAAAGCCATTATTTCTCCCATTGTTTGTATGTATACTCCTTTCAAGGTATGTTAACACCTATATATTTATAACTGATCTATAGCACAATAAACTGGTGATTCATTGGTGGCCAAAATGTCTTTTATTGCACTTAAGCATTTTCCTGAATTATTCTAATATCCACTGCACATGAGTAATTTTTTTTTTCCATTTTCCTCAGACATAGGATTTGATATGTGTTTATGCACATACAATGTTTACATTTGGATTACATAATGTGCCCTCATCTACATTGTTTTCATTTGGGTTGACTTTGTGACTCATCTTATTTTGTTTCACATTGGAGTGGACTGTGTGCCTCAACTTTTTTTTACATTGGGGTTGACAGTGCACCTCCATTTATTTTGTTTTTAGTTTATAGCTGACTCTGTGTCCCCATTAAACATCCTTTATCCAAAGATTGATGCTTTGACACCACCTTTATATTTCAGGTGTCTGCTCTTTCGGTGTTGAACATCTAAAGCCATTATTTCTTCCATTGTTTGTATGTATACTCCTTACAAGGTATGTTAAAAACCTTGTATTTATTTCTGATCTATAGCACAATAAACTGGTAATGCATTGGTGGCCAAAATGTATTTTATTGCAGTTAAGCATTTTCCTGAATTGTTATAATATCTAACGCGCATGAATAAAAATTTTTTCTCCATTTTCCTCTGATATTCTTTACATTGGGTTTGATATGTGTTTACGCCATTCAATGTTTATGTTTGGATTACATTTGTGCCCTCATCTACATTGTTTTTATTGGGGTAGACCTTGTGACTCATCTTATTTTGTTTTACATTGGAGTTGACTGTGTGCCTCAACTTTTTTTTACATTGGGGTTGACAGTGCACCTCCATTTATTTTGTTTTTAGTTTATGGCTGACTGTGTGTCCCCATTTAACGGCCTTTATCCCAAGATTGATTGTATGACACCACCTTTATGTTTCAGGTTTCTGCTCCTTCAGTGTTGAACATCTAAAGCCACTATTTCTCCCATTGTTTGTATGTATACTCCTTACAAGGTATGTTAACACCTATATATTTATAACTGATCTATAGCACAATAAACTGGTAATGCATTGGTGGCCAAAATGTATTTTATTGCAGTTAAGCATTTTCCTGAATTGTTATAATATCTAACGCGCATGAATAAAAATTTTTTCTCCATTTTCCTCTGATATTCTTTACATTGGGTTTGATATGTGTTTACGCCATTCAATGTTTATGTTTGGATTACATTTGTGCCCTCATCTACATTGTTTTTATTGGGGTAGACCTTGTGACTCATCTTATTTTGTTTTACATTGGAGTTGACTGTGTGCCTCAACTTTTTTTTACATTGGGGTTGACAGTGCACCTCCATTTATTTTGTTTTTAGTTTATGGCTGACTGTGTGTCCCCATTTAACGGCCCTTTATCCCAAGATTGAATGTATGACACCACCTTTATGTTTCAGGTTTCTGCTCCTTCAGTGTTGAACATCTAAAGCCACTATTTCTCCCATTGTTTGTATGTATACTCCTTACAAGGTATGTTAACACCTATATATTTATAACTGATCTATAGCACAATAAACTGGTGATGCATCGGTGGCCAAAATGTGTTTTATTGCACTTAATCATTTTCCTGAATTAGTATAATATCCACTGCACATGAGTAATTTATTTTTTCCATTTTCCTCAGACATAGGATTAGATATGTGTTTATGCAGATACAATGTTTACATTTGGATTACATAATGTGCCCTCATCTACATTGTTTTCACTGGGGTTGACTTTGTGACTCATCTTATTTTGTTTTACATTGGAGTTGACTGTGTGCCTCAACTTTTTTTTCCATTGGGGTTCACAGTGCACCTCCATTTATTTTGTTTCTAGTTTATAGCTGACTGTGTGTCCCCATTAAACATCCTTTATCCCAAGATTGATTGTATGACACCACCTTTATATTTCAGGTGTCTGCTCCTTCGGTGTTGAACATCTAAAGCCATTATTTCTCCCATTGTTTGTATGTATACTCCTTACAAGGTATGTTAACACCTATATATTTATAAATGATCTATAGCACAATAAACTGGTAATGCATTGGTGGCCAAAATGTGTTTTCTTGCAGTTAAGCATTTTCCTGAATTATTATAATATCCACCGCACATGAGTAAATTATTTTTTCCATTTTCCTCAGACATAGGATTTAATATGTGTTTATGCACATGCAATGTTTACATTTGGATTACATAATGTGCCCTAATCTACATTGTTTTCATTTGGGTTGACTTTGTGACTCATCTTATTTTGTTTTACATTGGAGTTGACTGTGTGCCTCAACTTTTTTTTACATTGGGGTTGACAGTGCACCTCCATTTATTTTGTTTTTAGTTTATAGCTGACTGTGTGTCCCCTTTTAATGGCCTTTATCCAAAGATTGATGGTATGACACCACTTTTATATTTCAGGTGTCTACTCCTTTGGTGTTGAACATCTAAAGCCATTATTTCTCCCATTGTTTGTATGTATACTACTTACAAGGTATGTTAACACCTATATATTTATAACTGATCTATAGCACAATAAACTGGTAATGCATTGGTGGCCAAAATGTTTTATTGCAGTTAAGCATTTTCCTGAATTGTTATAATATCCACCTCACATGAATAATTTTTTTGTCTCCATTTTCCTCAGATATACTTTACATTGGGTTTGATATGTGTTTATGCAGATACAATGTTTACATTTGGATTACATTTGTGCCCTCATCTACATTGTTTTTATTGGGGTAGACTTTGTGACTCGTCTTATTTTGTTTTACATTGGAGTTGACTGTGTGCCTCAACTTTTGTTTACATTGGGGTTGACATTGCACCTCCATTTATTTTGTTTTTAGTTTATAGCTGACTGTGTGTCCCCATTTAACGGCCTTTATCCCAAGATTGATTGCATGACACCACCTTTATGTTTCAGGTTTCTGCTCCTTCAGTGTTGAACATCTAAAGCCACTATTTCTCCCATTGTTTGTATGTATACTCCTTACAAGGTATGTTAACACCTATATATTTATAACTGATCTATGGCACAATAAACTGGTAATGCATCGGTGGCCAAAATGTGTTTTATTGCACTTAAGCATTTTCCTGAATTGTTATAATATCCACTGCACATGAGTAATTTCTTTTTTCCATTTTCCTCAGACATAGGATTTGATATGTGTTTATGCAGATACAATGTTTACATTTGGATTACATAATGTGCCCTCATCGACATTGTTTTCATTGGGGTTGACTTTGTGACTCATCTTATTTTGTTTTACATTGGAGTTGACTGTGTGCCTTAACTTTTTTTACATTGGGGTTGACAGTGCACCTCCATTTATTTTGTTTTTAGTTTATAGCTGACTCTGTGTCCCCATTAAACATCCTTTATCCAAAGATTGATGCTTTGACACCACCTTTATATTTCAGGTGTCTGCTCTTTCGGTGTTGAACATCTAAAGCCATTATTTCTTCCATTGTTTGTATGTATACTCCTTACAAGGTATGTTAAAAACCTTGTATTTATTTCTGATCTATAGCACAATAAACTGGTAATGCATTGGTGGCCAAAATGTATTTTATTGCAGTTAAGCATTTTCCTGAATTGTTATAATATCTACCGCGCATGAATAATTTTTTTTTCTCCATTTTCCTCTGATATTCTTTACATTGGGTTTGATATGTGTTTACGCCATTCAATGTAAACGTTTGGATTACATTTGTGCCCTCATCTACATTGCTTTCATTGGGGTTGACTTTGTGACTCCTCTTATTTTGTTTTACATTGGAGTTGCCTGTGTGCCTCAACTTTTTTTGACATTGGGGTTGACAGTGCACCTCCATTTATTTTGTTTTTACTTTAGAGCTGACTGTGTGTCCCCATTTAACGGCCTTTATCCCAAGATTGATTGTATGACACCACCTCTATATATCCGGTGTCTGCTCCTAATGTGTGGATCACCTAAAGTCATTATTTCTCCCATTGTTTGTATGTATACTCCTTAAAAGGTATGTTAACACCTATATATTTATAACTGATCTATAGCACAATAAACTGGTAATGCATTGGTGGCCAAAATGTGTTTTATTGCAGTTAAGCATTTTCCTGAATTGTTATAATATCCACCACACATGAATAATTTTTTTTGTCTCCATTTTCCTCAGATATACTTTACATTGGGTTTGATATGTGTTTATGCAGATACAATGTTTACATTTGGATTACATTTGTGCCCTCATCTACATTGTTTTTATTGGGGTAGACTTTGTGACTCGTCTTATTTTGTTTTACATTGGAGTTGACTGTGTGCCTCAACTTTTGTTTACATTGGGGTTGACATTGCACCTCCATTTATTTTGTTTTTAGTTTATGGCTGACTGTGTGTCCCCATTTAACGGCCTTTATCCCAAGATTGATTATATGACACCACCTTTATGTTTCAGGTTTCTGCTCCTTCAGGGTTGAACATCTCAAGCCACTATTTCTCCCATTGTTTGTATGTATACTCCTTACAAGGTATGTTAACACCTATATATTTATAACTGATCTATAGCACAATAAACTGGTGATGCATCGGTGGCCAAAATGTGTTTTATTGCACTTAATCATTTTCCTGAATTAGTATAATATCCACTGCACATGAGTAATTTATTTTTTCCATTTTCCTCAGAGATAGGATTTGATATGTGTTTATGCAGATACAATGTTTACATTTGGATTACATAATGTGCCCTCATCTACATTGTTTTCATTGGGGTTGACTTTGTGACTCATCTTATTTTGTTTTACATTGGAGTTGACTGTGTGCCTCAACTTTTTTTACTTTGGGGTTGACAGTTGTGGCGAGGGGGTGGTGGTGGTTGTGGTTATCGTTATCTAGAGGATGATAGACCTCGGTGTTTTTGCCCGGATCGAGTTAAGAATAATATAAATTGTGAAACTTATAGATGGATTAATAGAGATCTGAGCAGATATATAGAACAGACTAAAATGAGCCCCCGTATATGAAATATAACAATTTAATCATTTACATAAACAAACTGTGATAATGCATTACATTAGGAAAATACACTTCTTTTTGAAATAAATCATTCACCGAATTTTAAACACAAATATACTTATATAAATAGCCGATCTGTTTAAATGATAGAATTAATTCATCACAGAATCGAGTGAACAATCGAAGTCATTGCTTTGTACAGCTTCATAATCTGGTTTCCTCCAGTTCACCGTGCTGTTCAACTGGTTCCTTCGCTTTCTTCTCACTCTGACTATCTTCTTGCCTCTGTTGGCCCTCAAACTTTGTGTGGGTAGGTGGATACGTAGGTATGTAGATACGTAGGTACGTGGATACGTCAGTGGATTACGTCAGTGGAGCTATTTCCCCTTGTGCTTTCAAAATAAACAGAGAAGCAACCTAAATTTTCTGTCAGATATCCTACTGGGAATAGATCATTACTCCACTCTCGTTATGTCAGATATCATCCTATCGGAAGTCAAACAGATACCAAAGGCTATCTGGTCAAGCCAAACACGGCAGGCCATAAACAAACAAACCTAGTTTCATAAGATTAATCTATTTCCTAACGGCTATTTCATCGCTGACTCACATTAACATCACACGAGACATAACAGTTCCGTTCTCGATTATACAAATGAATGAATGAAATTCATTACATGGCTTAACTACGTTAATTTCAGTCGATACGCACTTAAGTTTTTATCATACATGAAATCATCTAAGATCGGTGAATTCACATGGATTCTCATACTCATATCAACTAAAGTAATGCATGCAATTCTTAGAATACATGATTCCTATAACACTCAAGACAACAAATTCAAACAATCTGTCAAACTTATATATAAGATCATTGTACGAATTCAGATAATGAACTCAAACACAGTTATACTCATATCAAGAAAATTGATCTATGAATTTATACCAATAAATTCATGCAAATATAAGTAAATAAATTCAGGCAAATAATTATATTGGTATCAACGAATTCCATGAGATTGATGCAAATACCTTGTGCTTTCAAGCCTTGCTCGCTTCTACCGCCAGAATTGTGTCCGTCAACTTTCCAGACATCCGGTCCCTTAGATAATTGTTTTACGAGATAATTTCTTGCAAATTCAATCTTGGAGCCAAAAATATCTTCCTCTTGCAGGAGTTTAGACTGACTAAATTTTGCGATGTGGCATATTAAAACCATGATATTTCGTGTGGGAAACACGCCCCTTATTTAGCGTAGCCAATCAGGATTAAATACCACCCTTTTTATAAATAGGTGCCAAAATTTGCAGTCATCCTGACCCTCTAGATTTTCAAATAACTGATTCTGGACAATCTCAACTCTGACATTTTCAATACAAAGATTGAGTTAACCTTTTCACTTCCAGTTTCTCGGACTGTTAAATAAACGAATGCTTAATTAAAAATCGGTTCCTCTCACAACACAGACCTTAAAATCCTCGCAGCATAGCGATTAAATACGCACCCTTTCCTCATAAATCTAATTAATTGTTCTATGCCCAAGTTAATGTTCTCTTTATAGATCGACAGAAATTTGCACCCTTACAACAGTGCACCTCCATTTATTTTGTTTTTAGTTTATAGCTGACTGTGTGTCCCCATTTAACAGCCTTTATCCCAAGATTGATGCTATGACACCACCTTTATATTTCAGGTGTCTGCTCCTTCGGTGTTGAACATCTAAAGCCATTATTTCTCCCATTGTTTGTATGTATACTCCTTAAAAGGTATGTTAACACCTATATATTTATAAATGATCTATAGCACAATAAACTGGTAACGCATTGGTGGCCAAAATGTGTTTTATTGCAGTTAAGCATTTTCCTGAATTGTTATAATATCCACTGCACATGAATATTTTTTTTTTCTCCATTTTCCTCAGATATACTTTACATTGGGTTTGATATGTGTTTACGACATACAATGTTTACATTTGCATTACATTTGTGCCCTCATCTACATTGTTTTCATTGCGGTTGACTTTGCGACTCATCTTATTTTGTTTTACATTGGAGTTGACTGTGTGCCTCAACTTTTGTTTACATTGGGGTTGACAGTGCACCTCCATTAATTTTGTTTTTAGTTTATAGCTGACTGTGTGTTCCCATTTAACAGCCTTTTTCCCAAGATTGATTGTATGAGACCACCTTTATATTTCAGGTGTCTGCTCCTTTGGTGTTGAACATCTAAAGCCATTATTTCTCCCATTGTTTGTATGTATACTCCTTTCAAGGTATGTTAACACCTATATATTTATAACTGATCTATAGCACAATAAACTGGTGATTCATTGGTGGCCAAAATGTCTTTTATTGCACTTAAGCATTTTCCTGAATTATTCTAATATCCACTGCACATGAGTAATTTTTTTTTTCCATTTTCCTCAGACATAGGATTTGATATGTGTTTATGCACATACAATGTTTACATTTGGATTACATAATGTGCCCTCATCTACATTGTTTTCATTTGGGTTGACTTTGTGACTCATCTTATTTTGTTTCACATTGGAGTGGACTGTGTGCCTCAACTTTTTTTTACATTGGGGTTGACAGTGCACCTCCATTTATTTTGTTTTTAGTTTATAGCTGACTCTGTGTCCCCATTAAACATCCTTTATCCAAAGATTGATGCTTTGACACCACCTTTATATTTCAGGTGTCTGCTCTTTCGGTGTTGAACATCTAAAGCCATTATTTCTTCCATTGTTTGTATGTATACTCCTTACAAGGTATGTTAAAAACCTTGTATTTATTTCTGATCTATAGCACAATAAACTGGTAATGCATTGGTGGCCAAAATGTATTTTATTGCAGTTAAGCATTTTCCTGAATTGTTATAATATCTAACGCGCATGAATAAAAAAATTTTCTCCATTTTCCTCTGATATTCTTTACATTGGGTTTGATATGTGTTTACGCCATTCAATGTTTATGTTTGGATTACATTTGTGCCCTCATCTACATTGTTTTTATTGGGGTAGACCTTGTGACTCATCTTATTTTGTTTTACATTGGAGTTGACTGTGTGCCTCAACTTTTTTTTACATTGGGGTTGACAGTGCACCTCCATTTATTTTGTTTTTAGTTTATGGCTGACTGTGTGTCCCCATTTAACGGCCTTTATCCCAAGATTGATTGTATGACACCACCTTTATGTTTCAGGTTTCTGCTCCTTCAGTGTTGAACATCTAAAGCCACTATTTCTCCCATTGTTTGTATGTATACTCCTTACAAGGTATGTTAAAAACCTTGTATTTATTTCTGATCTATAGCACAATAAACTGGTAATGCATTGGTGGCCAAAATGTATTTTATTGCAGTTAAGCATTTTCCTGAATTGTTATAATATCTAACGCGCATGAATAAAAAAATTTTCTCCATTTTCCTCTGATATTCTTTACATTGGGTTTGATATGTGTTTACGCCATTCAATGTTTATGTTTGGATTACATTTGTGCCCTCATCTACATTGTTTTTATTGGGGTAGACCTTGTGACTCGTCTTATTTTGTTTTACATTGGAGTTGACTGTGTGCCTCAACTTTTTTTTACATTGGGGTTGACAGTGCACCTCCATTTATTTTGTTTTTAGTTTATGGCTGACTGTGTGTCCCCATTTAACGGCCTTTATCCCAAGATTGAATGTATGACACCACCTTTATGTTTCAGGTTTCTGCTCCTTCAGTGTTGAACATCTAAAGCCACTATTTCTCCCATTGTTTGTATGTATACTCCTTACAAGGTATGTTAACACCTATATATTTATAACTGATCTATAGCACAATAAACTGGTGATGCATCGGTGGCCAAAATGTGTTTTATTGCACTTAATCATTTTCCTGAATTAGTATAATATCCACTGCACATGAGTAATTTATTTTTTCCATTTTCCTCAGACATAGGATTAGATATGTGTTTATGCAGATACAATGTTTACATTTGGATTACATAATGTGCCCTCATCTACATTGTTTTCACTGGGGTTGACTTTGTGACTCATCTTATTTTGTTTTACATTGGAGTTGACTGTGTGCCTCAACTTTTTTTTCCATTGGGGTTCACAGTGCACCTCCATTTATTTTGTTTCTAGTTTATAGCTGACTGTGTGTCCCCATTAAACATCCTTTATCCCAAGATTGATTGTATGACACCACCTTTATATTTCAGGTGTCTGCTCCTTCGGTGTTGAACATCTAAAGCCATTATTTCTCCCATTGTTTGTATGTATACTCCTTACAAGGTATGTTAACACCTATATATTTATAAATGATCTATAGCACAATAAACTGGTAATGCATTGGTGGCCAAAATGTGTTTTCTTGCAGTTAAGCATTTTCCTGAATTATTATAATATCCACCGCACATGAGTAAATTATTTTTTCCATTTTCCTCAGACATAGGATTTAATATGTGTTTATGCACATGCAATGTTTACATTTGGATTACATAATGTGCCCTAATCTACATTGTTTTCATTTGGGTTGACTTTGTGACTCATCTTATTTTGTTTTACATTGGAGTTGACTGTGTGCCTCAACTTTTTTTTACATTGGGGTTGACAGTGCACCTCCATTTATTTTGTTTTTAGTTTATAGCTGACTGTGTGTCCCCTTTTAATGGCCTTTATCCAAAGATTGATGGTATGACACCACTTTTATATTTCAGGTGTCTACTCCTTTGGTGTTGAACATCTAAAGCCATTATTTCTCCCATTGTTTGTATGTATACTACTTACAAGGTATGTTAACACCTATATATTTATAACTGATCTATAGCACAATAAACTGGTAATGCATTGGTGGCCAAAATGTTTTATTGCAGTTAAGCATTTTCCTGAATTGTTATAATATCCACCTCACATGAATAATTTTTTTGTCTCCATTTTCCTCAGATATACTTTACATTGGGTTTGATATGTGTTTATTCACATACAATTTTTACATTTGGATTACATTTGTGCCCTCATTGACATTGTTTTCATTGGGGTAGACTTTGTGACTCATCTTATTTTGTTTTACATTGGAGTTTTCTGTGTGCCTCAACTTTTTTTACATTGGGGTTGACAGTGCACCTCCATTTATTTTGTTTTTAGTTTAAAGCTGACTGTGTGTCCCCATTTAACGGCCTTTATCCCAAGATTGATTGCATGACACCACCTTTATGTTTCAGGTTTCTGCTCCTTCAGTGTTGAACATCTAAAGCCACTATTTCTCCCATTGTTTGTATGTATACTCCTTACAAGGTATGTTAACACCTATATATTTATAACTGATCTATGGCACAATAAACTGGTAATGCATCGGTGGCCAAAATGTGTTTTATTGCACTTAAGCATTTTCCTGAATTGTTATAATATCCACTGCACATGAGTAATTTCTTTTTTCCATTTTCCTCAGACATAGGATTTGATATGTGTTTATGCAGATACAATGTTTACATTTGGATTACATAATGTGCCCTCATCGACATTGTTTTCATTGGGGTTGACTTTGTGACTCATCTTATTTTGTTTTACATTGGAGTTGACTGTGTGCCTTAACTTTTTTTACATTGGGGTTGACAGTGCACCTCCATTTATTTTGTTTTTAGTTTATAGCTGACTGTGTGTCCCCATTTAACAGCCTTTATCCTAAGATTGATTGCATGACACCACCTTTATATTTCAGGTGTCTGCTCCTTCAGGGTTGAACATCTCAAGCCACTATTTCTCCCATTGTTTGTATGTATACTCCTTACAAGGCATGTTAACACCTATATATTTATAACTGATCTATAGCACAATAAACTGGTAATGCATTGGTGGCCAAAATGTATTTTATTGCACTTAAGCATTTTCCTGAATTGTTATAATATCCACTGCACATGAATAATTTATTTTTTCCATTTTCCTCAGACATAGGATTTGATATGTGTTTATGCACATACAATGTTTACATTTGGATTACATAATGTGCCCTCATCTACATTGTTTTTATTGCGGTTGACTTTGCGACTCCTCTTATTTTGTTTTACATTGGAGTTGACTGTGTGCCTCAACTTCCTTTTACATTGGGGTTGACAGCGCACCTCCATTTAATATGTTTTTTAGTTTATAGCTGACTCTGTCTCCCCATTAAACATCTTTTATCCCAAGATTGATTGTATGACACCACCTTTATATTTCAGGTGTCTGCTCCTTTGGTGTTGAACATCTAAAGCCATTATTTCTCCCATTGTTTGTATGTATACTCCTTAAAAGGTATGTTAACACCTATATATTTAAAAACTGATCTATAGCACAATAAACTGGTAATGCATTGATGGCCAAAATGTGTTTTATTGCAGTTAAGCATTTTCCTGAATTGTTATAATGTCCACCGCACATGAATAATTTTTTTTTCTCCATTTTCCTCAGATATACCTTACGTTGGGTTTGATATATGTTTATTCACATACAATGTTTACATTTGGATTACATTTGTGCCCTCATGGACATTGTTTTCATTGGGGTTGACTTTGTGACCCATCTTATTTTGTTTTACATTGGAGTTGACTGTGTTCCTCAACTTTTTTTACATTGGGGTTGACAGTGCACCTCCATTTATTTTGTTTTTAGTTTAAAGCTGACTGTGTGTCCTCATTTAACAGCCTTTATCCCAAGATTGATTGTATGACACCACCTTTATATATCAGGTGTCTGCTCCTTCAGTGTTGAACATGTAAAACAATTATTTCTCCCATTGTTTGTATGTATACTCCTTAAAAGGTATGTTAACACCTATATATTTATAACTGATCTATAGCACAATAAACTGGTAATGCATTGGTGGCCAAAATGTCTTTTATTGCAGTTAAGCATTTTCCTGAATTGTTATAATGTCCACCGCACATGAATAATTTTTTTTTCTCCATTTTCCTCAGATATACTTTACATTGGGTTTGATATGTGTTTATGACATACAATGTTTACATTTGGATTACATTTGTGCCCTCATCTACATTGTTTTCATTGGGCTAGTCTTTGTGACTCGTCTTATTTTGTTTTACATTGGAGTTGACTGTGTGCCTCAACTTTTTTTATATTGGGGTTGACAGTGCACCTCCATTTATTTTGTTTTTAGTTTATAGTGTGTCCCCATTTAATGGCCTTTTTCCCAAGATTGATTGTATGACACCACCTTTATATTTCAGGTGTCTGCTCCTTCAGTGTTGAACATCTAAAGCCATTATTTCTCCCATTGTTTGTATGTATACTCCTTAAAAGGTATGTTAACACCTATATATTTATAACTGATCTATAGCACAATAAACTGGTAATGGCCAAAATGTGTTTTATTGCAGTTAAGCATTTTCCTGAATTGTTATAATATCCACCACACATGAATAATTTTTTTTGTCTCCATTTTCCTCAGATATACTTTACATTGGGTTTGATATGTGTTTATGCAGATACAATGTTTACATTTGGATTACATTTGTGCCCTCATCTACATTGTTTTTATTGGGGTAGACTTTGTGACTCGTCTTATTTTGTTTTACATTGGAGTTGACTGTGTGCCTCAACTTTTGTTTACATTGGGGTTGACATTGCACCTCCATTTATTTTGTTTTTAGTTTATGGCTGACTGTGTGTCCCCATTTAACGGCCTTTATCCCAAGATTGATTATATGACACCACCTTTATGTTTCAGGTTTCTGCTCCTTCAGGGTTGAACATCTCAAGCCACTATTTCTCCCATTGTTTGTATGTATACTCCTTACAAGGTATGTTAACACCTATATATTTATAACTGATCTATAGCACAATAAACTGGTGATGCATCGGTGGCCAAAATGTGTTTTATTGCACTTAAGCATTTTCCTGAATTGTTATAATATCCACTGCACATGAGTAATTTCTTTTTTCCATTTTCCTCAGACATAGGATTTGATATGTGTTTATGCAGATACAATGTTTACATTTGGATTACATAATGTGCCCTCATCGACATTGTTTTCATTGGGGTTGACTTTGTGACTCATCTTATTTTGTTTTACATTGGAGTTGACTGTGTGCCTTAACTTTTTTTACATTGCGGTTGACAGTGCACCTCCATTTATTTTGTTTTTAGTTTATAGCTGACTGTGTGTCCCCATTTAACAGCCTTTATCCTAAGATTGATTGTATGACACCACCTTTATATTTCAGGTGTCTGCTCCTTCAGTGTTGAACATCTAAAGCCACTATTTCTCCCATTGTTTGTATGTATACTCCTTACAAGGTATGTTAACACCTATATATTTATAACTGATCTATAGCACAATAAACTGGTAATGCATTGGTGGCCAAAATGTATTTTATTGCACTTAAGCATTTTCCTGAATTGTTATAATATCCACTGCACATGAATAATTTATTTTTTCCATTTTCCTCAGACATAGGATTTGATATGTGTTTATGCACATACAATGTTTACATTTGGATTACATAATGTGCCCTCATCTACATTGTTTTTATTGCGGTTGACTTTGCGACTCCTCTTATTTTGTTTTACATTGGAGTTGACTGTGTGCCTCAACTTCCTTTTACATTGGGGTTGACAGCGCACCTCCATTTAATATGTTTTTTAGTTTATAGCTGACTCTGTCTCCCCATTAAACATCTTTTATCCCAAGATTGATTGTATGACACCACCTTTATATTTCAGGTGTCTGCTCCTTTGGTGTTGAACATCTAAAGCCATTATTTCTCCCATTGTTTGTATGTATACTCCTTAAAAGGTATGTTAACACCTATATATTTATAACTGATCTATAGCACAATAAACTGGTAATGCATTGGTGGCCAAAATGTCTTTTATTGCAGTTAAGCATTTTCCTGAATTGTTATAATGTCCACCGCACATGAATAATTTTTTTTTCTCCATTTTCCTCAGATATACCTTACGTTGGGTTTGATATATGTTTATTCACATACAATGTTTACATTTGGATTACATTTGTGCCCTCATGGACATTGTTTTCATTGGGGTTGACTTTGTGACCCATCTTATTTTGTTTTACATTGGAGTTGACTGTGTTCCTCAACTTTTTTTACATTGGGGTTGACAGTGCACCTCCATTTATTTTGTTTTTAGTTTAAAGCTGACTGTGTGTCCTCATTTAACAGCCTTTATCCCAAGATTGATTGTATGACACCACCTTTATATATCAGGTGTCTGCTCCTTCAGTGTTGAACATGTAAAACAATTATTTCTCCCATTGTTTGTATGTATACTCCTTAAAAGGTATGTTAACACCTATATATTTATAACTGATCTATAGCACAATAAACTGGTAATGCATTGGTGGCCAAAATGTCTTTTATTGCAGTTAAGCATTTTCCTGAATTGTTATAATATCCACCGCACATGAATAATTTTTTTTTCTCCATTTTCCTCAGATATACTTTACATTGGGTTTGATATGTGTTTATGACATACAATGTTTACATTTAGATTACATTTGTGCCCTCATCTACATTGTTTTCATTGGGCTAGTCTTTGTGACTCGTCTTATTTTGTTTTACATTGGAGTTGACTGTGTGCCTCAACTTTTTTTATATTGGGGTTGACAGTGCACCTCCATTTATTTTGTTTTTAGTTTATAGCTGACTGTGTGTCCCCATTTAATGGCCTTTTTCCCAAGATTGATTGTATGACACCACCTTTATATTTCAGGTGTCTGCTCCTTCAGTGTTGAACATCTAAAGCCATTATTTCTCCCATTGTTTGTATGTATACTCCTTAAAAGGTATGTTAACACCTATATATTTATAACTGATCTATAGCACAATAAACTGGTAATGCATCGGTGGCCAAAATGTGTTTTATTGCAGTTTATCATTTTCCTGAATTATTATAATACCGACTGCACATGAATAATTTATTTTTTCCATTTTCATCAGACATTGGGTTTGATATTATTTTATGCAGATACAATGTTTACATTTGGATTACATAATGTGCCCTCATCTACATTGTTTTCATTTGGGTTGACTTTATGACTCATCTTATTTTTTTTTACATTGGAGTTGTCTGTATTCCTAAACTTTTTTGTACATTGGGGTTGACAGTGCACCTCCATTTATTTTGTTTTTAGTTTATAGCTGACTCTGTGTCCCCATTAAACATCTCTTATCCAAAGATTGATTGTATGACACAACCTTTATATTTCAGGTGTCTGCTCCTTCGTTGTTGAACATCTAAAGAAATTATTTCTCCCATTGTTTGTATGTATACTCCTTACAAGGTATGTTAACACCTATATATTTATAAATGATCTATAGCACAATAAACTGGTAATGCATCGGTGGCCAAAATGTGTTTTATTGCACTTAAGCATTTTCCTGAATTGTTATAATATCCACTGCACATGAGTAATTTCTTTTTTCCATTTTCCTCAGACATAGGATTTGATATGTGTTTATGCAGATACAATGTTTACATTTGGATTACATAATGTGCCCTCATCGACATTGTTTTCATTGGGGTTGACTTTGTGACTCATCTTATTTTGTTTTACATTGGAGTTGACTGTGTGCCTTAACTTTTTTTACATTGCGGTTGACAGTGCACCTCCATTTATTTTGTTTTTAGTTTATAGCTGACTGTGTGTCCCCATTTAACAGCCTTTATCCTAAGATTGATTGTATGACACCACCTTTATATTTCAGGTGTCTGCTCCTTCAGTGTTGAACATCTAAAGCCACTATTTCTCCCATTGTTTGTATGTATAATCCTTACAAGGTATGTTAACACCTATATATTTATAACTGATCTATAGCACAATAAACTGGTAATGCATTGGTGGCCAAAATGTATTTTATTGCACTTAAGCATTTTCCTGAATTGTTATAATATCCACTGCACATGAATAATTTATTTTTTCCATTTTCCTCAGACATAGGATTTGATATGTGTTTATGCACATACAATGTTTACATTTGGATTACATAATGTGCCCTCATCTACATTGTTTTTATTGCGGTTGACTTTGCGACTCCTCTTATTTTGTTTTACATTGGAGTTGACTGTGTGCCTCAACTTCCTTTTACATTGGGGTTGACAGCGCACCTCCATTTAATATGTTTTTTAGTTTATAGCTGACTCTGTCTCCCCATTAAACATCTTTATCCCAAGATTGATTGTATGACACCACCTTTATATTTCAGGTGTCTGCTCCTTTGGTGTTGAACATCTAAAGCCATTATTTCTCCCATTGTTTGTATGTATACTCCTTAAAAGGTATGTTAACACCTATATATTTATAACTGATCTATAGCACAATAAACTGGTAATGCATTGGTGGCCAAAATGTCTTTTATTGCAGTTAAGCATTTTCCTGAATTGTTATAATGTCCACCGCACATGAATAATTTTTTTTTCTCCATTTTCCTCAGATATACCTTACGTTGGGTTTGATATATGTTTATTCACATACAATGTTTACATTTGGATTACATTTGTGCCCTCATGGACATTGTTTTCATTGGGGTTGACTTTGTGACCCATCTTATTTTGTTTTACATTGGAGTTGACTGTGTTCCTCAACTTTTTTTACATTGGGGTTGACAGTGCACCTCCATTTATTTTGTTTTTAGTTTAAAGCTGACTGTGTGTCCTCATTTAACAGCCTTTATCCCAAGATTGATTGTATGACACCACCTTTATATATCAGGTGTCTGCTCCTTCAGTGTTGAACATGTAAAACAATTATTTCTCCCATTGTTTGTATGTATACTCCTTAAAAGGTATGTTAACACCTATATATTTATAACTGATCTATAGCACAATAAACTGGTAATGCATTGGTGGCCAAAATGTCTTTTATTGCAGTTAAGCATTTTCCTGAATTGTTATAATATCCACCGCACATGAATAATTTTTTTTTCTCCATTTTCCTCAGATATACTTTACATTGGGTTTGATATGTGTTTATGACATACAATGTTTACATTTGGATTACATTTGTGCCCTCATCTACATTGTTTTCATTGGGCTAGTCTTTGTGACTCGTCTTATTTTGTTTTACATTGGAGTTGACTGTGTGCCTCAACTTTTTTTATATTGGGGTTGACAGTGCACCTCCATTTATTTTGTTTTTAGTTTATAGCTGACTGTGTGTCCCCATTTAATGGCCTTTTTCCCAAGATTGATTGTATGACACCACCTTTATATTTCAGGTGTCTGCTCCTTCAGTGTTGAACATCTAAAGCCATTATTTCTCCCATTGTTTGTATGTATACTCCTTAAAAGGTATGTTAACACCTATATATTTATAACTGATCTATAGCACAATAAACTGGTAATGCATCGGTGGCCAAAATGTGTTTTATTGCAGTTTATCATTTTCCTGAATTATTATAATACCGACTGCACATGAATAATTTATTTTTTCCATTTTCATCAGACATTGGGTTTGATATTATTTTATGCAGATACAATGTTTACATTTGGATTACATAATGTGCCCTCATCTACATTGTTTTCATTTGGGTTGACTTTATGACTCATCTTATTTTTTTTTACATTGGAGTTGTCTGTATTCCTAAACTTTTTTGTACATTGGGGTTGACAGTGCACCTCCATTTATTTTGTTTTTAGTTTATAGCTGACTCTGTGTCCCCATTAAACATCTCTTATCCAAAGATTGATTGTATGACACAACCTTTATATTTCAGGTGTCTGCTCCTTCGTTGTTGAACATCTAAAGAAATTATTTCTCCCATTGTTTGTATGTATACTCCTTACAAGGTATGTTAACACCTATATATTTATAAATGATCTATAGCACAATAAACTGGTAATGCATCGGTGGCCAAAATGTGTTTTATTGCACTTAAGCATTTTCCTGAATTGTTATAATATCCACTGCACATGAGTAATTTCTTTTTTCCATTTTCCTCAGACATAGGATTTGATATGTGTTTATGCAGATACAATGTTTACATTTGGATTACATAATGTGCCCTCATCGACATTGTTTTCATTGGGGTTGACTTTGTGACTCATCTTATTTTGTTTTACATTGGAGTTGACTGTGTGCCTTAACTTTTTTTACATTGGGGTTGACAGTGCACCTCCATTTATTTTGTTTTTAGTTTATAGCTGACTGTGTGTCCCCATTTAACAGCCTTTATCCTAAGATTGATTGTATGACACCACCTTTATATTTCAGGTGTCTGCTCCTTCAGTGTTGAACATCTAAAGCCACTATTTCTCCCATTGTTTGTATGTATACTCCTTACAAGGTATGTTAACACCTATATATTTATAACTGATCTATAGCACAATAAACTGGTAATGCATTGGTGGCCAAAATGTATTTTATTGCACTTAAGCATTTTCCTGAATTGTTATAATATCCACTGCACATGAATAATTTATTTTTTCCATTTTCCTCAGACATAGGATTTGATATGTGTTTATGCACATACAATGTTTACATTTGGATTACATAATGTGCCCTCATCTACATTGTTTTTATTGCGGTTGACTTTGCGACTCCTCTTATTTTGTTTTACATTGGAGTTGACTGTGTGCCTCAACTTCCTTTTACATTGGGGTTGACAGCGCACCTCCATTTAATATGTTTTTTAGTTTATAGCTGACTCTGTCTCCCCATTAAACATCTTTTATCCCAAGATTGATTGTATGACACCACCTTTATATTTCAGGTGTCTGCTCCTTTGGTGTTGAACATCTAAAGCCATTATTTCTCCCATTGTTTGTATGTATACTCCTTAAAAGGTATGTTAACACCTATATATTTATAACTGATCTATAGCACAATAAACTGGTAATGCATTGGTGGCCAAAATGTCTTTTATTGCAGTTAAGCATTTTCCTGAATTGTTATAATATCCACCGCACATGAATAATTTTTTTTTCTCCATTTTCCTCAGATATACTTTACATTGGGTTTGATATGTGTTTATGACATACAATGTTTACATTTGGATTACATTTGTGCCCTCATCTACATTGTTTTCATTGGGCTAGTCTTTGTGACTCATCTTATTTTGTTTTACATTGGAGTTGACTGTGTTCCTCAACTTTTTTTATATTGGGGTTGACAGTGCACCTCCATTTTTTTTGTTTTTAGTTTATAGCTGACTGTGTGTCCCCATTTAATGGCCTTTTTCCCAAGATTGATTGTATGACACCACCTTTATATTTCAGGTGTCTGCTCCTTCAGTGTTGAACATCTAAAGCCATTATTTCTCCCATTGTTTGTATGTATACTCCTTAAAAGGTATGTTAACACCTATATATTTATAACTGATCTATAGCACAATAAACTGGTAATGCATCGGTGGCCAAAATGTGTTTTATTGCAGTTTATCATTTTCCTGAATTATTATAATACCGACTGCACATGAATAATTTATTTTTTCCATTTTCATCAGACATTGGGTTTGATATTATTTTATGCAGATACAATGTTTACATTTGGATTACATAATGTGCCCTCATCTACATTGTTTTCATTTGGGTTGACTTTATGACTCATCTTATTTTTTTTTACATTGGAGTTGTCTGTATTCCTAAAGTTTTTTGTACATTGGGGTTGACAGTGCACCTCCATTTATTTTGTTTTTAGTTTATAGCTGACTCTGTGTCC
The DNA here is from genome assembly GCA_029931535.1 of Margaritifera margaritifera. NCBI lineage: Eukaryota > Metazoa > Mollusca > Bivalvia > Unionida > Margaritiferidae > Margaritifera > Margaritifera margaritifera. Next base: position 28,804 of record JAQPZY010000798.1, read on the forward strand.
CCATTAAACATCTCTTATCCAAAGATTGATTGTATGACACAACCTTTATATTTCAGGTGTCTGCTCCTTCGTTGTTGAACATCTAAAGAAATTATTTCTCCCATTGTTTGTATGTATACTCCTTACAAGGTATGTTAACACCTATATATTTATAAATGATCTATAGCACAATAAACTGGTAATGCATCGGTGGCCAAAATGTGTTTTATTGCACTTAAGCATTTTCCTGAATTGTTATAATATCCACTGCACATGAGTAATTTCTTTTTTCCATTTTCCTCAGACATAGGATTTGATATGTGTTTATGCACATACAATGTTTACATTTGGATTACATAATGTGCCCTCATCTACATTGTTTTCATTTGGGTTGACTTTGTGACTCATCTTATTTTGTTTCACATTGGAGTGGACTGTGTGCCTCAACTTTTTTTTACATTGGGGTTGACAGTGCACCTCCATTTATTTTGTTTTTAGTTTATAGCTGACTCTGTGTCCCCATTAAACATCCTTTATCCAAAGATTGATGCTTTGACACCACCTTTATATTTCAGGTGTCTGCTCTTTCGGTGTTGAACATCTAAAGCCATTATTTCTTCCATTGTTTGTATGTATACTCCTTACAAGGTATGTTAAAAACCTTGTATTTATTTCTGATCTATAGCACAATAAACTGGTAATGCATTGGTATCCAAAATGTGTTTTATTGCAGTTAAGCATTTTCCTGAATTGTTATAATATCTACCGCGCATGAATAATTTTTTTTTCTCCATTTTCCTCTGATATTCTTTACATTGGGTTTGATATGTGTTTACGCCATTCAATGTTTATGTTTGGATTACATTTGTGCCCTCATCTACATTGCTTTCATTGGGGTTGACTTTGTGACTCCTCTTATTTTGTTTTACATTGGAGTTGCCTGTGTGCCTCAACTTTTTTTTGCATTGGGGTTGACAGTGCACCTCCATTTATTTTGTTTTTACTTTAGAGCTGACTGTGTGTCCCCATTTAACGGCCTTTATCCCAAGATTGATTGTATGACACCACCTCTATATATCCGGTGTCTGCTCCTAATGTGTGGATCACCTAAAGTCATTATTTCTCCCATTGTTTGTATGTATACTCCTTAAAATGTATGTTAACACCTATATATTTATAACTGATCTATAGCACAATAAACTGGTAATGCATTGGTGGCCAAAATGTATTTTATTGCAGTTAATCATTTTCCTGAATTGTTATAATATCCACCACACATGAATAATTTTTTTTTGTCTCCATTTTCCTCAGATATACTTTACATTGGGTTTGATATGTGTTTACGACATACAATGTTTACATTTGGATTACATTTGTGCCCTCATCTACATTGTTTTTATTGGGGTAGACTTTGTGACTCGTCTTATTTTGTTTTACATTGGAGTTGACTGTGTGCCTCAACTTTTGTTTACATTGGGGTTGACATTGCACCTCCATTTATTTTGTTTTTAGTTTATGGCTGACTGTGTGTCCCCATTTAACGGCCTTTATCCCAAGATTGATTATATGACACCACCTTTATGTTTCAGGTTTCTGCTCCTTCAGTGTTGAACATCTCAAGCCACTATTTCTCCCATTGTTTGTATGTATACTCCTTACAAGGTATGTTAACACCTATATATTTATAACGGATCTATAGCACAATAAACTGGTGATGCATCGGTGGCCAAAATGTGTTTTATTGCACTTAATCATTTTCCTGAATTATTATAATATCCACTGCACATGAATAATTTATTTTTTCCATTTTCCTCAGACATAGGATTTAATATGTGTTTATGCACAAGCAATGTTTACATTTGGATTACATAATGTGCCCTAATCTACATTGTTTTCATTTGGGTTGACTTTGTGACTCATCTTATTTTGTTTTACATTGGAGTTGACTGTGTGCCTCAACTTTTTTTTACATTGGGGTTGACAGTGCACCTCCATTTATTTTGTTTTTAGTTTATAGCTGACTGTGTGTCCCCATTTAACAGCCTTTATCCCAAGATTGATAGTATGACTCCACTTTTATATGTCAGGTGTCTACTCCTTCAGTGTTGAACATCTAAAGCCATTATTTCTCCCATTGTTTGTATGAATACTCCTTACAAGGTATGTTAACACCTATATATTTATAACTGATCTATAGCACAATAAACTGGTAGTGCATTGGTGGCCAAAATGTTTTATTGCAGTTAAGCATTTTCCTGAATTGTTATAATATCCACATCACATGAATAATTGTGTTGTCTCCATTTTCCTCAGATATACTTTACATTGGGTTTGATATGTGTTTATTCACATACAATGTTTACATTTGGATTACATTTGTGCCCTCATTGACATTGTTTTCATTGGGGTTGACTTTGTGACCCATCTTATTTTGTTTTACATTGGAGTTGACTGTGTTCCTCAACTTTTTTTTATATTGGGGTTGACAGTGCACCTCCATTTATTTTGTTTTTAGTTTATAGCTGACTGTGTGTCCCCATTTAACGGCCTTTATCCCAAGATTGATTGCATGACACCACCTTTATGTTTCAGTTTTCTGCTCCTTCAGTGTTGAACATCTAAAGCCACTATTTCTCCCCTTGTTTGTATGTATACTCCTTACAAGGTATGTTAACACCTATATATTTATAACTGATCTATAGCACAATAAACTGGTAATGCATCGGTGGCCAAAATGTGTTTTATTGCACTTAAGTATTTTCCTGAATTACCGATAGTATAATATCCACTGCACATGAGTAATTTATTTTTTCCATTTTCCTCAGACATAGGATTTGATATGTGTTTATGCAGATACAATGTTTAAATTTGGATTACATAACGTGCCCTCATCGACATTGTTTTCATTGGGGTTGACTTTGTGACTCATCTTATTTTGTTTTACATTGGAGTTGACTGTGTGCCTCAACTTTTTTTTACATTGGGGTTGACAGTGCACCTCCATTTAGTTTTTAGTTTATAGCTGACTGTGTGTCCCCATTAAACATCCTTTAACCCAAGATTGATTATATGACACCACCTTTATATTTCAGGTGTCTGCTCCTTCGGTGTTGAACATCTGAAGCGACTATTTCTCCCATTGTTTGTATGTATACTCCTTACAAGGTATGTTAACACCTATATTTTTATAAATGATCTATAGCACAATGAACTGGTGATGCATTGGTGGCCAAAATGTGTTTTCTTGCAGTTAAGCATTTTCCTGAATTATTATAATATCCACTGCACATGAGTAATTTATTTTTTCCATTTTCCTCAGACATAGCATTTAATATGTGTTTATGCACATGCAATGTTTACATTTGGATTACATAATGTGCCCTCATCTACATTGTTTTCATTTGGGTTGACTTTGTGACTCATCTTATTTTATTTTACATTGGAGTGGACTGTGTGCCTCAACTTTTTTTTACATTGGGGTTGACAGTGCACCTCCATTTATTTTGTTTTTAGTTTATAGCTGACTGTGTGTCCCCATTTAATGGCCTTTATCCCAAGATTGATAGTATGACACCACCTTTATATTTCAGGTGTCTGCTCCTTTGGTGTTGAACATCTAAAGCCATTATTTCTCCCATTGTTTGTATGTATACTCCTTACAAGGTATGTTAACACCTATATATTTATAACTGATCTATAGCACAATAAACTGGTAATGCATTGGTGGCCAAAATGTTTTATCGCAGTTAAGCATTTTCCTCAATTGTTATAATATCCACCTCACATGAATAATTTTTTTGTCTCCATTTTCCTCAGATATACTTTACATTGGGTTTGATATGTGTTTATTCACATACAATGTTTACATTTGGATTACATTTGTGCCCTCATCGACATTGTTTTCATTGGGTTTGACTTTGTGACTCATCTTATTTTGTTTTACATTGGAGTTGACTGTATGCCTCAACTTTTTTTACATTGGGGTTGACAGTGCTCCTCCATTTATTTTGTTTTTAGTTTATAGCTGACTGTGTGTCCCCATTTAACAGCCTTTATCCCAAGATTGATTGTATGACACCACCTTTATATTTCAGGTGTCTGCTCCTTCAGTGTTGAACATCTAAAACCATTATTTCTCCCATTGTTTGTATGTATACTCCTTACAAGGTATGTTAACACCTATATATTTATAACTGATCTATAGCACAATAAACTGGTAATGCATTGGTGGCCAAAATGTTTTATTGCAGTTAAGCATTTTCCTGAATTGTTATAATGTCCACCTTGCATGAATAATTTTTTTGTCTCCACTTTCCTCAGATATACTTTACATTGGGTTTGATATGTGTTTATTCACATACAATGTTTACATTTGGATTACATTTGTGCCCTCATCGACATTGTTTTCATTGGGGTTGACTTTGTGACTCATCTTATTTTGTTTTACATTGGAGTTGACTGTGTTCCTCATCTTTTTTTACATTCGGGTTGACACTGCACCTCCATTTATTTTGTTTTTAGTTTATAGCTGACTGTGTGTCCCCATTTAACAGCCTTTATCCCAAGATTGATTGTATGACACCACCTTTATATTTCAGGTGTCTGCTCCTTTGGTGTTGAACATCTAGAGCCATTATTTCTCCCATTGTTTGTATGTATACCCCATTACAAGGTTTGTTAACACCTACATATTAATAACTGATTTATAGCACAATAAACTGGTAATGCATTGGTGGCCAAAATTTGTTTTATTGCAGTTAAGCATTTTCCTGAATTGTTATAATATCCACTGCACATGTATAATGTTTTTTTCTCCATTTTCCTCAGATATACTTTACATTGGGTTTGATATGTGTTTACGACATACAATGTTTACATTTGGATTACATTTGTGGCCTCATCTACATTGTTTTCATTGGGGTTGACTTTGCGACTCCTCTTATCTTTTACATTGGAGTTGACTGTGTGCCTGAACTTTTTTTTACATTGGGGTTGACAGTGCACCTCCATTTATTTTGTTTTTTTAGTTTATAGCTGACTGTGTGTCCCCATTTAACAGCCTTTTTCCCAAGATTGATTGTATAACACCACCTTTATATTTCAGGTTTCTGCTCCTTTGGTGTTGAACATCTAAAGCCATTATTTCTCCCATTGTTTGCATGTATACTCCTTACAAGGTATGTTAACACCTATATATTTATAAATGATCTATAGCACAATAAACTGGTGATGCATTGGTGGCCAAAATGTGTTTTATTGCAGTTAAGCATTTTCCTGAATTATTCTAATATCCACTGCACATGAGTAATTTATTTTTTCCATTTTCCTCAGACATAGGATTTAATATGTGTTTATGCACATGCAATGTTTACATTTGGATTACATAATGTGCCCTCATCTACATTGTTTTCATTTGGGTTGACTTTGTGACTCATCTTATTTTGTTTTACATTGGAGTTGACTGTGTGCCTCAACTTTTTTTTACATTGGGGTTGACAGTGCACCTCCATTTATTTTGTTTTTAGTTTATAGCTGACTGTGTGTCCCCATTTTATGTCCTTTATTCCAAGATTGATAGTATGACACCACCTTTATATTTCAGGTGTCTGCTCCTTCGGTGTTGAACATCTAAAGCCATTATTTCTCCCATTGTTTGTATGTATACTCCTTACAAGGTATGTTAACACCTATATATTTATAACTGATCTATAGCACAATAAACTGGTAATGCATTGGTGGCCAAAATGTTTTATTTCAGTTAAGCATTTTCCTGAATTGTTATAATATCCACCTCACATGAATAATTTTTTTGTCTCCATTTTCCTCAGATATACTTTACATTGGGTTTGATATGTGTTTATTCACATACAGTGTTTACATTTGGATTACATTTGTGCCCTCATCTACATTGTTTTCATTGGGGTTGACTTTGTGACACATCTTATTTTGTTTTACATTGGAGTTGACTGTGTGCCTCAACTATTTTTACATTGGGGTTGACAATGCTCCTCCATTTATTTTGTTTTTAGTTTATAGCTGACTGTGTGTCCCCATTTAACAGCCTTTATCCCAAGATTGATTGTATGACACCACCTTTATATTTCAGGTGTCTGCTCCTTCAGTGTTGAACATCTGAAGCCACTATTTCTCCCATTGTTTGTATGTATACTCCTTACAAGGTATGTTAACACCTATATATTTATAACTGATCTATAGCACAATAAACTGGTAATGCATTGGTGGCCAAAATGTGTTTTATTGCACTTAATCATTTTCCTGAATTATTATAATATCCACTGCACATGAATAATTTATTTTTTCCATTTTCCTCAGACATAGGATTTGATATGTGTTTATGCACATACAATGTTTACATTTGGATTACATAATGTGCCCTCATCTACATTGTTTTTATTGCGGTTGACTTTGCGACTCCTCTTATTTCTTTTTACATTGGAGTTGACTGTGTGCCTCAACTTTATTTTACATTGGGGTTGACAGTGCACCTCCAATTATTGTTTTTAGTTTATAGCTGACTGTGTGTCCCCATTAAACATACTTTATCCCAAGATTGATTGTATGACACCACCTTTATATTTCAGGTGTCTGCTCCTTCGGTGTTGAACATCTAAAGCCATTATTTCTCCCATTGTTTGTATGTATACTCCTTACAAGGTTTGTTAACACCTATATATTATTAACTGATTTGTAGCACAATAAACTGGTAATGCATTGGTGGCCAAAATTTGTTTTATTGTAGTTAAGCATTTTCCTGAATTGTTATAATATCCACTGCACATGAATAATGTTTTTTTCTCCATTTTCCTCAGATATACTTTACATTGGGTTTGATATGTGTTTACGACATACAATGTTTACATTTGGATTACATTTTTGGCCTCATCTACATTGTTTTCATTGGGGTTGACTTTGCGACTTCTCTTATTTTTTACATTAGAGTTGACTGTGCACCTCCATTTATTTTGTCTTTAGTTTATAGCTGACTGTGTGTTCCCATTTAACAGCCTTTTTCCCCAAGATTGATTGTATAACACCACCTTTATATTTCAGGTTTCTGCTCCTTTGGTGTTGAACATCTAAAGCCATTATTTCTCCCATTGTTTGCATGTATACTCCTTACAAGGTATGTTAACACCTATATATTTATAAATGATCTATAGCACAATAAACTGGTGATGCATTGGTGGCCAAAATGTGTTTTATTGCAGTTAAGCTTTTTTCCTGAATTATTATAATATCCACTGCACATGAGTAATTTATTTTTTCCATTTTCCTCAGACATAGGATTTAATATGTGTTTATGCACATGCAATTTTTACATTTGGATTACATAATGTGCCCTCATCTACATTGTTTTCATTTGGGTTGACTTTGTGACTCATCTTATTTTGTTTCACGTTGGAGTTGACTGTGTGCCTCAACTTTTTTTTACATTGGGGTTGACAGTGCACCTCCATTTATTTTGTTTTTAGTTTATAGCTGACTGTGTGTCCCCATTTTATGTCCTTTATTCCAAGATTGATAGTATGACACCACCTTTATATTTCAGGTGTCTGCTCCTTTGGTGTTGAACATCTAAAGCCATTATTTCTCCCATTGTTTGTATGTATACTCCTTACAAGGTATGTTAGCACCTATATATTTATAACTGATCTATAGCACAAAAAACTGGTAATGCATTGGTGGCCAAAATGTGTTTTATTGCAGTTAAGCATTTTCCTAAATTGTTATAATATCCACCTCACATGAATAATTTTTTTGTCTCCATTTTCCTCAGATATACTTTACATTGGGTTTGATATGTGTTTATTCACATACAATGTTTACATTTGGATTACATTTGTGCCCTCATCAACATTGTTTTCATTGGGGTTGACCTTGTGACTCATCTTATTTTGTTTTACATTGGAGTTGACTGTGTGCCTCAACTTTTTTTACATTGGGGTTGACAGTGCTCCTCCATTTATTTTGTTTTTAGTTTATATCTGACTGTGTGTCCCCATTTAACAGCCTTTATCCCAATATTGATTGTATGACACCACCTTTATATTTCAGGTGTCTGCTCCTTCAGTGTTGAACATCTAGAGCCATTATTTCTCCCATTGTTTGTATGTATACTCCTTACAAGGTATGTTAACACCTATATATTTATAACTGATCTATAGCACAATAAACTGGTAATGCATTGGTGGCCAAAATGTGTTTTATTGCAGTTAAGCATTTTCCTGAATTGTTATAATATCCACCGCACATGAATAATTTTTTTGTCTCCATTTTCCTCAGATATACTTTACATTGGGTTTGATATGTGTTTATTCACATACAATGTTTACATTTGGATTACATTTGTGCCCTCATCGACATTGTTTTCATTGGGGTTGACTTTGTGACTCATCTTATTTTGTTTTACATTGGAGTTGACTGTGTTCCTCAACTTTTTTTACATTGGGGTTGACAGTGCACCTCCAATTATTTTGCTTTTAGTTTATAGCTGACTGTGTGTCCCCATTTAACGGCCTTTATCCCAAGATTGATTGTATGACACAACCTTTATATTTCAGGTGTCTGCTCCTTCGGTGTTGAACATCTAAAGCCACTATTTCTCCCATTATTTGTATGTATACTCCTTAAAAGGTATGTGAACACCTATATATTTATAACTGATCTATCGCACAATAAACTGGTGATGAATTGGTGGCCAAAATCTGTTTTATTGCAGTTAAGCACTTTCCTGAATTGTTATAATATCCACTGCACATGAATAATTTTTTTCTCCATTTTTCTCAGATATACTTTACATTGGGTTTGATATGTGTTTAAGCACACACAATGTTTACATTTGGATTACATTTGTGCCCTCATCTACATTGTTTTCATTGGGGTTGACTTTGTGACTCCTCTTATTTTGTTTTACATTGGAGTTGACTGTGTGTCTCAACTTTTTTTTACATTGGGGTTGACAGTGCACCTCCAGTTATTTTGCTTTTAGTTTATAGCTGACTGTGTGTCCCCATTTAACGGCCTTTATCCCAAGATTGATTGTATGACACCACCTTTATATTTCAGGTGTCTGCTCCTTTGGTGTTGAACATCTAAAGCCATTATTTAAACCATTGTTTGTATGTATACTCCTTACAAGGTATGTTAACACCTATATATTTATAACTGATCTATAGCACAATAAACTGGTGATGCAGTTAAGCTTTTTCCTGAATTATTATAATATCCACTGCACATGAATAATTTATTTTTTCCATTTTCCTCAGACGTAGGATTTAATATGTGTTTATGCACATGCAATGTTTACATTTGGATTACATATGTGCCCTCATCTACATTGTTTTCATTGGGGTTGACTTTGTGACTCCTCTTATTTTGTTTTACATTGGAGTTGACTGTGTGCCTCAACTTTTTTTTACATTGGGGTTGACAGTGCCCCTCCATTTATTTTGTTTTTAAGAAAAATGTTGCAGCTTTTACCAATATAAATTATGCAACTCGAGTTTTGTACATGCCTTTCATGCTTGAAGTATTAAAGAACGAATTCATTGTCGTAAGGTAGATGTTGTAGATATGCAGGTAACTTATGGTAAGAGAGGTATATATGTGTATGCCCTTCATAAATCAATATTACTAGGACACTTTTGTCCATATATCGCACCCCCACTCCCTTAATCAACTATGAGAAAACACGATTCACTGACGGGTAGAGAGCTAGACATGTAGTTTATTTGTATGCCCTGCTGCAGGCACGATTGAGCAAAAATTATTTGAGCTAGACAAATTCAGTTTTTTAGACTAATTTATAGTTATGTAGATGGCCTGATTAGATTTTATGGCCATTATATAGGTTTTCTTTAAATAGTCATACACATTTTTGAACTTAGACTTTGACTTTATGAGAAATTTAAGCTTGTAAGTACCATTAAGCAAAAACCACTTGAGATTGAAAAATTAAATTTAATATTCTTCTTTGTGTTTTTATATGTAGATGACCTGCTTAGATTTTCAAGGCACTATAGAAATTATTTAAAAAAATATTTGTACACATTTTCGAACTTTTTGGACTTTTTGACAAATTTAATCTTGTTAGTACAATTAATAATAATAATAAAAAAAACACTAGAGGGAGACAAATTAAATGTAATCGACTTCTTTGCATTTGTATATGCAGATGACCTGATAATAATTTGAGGCCATTATACCAATTTTAAATTGTTTAAAACATTTTGAACTTCTTGGATTTAGACTTTGTTGACGAAAGCTTGTTAGCGCAATTCGGCACAAATCACTTGAGAGGCATATTTGTATACATATATACATGACCTGAATAGAATTTTATACCATTATTGCATCTTGTCAATTTTTAAAAATAAATGTTCACTTTTTGGACATATACATTTTGCTCTGCAGTGGAAACATAAATCTGGTTATATAACACTTTTCGAAGTGTTAAATTTTATCTATCTTTAATTCTATTTAGGTACAATTCTCACTATCAGCAGAACACTTCTAACTAATAAAATGCTAAATTTAAAAAAAAGAAACTTTGATTTTATAGAAGTGATATTCTAATGATTTATCATGACAATCTCAATAATGTGTTGATTCTTGAAGTCTCTAAGTTGTCGTAAGATCCGTAGTTTGGCCAGCCTGTATATTTCTTCAAACTTTTGACTCACCTTTATTTTTCTCCAGAACTACCTCTTTTGCATCCCCTTTATGGGTCACTGACGTTAATGGTAAAAAAAGAACTGTGGCTACATTCAATGGAATAAAACAAGCCTATGCTACCGAAACTTGCACGTAAGTATATTTTGATTCTGTACTTTACCTTTGCATGGTTTCAGAATAGTCTTGTCTTTAAACCTTTTGGTTTATCCTTCTTAGCTATGAAAACAAATTTATTATGTAATGTGTTGGTTAAACAGATTACCTTTAGAGATCACATACAATAGCCTTTAATGTGTTGGTTAAACAGATTACCTTTAGAGATCACATACAATAGCCTGTAATATGTTGGTTAAACAGATTACCTTTAGAGATCACATACAATAGCCTGTAATGTGCTGGTTAAACAGATTACCTTTAGAGATCACATGCAATAGCCTGTAATGTGTTGGTTAAACAGATTACCTATAGAGATCACATACAATAGCCTTTAGTGTGTTGGTTAAACAGACTACCTTTAGAGATCAAATACAATAGCCTTTAATGTGTTGTTTACACAGACTACCTCTAGAGATCACATACTATAGTCTTTAATGTGTTGGTTAAACAGATTACCTTTAGAGATAACATACAATAGCCTGTAATGTGTTGGTTAAACAGACTACCTTTAGGGATCACATACAATAGCCTTTAATGTGTTGGTTAAACAAGTTACCTTTAGAGATAACATACAATACCCTGTAATGTGTTGGTTAAACAGATTACCTTTAGAGATCACATACAATAGGCTGTAATGTGTTGGTTAAACAAATTACCTTTAGAGATCACATACAGTAGCCTGTAATGTGTTGGTTAAACAGATTACCTTTAGAGATCACATACTATAGCCTGTAATGTGTTGGTTAAACAGATTACCTTTAGAGATCACATACAATAGCCTTTAGTTAAGATTTTTGTTCTACGGCATGTTTTGCATAATTATATATGAAAATAGCTTTATTTCCAAATGTTTTGATTCTATGGTATACGTGCACTGCACAGACTAGAAACAGCTTCATCTCCTAATGCGGTATTCTTCAGCCTACCTTTGTATAATTATTACAGGCATTATATCTTCTTATGCTGTGGTTCAATAGACTTCTGTGCATACTTATGAAAACGAACAGTAGCGTCGTATGTTTAAGTTCTACAGCCTACTTTCGTATAAATATAGCACCTACTTTATCTTCTTTGGCTTTGCAGGTAAATACATACCAATACATACAATAACCAACCCATTCGTTCGACCTCTATACATTTTATTTTTCTACCCATCCACACTCAGACTAGTAAATAAGTAAGTAAGTAATTAAATAAGTAACTAACCAAACAAAGTTAGTAAGTGAGTAAGTAGGTGTAGGTAGGTTCTAAGTACGTAGACAGGTAAGTAGGTAGATAGGAATTCAGTAGTAGGGAGGTCAGTGGGTGGGGTGGTTGATAGCTAAAATGCAAACTAAAAAAGCATCTGTTCAATCTAATTGAACCGTCTAATTTTGAAACTAGTGGATACATATTTACTATATTGTACTTTATTTTGTTAATGTTTACAGATTTGTTAAGACTCTTTATTCAGTTATTTAATTAATGTCGTTATGATGTCACGCTGTCATATCAATGCACATCTGTATGGATTGATTGGGATAAAGGCTTCATATCACGAAATCGTGGCTTTGGTTTGGTATCTTATTCAAAAACATAAACACATACACACACATACTACTGAAACGGAAATAAATTCAGGTTACGCTAATATTGTACCAATATGAAAGGTAATTGAAATATTGAATATAATTTAATAAACTTCTCTCTTTTTCAGACAACTGAAAAACTGTAATACTTGCAACTGTACAACATGATCCACAACATCTTCTATTGTAGTGGAAAGTTGTGTTAAAAAGAATGATTTTGAAATTGCATGGTTCACTTATCCAGGGTGTTGTAAATGTATAAATGTGTAACTACTGTATCAAAATAAAACATCATACTGCATTCGGTACAGATGTGTCTATACATGTATGTATTGCTATGCCAGTCTCACAATTTTATCATTTTTAGACCACTTTATTAATGTTTACAATGCTTGTACATGTGGACTCAGATCACAATTATTTTCCCTATATAGTACCTACATTTATTTGTCAGTATTGAACTTTCTAGCGTGTCCAAATACTAATAAATCATATGTAAATTTAAAGTATCTTCAAATACGAACTCACGGTGAAGTTTTGTCATAGGTTAACTGGATTTTAACCTGAACTGTGAACAAAACAATGTGCTATGCGTCACAGATTTTAATACCGGGCGCGCATGAATGCCAGACTACTCACTGTGCACTGTCGCCATAATGCACACAGACAATTGCACCATAAAGCTCGTATTCTAAAGAATAAACAGTTACCTTTAAATCGATACCAAGAATGTCTAAATCTAAGCCAAGGATCACCACCACCTAAAAAAAAAAAAAGAAGAGAGGAACACATACTAAAAATATAGATTGGGAATACATTCGTCGATACTGTCCCAGAAGTAATAATTGTGACCTGAGTCCATGTACCTTGTTTCCTTTCGTTATTATGTCTTGAGACGGTCCCTCGTCGAAAGCACATGGATGTTTTGGACGAGATCGATCGATAATCATTTCATTAATTGTCTTGATATTTTTGTACTCCATCACTACCTTGCGATTAACTGTTAGATAGTTATTTCTTACAGAATGACTATGTTTTATGAGACTCACGGTACTAATGATATGGAAGAATGGGAACCAGCCTAGAAATGGGTGAAGATGAAATAGAGTATATGTGGGTTTGGCTGGCCAGGATTGGTTGATAATGAAATTAAAAGTTTAGTGAAAAGAATCTTTTGAGTGTTTGTTCTAGTTGTAAGTGAAAAAAAATAGAGACCATGTTTTAGTGATGGAATTTCAGTCCTTTTACAGACCTGAGTTTGGAAAATACATTTCTGAAATTAGCACTTGACTCTTTGGTGCGGAATTTAAAATACATATTTCAAACACATGTACTGGTAGATCCAGAAAATACTTCAGCTCATACTGCTTTATCTGCAGAGAAGCTTGCATCAAGGATAATTCTGTATTGATAAATTTAGGTTTGATCATGAGCATTCAGAAATTTCAAGTTATTGAATTTTTAATATCGTGATGTTTCCATACGTTTACTGTAGGAGCTGAATTAGTACCGTGAGTCCTATACTGCAATGTTTGTTTAATGTATATTTTCGTCTATTACTTGTCTCCTGGAACGTGCCTTGCTACGGGTGCACGGGAAAGTTTTCTGCACAAATTTAATGCCGCGTCAACCTGCCTAATATAAAAATTCATTTAAAAAAATACATGAGTGAGGTCAAAACGATTCATATTTTGGATAGTTATAATACAACAAAACATAAGAATATCATTCATTTGACTTGAGAAGTCAATGGAAGTTCATAGCATAAAGCGTATGAACCCCAAACCCCAATTTATACATGCATTTTTTACGTCCAAAGGCCATTTTTGACACAAAGTGATCCTCACAGTGCAAACGCAAGCCCTTTCTCTAGGTGATAGTTTTGAAAAACATTGTGTACTAAACAGCTTGATGCAATTCAAAATAGTTGCCATCCAGGCAGTTTTTGAGATATTCTATTCTACTTACATCGAAGCCACGTGTCTACTGCTATGGGTGGCTCACTCTGCTTCCTAGCCGACTATTGGTATTTCACTGTCTACATACTATGAACTGACTATGGGAGGTGTACATGCCTTACATGAATTTGAAGAACAACACAAACCCAAAACACCTAATTCACAAATATATCCAAATCTTTAACTATTAAACAATAATAGCTCAAAAAGTCACATCATAGCCTTAAGTTAAGAAATTTGACAGGGACCAATTTACGAGACTGTACCCTGCCACCTCAGCTGGTAATGGCGCCATGGTTCCTATCATTCTTTTTTAATGAGCGCGAGGTGGTAGCATTCCCATTTCCAAGACCAGTATCGGAGAACCTTGGTTGTCTCCGTTATGTATGTTTGTGTAAACATCCGAGGTTCCCTGAAGGTGTGGAGGGTATACATTTCGGCCAAGAATAAAAATTGGGAAAGTGATCAAACTTTGGATCTTTAGTTTTTAGGAAATTGAACAACAATGGCAAATTTAAGTCAGGTAAAATCATTTCTGAAATTGTTAATTTCAGAATTGTGTTAATTGTTATAATTCCAGAACTTTGCTCACACTATTTTCACTTGTCCAGATTTTGGATTTGTCTAGACGCTGAGTCACATAGAAATTCGGACTTGCACAACACAGTTCTAAGAAATAATATTGCTATATAGAATTAATTGAAGAAAAACCTGCCATTGTTCTTTAATAGCTGTTACACCTCTCGTTTGACAAGATTTCAGTGGATTTATTATTACACCAAATTTTGTATTCCCAGATTTTCACTTGTCCAAATATTGGAAGATCTAAAGCCCAGTTTTATATTCTCCATATAATATCTTTAAGGAAGCAGAATTAAGTCGATTGTACCCTGATAATACAAAAGTAGTATTCATTTACCATATTTAATTTCTAAAAATATAAATTTGGTATAATTTTATTAACTTATTTTACTTCCCCATAATATTTGTAATAATAAAATCTGTTACTTGTAGGAACACATGAAATTGTGATTTACTGTGAAAGCCTTCATTTGTTAAATTTGTAATATTGTAATGAACCAAAGTCAGTAGTATTGTAGTTAAATGAAATTGCGAATATGTAAACAAGAGAAACGAAGAGAGAACATAATAAAAAATAAAACATATTGTATTTATTTTTTCATTTATAATACCATCAAGATCACATATTTCTTTCTTCTCCGTGATCTCTTCTGTCTGTCCAGACTTTATTATACAGAAATATCAGCTCCAACACAACTCTCATATTTCTTCACTCTTTTTGTGTCAATCCAGTTTCAAGCGAACGCAGAATGTGTTATGACTGTTGAAGAACCCTGCCAAACAGTCGTAAAAGTATGGATGGAGATATTTAAAAAGAGTCGTTTATACAGTAGTTTTGGTGGAATTGTTAATATATACTGTTCTAATTATTGAATGTTTATAACTGCCATTTTTGTATGTAAGAAGCATAATGAGTGCTGATCTTATGTTTAAATTTTGAAGCTTTATTAATATATCACTTGTGTCAATAACATGATAATATCCTTCTAAATTAAATCTGTATTAATAAGTCATATGTATCAATAGCATGGTAATATCCTTCTAAATAAAATCTTGATTAATATCCCACATGTATCAATAGCATGGTAATATCCATCAAAATTAAATCTTTATTAATATCATACATGTATCAATAGCATGGTAATAACATTCTAAATTAAATCTTTATTAATAAGTCACATGTATCAATAGCAAGGTAATAACATTCTAAATTAAATCTTTATTAATAAGTCACATGTATCAATAGCATGGTAATATCCTTGTAAATTAAATCTTTATTAATAAGTCACATGTATCAAAAACATGGTAATATCCTTGTAAATTAAATCTTTATTAATAAGTCACATGTATCAATAGCATGGTAATAACATTCTAAATTAAATCTTTATTAATAAATCACATGTATCAATAGCAAGGTAATAACATTCTAAATTAAATCTTTATTAATAAGTCACATGTATCAATAGCATGGTAATATCCTTGTAAATTAAATCTTTATTAATAAGTCATATGTATCAATACCATGGTAATATCCTTGTAAATTAAATCTTTATTAATAAGTCAAATGTTTCAATAGCATGGTAATATCCTTGTAAATTAAATCTTTATTAATATGTCACATGTATCAACAGCATGGTAATATGCTTGTAAATTAAATTTTTATTAATAAGTCACATGTATCAATAGCATGGTAATATCCTTGTAAATTAAATCTTTATTAATAAGTCACATGTATCAATAGCATGATAATATCCTTGTAAATTAAATTTTTATTAATAAGTCACATGTATCAATAGCATGGTAATATCCTTGTAAATTAAATCTTTATTAATGAGTCACATGTATCAATAGCATGGTAATATCCTTGTAAATTAAATCTTTATTAATAAGTCACATGTATCAATACCATGGTAATATCTTTGTAAATTAAATCTTTATTAATAAGTCAAATGTTTCAATAGCATGGTAATATCCTTGTAAATTAAATCTTTATTAATATGTCACATGTATCAACAGCATGGTAATATGCTTGTAAATTAACTTTTTATTAATAAGTCACATGTATCAATAGCATGGTAATATCCTTGTAAATTAAATCTTTATTAATAAGTCACATGTATCAATAGCATGGTAATATCCTTGCAAATTAAATCTTTATTAATATGTCACATGTATCAATAGCATGGTAATATCCTTGTAAATTAAATCTTTATTAATATGTCACATGTATCAATTTCATGGTAATAACATTTTAAATTAAATCTTTATTAATAAGTCACATGTATCAATACCATGGTAATATCCTTGTAAATTAAATCTTTATTAATATGTCACATGTATCAATAGCATGGTAATAACATTTTAAATTAAATCTTTATTAATATGTCACATGTATCAATAGCATGGTAATATCCTTGTAAATTAAATCTTTATTAATATGTCACATGTATCAATAGCATGGTAATGACATTTTAAATTAAATCTTTATTAATATGTCACATGTATCAATAGCATGGTAATGACATTTTAAATTAAATCTTTATTAATATGTCACATGTATCAATAGCATGATAATATCCTTGTAAATTAAATCTTTATTAGTATGTCACATGTATCAATAGCATGGTAATATCCTTGTAAATTAAATCTTTATTAATATGTCACATGTATCAATAGCATGGTAATAACATTTTAAATTAAATCTTTATTAATATGTCACATGTATCAATACCATGGTAATATCCTTGTAAATTAAATCTTTATTAATATGTCACATGTATCAATAGCATGGTAATGACATTTTAAATTAAATCTTTATTAATAAGTCACATGTATCAATAGCATGGTAATATCCTTGTAAATTAAATCTTTATTAATATGTCACATGTATCAATAGCATGGTAATAACATTCTAAATTAAATCTTTATTAATAAGTCACATGTATCAATAGCATGGTAATATCCTTGTAAATTAAATCTTTATTAATATGTCACATGTATCAATAGCATGGTAATAACATTCTAAATTAAATCTTTATTAATAAGTCACATGTATCAATAGCATGGTAATATCCTTGTAAATTAAATCTTTATTAGTATGTCACATGTATCAATAGCATGGTAATATCCTTGTAAATTAAATCTTTATTAATAAGTCACATGTATCAATAGCATGGTAATATCCTTGTAAATTAAATCTTTATTAATATGTCACATGTATCAATAGCATGGTAATGACATTTTAAATTAAATCTTTATTAATAAGTCACATGTATCAATAGCATGGTAATATCCTTGTAAATTAAATCTTTATTAATAAGTCACATGTATCAATAGCATGGTAATAACATTCTAAATTAAATCTTTATTAATAAGTCACATGTATCAATAGCATGGTAATATCCTTGTAAATTAAATCTTTATTAATAAGTCACATGTATCAATAGCATGGTAATAACATTCTAAATTAAATCTTTATTAATAAGTCACATGTATCAATAGCATGGTAATATCCTTGTAAATTAAATCTTTATTAATATGTCACATGTATCAATAGCATGGTAATGACATTTTAAATTAAATCTTTATTAATATGTCACATGTATCAATAGCATGGTAATGACATTTTAAATTAAATCTTTATTAATAAGTCACATGTATCAATAGCATGGTAATATCCTTGTAAATTAAATCTTTATTAATAAGTCACATGTATCAATAGCATGGTAATAACATTCTAAATTAAATCTTTATTAATAAGTCACATGTATCAATAGCATGGTAATAACATTTTAAATTAAATCTTTATTAATAAGTCACATGTATCAATAGCATGGTAATATCCTTTTAAATTAAATCTTTATTAATAAGTCACATGTATCAATAGCATGGTAATATCCTTGTAAATTAAATCTTTATTAGTATGTCACATGTATCAATAGCATGGTAATATCCTTGTAAATTAAATCTTTATTAATAAGTCACATGTATCAATAGCATGGTAATGACATTTTAAATTAAATCTTTATTAATAAGTCACATGTATCAATAGCATGGTAATATCCTTTTAAATTAAATCTTTATTAATAAGTCACATGTATCAATAGCATGGTAATAACATTCTAAATTAAATCTTTATTAATAAGTCACATGTATCAATAGCATGGTAATATCCTTGTAAATTAAATCTTTATTAATAAGTCACATGTATCAATAGCATGGTAATAACCTTCTAAATTAAATCTTTATTAATAAGTCACATGTATCAATAGCATGGTAATAACATTCTAAATTAAATCTTTATTAATAAGTCACATGTATCAATAGCATGGTAATAACCTTCTAAATTAAATTTATTATAGTTAGTTCTGTACAGCATTGCGAATTATATCTGTGTCTGTTTCTCGTTTAATTTTCAAGTCAGCATCTCGAAATGTAGCTAATATTATCGAATTCGCTTCCTGCACGAATGATTTAAACATAATTCTAATCGACATGGAGCGCAACACAATTCATTCGATACATGCTGAAAAATAGTGGTCTGTTGTCATGTAATCCGCCCTGTTCGTTCTGGTGTTGTGGAAGAGTTCTTTTTTGATATAGCACTGAGCCTTATGGGAACCGTCGCGTGCCACTTGTAAACAAACATCGGCTGCATCATCTATAGTTGTCTTTAATTAGCATTCTACTTTCACTTAAAATGTCAATGTCGACAACAAAAAACAACCAAAGAAAAAATTGCCTAAAAACTATTTCAATCAACCTTTGAATATAATGAAACGCACATTAAACAGATTTGGATAATAATAATAATAATGAAAATTTTCCTAGTGATCTATTTCACTGGTTTCAAATGTTATCTTAAACACTATTTTAAATTATTGCTAAATAGCTTGACTTCACTGTATTATTTATGATTTTTAAAAGGTAAATTATTTATTTCTTTATTTATTTGAATCCATAATTTTTTTCAACACCCATATTTAAGGGCCAAAAATAACATTACATCAGTCATATAGCCTTTTTATTTTTATTACACAAATCCATTGTCGTCAATGTTTGCCTTTATTTACAAAGTTATAATCCAATCATAAATTCAATTTCTTTTTGTAAACAAGGTAAAACATTATTTTTTAAAATACATGAAAGATACAAATTCTGCCTCCTAATATAATTGTGAATAGCCCTGTTGGTTAATTAGAAAATTATGTGCCTATCACCCCCCCTGCTCCCAGATATTTGATAAAAATTCTGTCCATTTGTACATTGTTTTCATTTTAAAGGTAACATACTTTTGCAAGTCTGGCCATAAATATTATGAATTTGGCACTGGTGTGGAAAAAAGTCCATGCTATAGGTAGGGTAAAAATATATTGTTTTGATTGGGGAAAAACTAGAAATACTTTTTGACCAAGTAAAAATGATTGGCACTGTCAGAGTGAGTTTTTTTTTAAATCTACAAACAAGACCTGATAATTATAAATTGCAACTGTAGTATGTTACAGACTGGTGTACAGCATAGACTACATCCCAAGAACATCAAGGTGAAAAGAAATTGCAATTATTTCACTTGTGCAAATTGAGCAATATTTAATTCTAAATAATATTGTTTTTAGAGTATATAAGTTATTTTTGTATTCCATAGTGATTTTTCTTTATCCACACATATTATAAAATGGTGAGAATATTGATTTCACCTCCAATCATCCACTTGTCTGTCTGTTCATAAGCCTTCCTATATATTGTACATGCCTTATGGTTATATTTCAATAAAACTGAATATAAATATATATTTTTTATCATAGCTCAATAGAGCTTGCTCACAGGCTTGCCAAGAAATGATTAGATATTATAACTTATATATTTTATATACAATTTATTTTAAATTTAGAAACCAACTATATATATATATATATATATATATATATATATATATATATATATATATATATATATATATATTACACAACTTATTAATACTATATCATATTACATACAATACAGTTCATTTTAAATAAAAATCTTTATTATATAATTTATGAATATTTTGAGCAAATTTAACATAATTTGATTAACAATATGTAACTAAAATATTTTTCAGTGGAAACATACATAGGAGGGTGCGTGTCAGAAAATAATCTAATTAACATGCAGCCTAAAAGCCAAGTTTTCTAACATGACAATACAAGGTAGTTTGGTCGACTCAAACTGATCAAACTGATTCAGGTTCTGTTATCATCACGTTGTCAAATAAATTAGACAGTACTGTTAATCGAAACATTGTTCTCCATCAGTTCTGTAATAAGATACCTCCTATGTTAGGGCTGGAAATACATAGCATGATTGTTTTGGTCATTCACATTTTCAGTGTATTTGTAGTAACAAAATATAAAAATATGTATATATACATACACCATATATACTTTGTCCGTTATTTCGTTTTCAAACTGATGCCGGAAGACTAAGAAGCATACGTGTACACAAGTTAATTATTTCTTATTTTATATATTTGTAATACTTAAAAACATTTCTTTAACGTTCTTTTTATTTGTCTGTTTTCTTTCACATTCTTTGATTGTATGTGTATAACCGTGCATAGCACTTGACACTTCCTTGCCTGTTTTTTTCCGTATATATCATAGTAAAGTGTCCTCAATTTAAAATGAATAATTGACATAGAGTATATTTGTACAACATCCCGCTTGCTAGGCATAGTAAAGTAAAACTGAATCTGACACTTTTCTCAACCATAATAACATTGGCACATTGGTAGGTATCATTAACTATGTTTGTATCACCCTTTGCCTTTAATTTATATATCGACGTGTAACTTAGAAAATATATTAAAATTCATCCGATGTCATGTGAGATGCAGGTCTGAAATTTACAGAAGTAGAATAAATTATGTTTACTGACATTATCAATTAAAGATCATGGAATGTTTGTAGAAATTGAAAGTTTGTTGGGGGATTTTTTTATAAAAAAAAAAAAGAAATTAGAATGTGTTAAGAGAACAAACAAGCCGATGCCAATTTAGTAAAATTAAAACAAAAATGAATGATGTAACGTTAAATTCTTATGTCAGTTGAGGACCATAATCCAGAAATGTAAAGTAAACAAAAGGTGAACATTTAACTTGATATAAATCTTGTAAGTCTATAATCACAATACAATTTTGTGCCGAAGCAAAATTTGTGATGCAAAGATAATCTTCTAAGTCAACTAGCCATTTCTTAGTTACATTTTCACATAAAATCTCCTTGATGCTAAACTCGCGCCAAAGGACTAGGTTCACTTTACCTTCTAAACGGTCCTAAAACCTGGTAAAAAAAAATACATTTTCATCCATAGTCTTATTTCTATCATACAATACTACAATACTGACAAGTCTTCAACTTTCTACCCCTATGACGTCATAGGCACGCTGAACACGCATTTTTAGCCAGAAATATATCCTTTTGGACAATATTTAACACTAAGGGCATGCATCGCCCACCGCGATATTTTGTCAAGTGTTAATAAAGGCTAATCATGACATAATGTGAAAGAACCAAGCTGGGCCGTAAATGCGCTACATATTAAAATTAAACTTAAAGATACTTGTCCTTTATTTCTCTTCAGAAGACCATCCTAGGATCACATAAACAACATACATTTCTAAATTTCTAAATGAAAATTGTGAAACATATGACTATTTAATGATAATAGGTTAAGAAATATTAATACAATACGTGTTTCACGCTATTTTCATTTCAGACGGTATCCGTGAGCAGATTTACGAAGTTTATATCAAACTTAAGAGATATATGAAAGTAAAATCTGGGGCTCGTTTTTTTTTTTTTTAGGACAAATCACATTAACTGGCGACACCAACCATACGAAACTAATGAATCCGGGACATAAGGATACAATTATATTCAACTGTCTGCATTCCAGTAAGATGATCGGAGTCGTTTTGTTGAAAAGCACACAAACAAGAACCTAAATTTTCTTTCAAAAATGTGAGACTTTGGGAAAATGTATTCGTTATTAAAATGAGGACAAGATATTTGTTTCACCGAAAGAGAACATCCGGATAGGGGTTATTATACTGGAATGCGAAACAGTTTTAAGCATTCCGTGTAGTGCTTTTTATGTGATTATAGATAGTAGAACCTTCTGGAGGCAAATAAACAAAACGCATTATAATGTCTTTATCAAGATTGCGAAGATTTTACCTACTTTGCACCAAATATATAAATCTCTTTTTTCATGTACAATTTTAACCCACTGTAAGTGTTATCCCTACGATAGATAACCATGTCTCCACTCTGCCATTTTGCCTTCTTATGTATCATTTTTTCTGTATCGATTGTAATGCTTATAACCAGACAGTTTTATTTTATAGACTTTTGAAGTCCTTGTTTCTCTCAAACATATATCAAAGTCTGAAATAAATTTACACAGTATCTAGCCCATCCTAGTTTATATCTCGCTGTTGCGTACGCAGGTGATGTTGATCTTGCTGATGTGGTCGGGATGTTGCATTACTCAGGCTTCTGGATTCTATCCACTTCCCGTCCACATACAGATTTGTTTCTTTTCCACATGACAAGTCGATTTTCCGCCCTCTCCACAACATTAAAATCATTTTTTTTCCTAGCGAGATACACATCTTTCAGAAGTACGGGGGACTATATATGGTGCATTATTCAGTATTGTTTGTCATGCATTCTTTCCTTCTCCGGATAGAAGTTAAACTTGGCAACAATCGGGGCACGTTCCCCAGCTGGACGCCTCGCATGGCGGTTAGCCCGATCTATTTGTAGTTATGCAACCTTAATGTCTCAAAACGGTCGGTAGCTATACTTTGATTGCGGTGACCTTTCCGGTAGGTAGACAGGGTAGATTATAATGTACATCAGACCTATTTTACGGCATACAATATTTTCAAAACCTTAAAAATATAGTCATTAATGCCTTGATTACATCTGGTTCAATTTTGTAAAATGTACTAACTATCAGTCTCTTTCTTTCTTTAGTAATGTTTTTGAGACAGTATGATGTCTACAGATATTGAGTTTCCCTGAAAGGGTGGGGCGGCGTAGCGGTGGTGGGGAGAAATGGGTCGTGTGAATGCGCGTTTGTGGTGGAGGGGGGAATTAAGTGGCTTTTTGACTCAATCACAAATCCGTGTACTGCAAGCAATATAAAGAGCTTGTTTTATAAGTTCGTACTCAGTCCATTAAGTTTCTAGTCGAGTGATCTCAGACACCGAGCATGCACCATACTGACAGTGATCTCAGACACCAATCATGCACCATGTTGACAGTGATCTCAGACGGCGATCATACTCCATGATCTCAGATGTCAACCATGCACCATATCGACTATGTACCATATTGACGGCAATCATGTTGACAGTAATCTCAGACGCCGATCGTGCACCATGTTGATAGTAATTTTAGATGCAGATCGTTCACCTTGGTGACAGAGATCTCAGATTCCTATCACGAACCATTTTAAGAGTAATCTAAGACACCAATCATACAATATGTTGAAAACTATTCGTAAGGAAATGAACTTTAACTTTATGAGTTGTTATACAGCTAACAACATTATGAATCATGAAAATTCCCACCGATAATATTTATCAAGCTATAAGTATAGGCAATAAAATGTATTTACAACAACTACTCTGTAGTCTGTATTATCGTCATTTCTTATATAACATACAGAGCAATTTTATTTACACAAGTACAAATATATTGTGACATACATACATACATACATACATACATACATACATACATACATACAGACAGACAGACAGACAGACAGACAGACAGACATACAGACATACGCAAGAACAGTTAAACTGCTATGAGTCACTGTATATACAATCATACTTAGTGAACGTAAAGTTAGCCAGATTTTCTTGTTAGACTTCTTATGGTCTTCAAGAACACGGATCATTTGTCCTTTCTATAAAAAAGGATACAATATAAAATGTCTAGATCTTAGGGATGGGGATTGTGATCTAGGTTTCAGTGGTAATTTTACTGATTTCTTTAGGGGTTATTCAACAAGAATGTTTAAGAGATATAGGATATCGTATGGTATAATCGTATGGTATAATCGTATTTTATAATAACTGGAGGATATGGATTTGTTTCTTCACATCCTGATCTATGAGCCTCTGTTGCTTAATGTGTTCTTTCCATAGGCGTCAAATTACTTCTACTATTTCTGGCCTAGTAAATCTTGACATTACTACTAAATAGGTGACCTATTGAGGAGATCTTTGTTTTGGTTCAGTCATGCATAATTGCCAATAATTTGAATACTCACGTAATGAGAAAAATTCCTCTCCCGCTCAGTAGGAAAATGTGCCACAGTATTATGACGTATCACTTTAAGGCGCTCCGTTTGCAAAATTTGATTGTTCCTGTGCACGGATGTGAAGCGCCATTCTCCGATTTCCTGTCACCAGCCTTTCTTTTGTGTTTTTCAAGGACACATATGTACTACATTTTGGCAGCAAGTCCTAGCAAACTTGCAAAAAATGGATGCGGTATAAACAAACCAGGTATAAACAAACCTGGTGACGTATACAACAAACCTTTGTATCCATATAAGTAAGGATGTAAGAATGTTTGTACGTAAGTAAGCCAAATACGTCGTGTAAAGTCGTTGCGATTTGAAGAATCATATAAAAAGGTAAGTGAAGAAACGTGTTTAACTGATTCTGACAATTTCAAATATGAGTATAGGTGAATGACTTAGATAGTAAATAATGCGTTCAAATCTATTTCCACTTGATTAATCAATGAATAAAGGTGTTATATATAGTGTTAGTTACATAACAGCATCACTACACTCAAATGACTGTCATCGTAATGTTTTTTTCTTGCCGATGACCTATTCTAAACGGGGATTGAAGGATAGATTTAACCACCGATTTAAATCACATGTTTAATCACATTCGCAACACATCAGCTATTTCTGCGAGATACAAATATGCCTTCGACCTATGTCGGCGTGGTACTTCACAGAAAAATCATACATTCTGTTCGCCGGAAATTTCTCCGCAAAGAAAGAAACCGCAATCTCTTGCATTGACAACTTGTTGGGTCAATCCTTGTTTCGTAAATAGCAGCGGTGGTCCGAATAGCAGCTATCGGCATACATTTGAGATATGATTCGTAGAATTGACTTCGAAGTTTAGAATGGTTTAATCAAAACTTCGCCTGTCAGTACCACCGAAAGCGAGGTTCTTTTACAGACCTACTGTACCACATACAAAGGGAAACAATATCTCCAGTCGTTGCTCTATGCATAAGCAGACAACGATATTTTGGTATATAAAGGAACTCAGTTTTGATTAGTTCACATGAAATTAAGGGTTTACGAAAGCCATACTACACACTGATAACAACCCCTTTCTCTGTACTACAGTACAGAAGGAGGTCGATCAAATTACATTCCTAATGAATATTATATGATGTCCTGACAACTGTTGGGTATTCACATGAACTACGGTCTATACTCGCGTACAAGCTAAGTCCAAATGCAAACAACATAGAGCCTGATCTGCCGTCGCATAATGCGCCGGCAAATCAGGGTCTATGTTGCTTGTTCTACTGATTAGTCCTTACAAACTGCATAGACCCAGATCTGCCGGCGCATTATGCGATGGCAGATCTGGGTCTATGCAGTTTGCAGTTGGTATCGATTTATACGCGAGTATATACGGTGATATGTGTCCCATATCCTTGTTGACATGAACTCAGTTTGTTTATACACGTGGACCATATTATCGTTGTCGACCAGTACTACAATAGCGAGGTCAAAGGTCATGGTATGAGTCTACCTTTTGTATTCTATGTTGTGCATATAGAGTTCGTTCCTCCTTTGGTTAATATGCGAAACATATGACAACGTGCACAAAAAAAACAAAAAAAATATTCGTATGGTTAGCTCATTTGTCTTCACGTTAATGCTACTTTGCTGTGCAATCGTCAAATATATATATTTACAGTTAAGCGTATTATCTTGATATTAACTGGACTTAGTTTAATAAGTAACCAAATGATGATGATATAATATCAGTAAGTGGACTTTTCGAAAATCGCCGACAAGTTCAATGCAGATTGCAAAATTCAATGTGTTGAAAGGGTCAACGTTTAGCGTTTAATTCATAATCTCTTTAAAGTGTACAGCTAGTTCCTCCACTCTGTGCAATACTAAACGGCACAAACGTATTTTCTTGTAAGTAAAACACCTTGCTTACTTCATTTGCATGTGTTACAATTATCTTTTATAAACATCTATTTTAAAATAATTATAGCTAGTAATGATTCAGTTGTCCTACTTAAGACGTTATACCTAAATTCTGTAAATAAATAAAACTGAACAAAATATAAATGAAAATAAGCAAAAATCAACCATTAAATGAACAAAACCGAACACAAATTAGAGAAAAGGAAAATGAACTACAAAGAAGAGTATGAAAAATATTATTAGTGTTACTAATTAAAGTATTTTCAATAGTTGTATTTGCCAAAAGCAACTGAGAACACCTTGATTAAAAACATAGATTTTCTACAAAGGTTTTTTATTTTACATAGTATAATTCATGTCTGTCCCATTTGCAAATAGCTATGGAAAGATGAGAGAGAGAGAAAGAGGATTCAAGGATAATGAAATTAAAAGTACATATACTATGTATACATGTACATGATTATATGCATGTATGTATGTGTGCTAGACAGCAAAAAGGCAGAGAAACGGGATTCGATACGGACAATGCATTTATTTGCATACATTTTTACGTAAGTGCTAAATATATAAATCATTGTTTTTGCTTATAGAAGTATTTTAAGTTCTAAATATATAACCCTAACTTTTTCTGTTTTCTTTCTGTTCTCCTTTTTTTTTTTTTTTTTGTTGTTGTTGTTGTTGTTGTTGTTGTTGTTGTTGTTGTATTTAAAGTCTCAGCAATTGTAAAGCATATTTCATGAATTTTTATAATTTACAACACACACAATGTATGAGTGATTCTCAATATACATTTTGTCTATATACCTATAGGTCTAGGATATTAAAAAAAGAAACTCTATAAAAACATAAAAAAAACAAGTCTCCCCCCCCCACACACACACACACACGCACACACACACAGCTTTCATAACAATTATTTCTAGCATGTTACTTTATATACACAGCAATGGTTATAAGTCTCTCCATCCCTGCTCGAAAAGATTTATTGCAAATAAAACAATTCTGAAAATATTATGGACAAATTTAAGATATGTGGCAGAGGGAGTCGATGGAATAAACCACCTATTTTAGTGGTATACTCTCTGATTTTACAGAGGGAGTCGATGGAATAAACCGCCTATTTTAGTGGTATACTCTCTGATTTTACATATGTTCGTCTTTTTTTAAATTATTTTTTTTGTCTGCAGTATACAAATGGAGAACGCAGGAAGTAAAAGAAGAATAACAGGAAGTAACATCAATAGAATATGTGTAAGCATGTTTTATAATATGATTTGCCACTTAAAAATGCGTGTGGTGTGTTTTCTTTACATCCAACTATTGCATACGTAGTATTTATCATCTAGAGCGACAAATTATAGAGCTGGTAAAACATCATATCCTAATACATCGTTCAAGTCATATCTCCAGATGTCACAAAAATTTTTAGCCACCAAACTCTTCTCTCTCTCTCTCTCTCTCTCTCTCTCTCTCTCTCTCTCTCTCTCTCTCTCTCTCATGTCTGTGACACATTATAGTCTGGACCCGTTCCATTATGAATCGTACACCACCTCAGGCCTTCGAAAGTATTTACCTGGCACAGTTACCATCTAGCTGAGGATTATTAATCCCTTTATACCTTACAAATATCAAACCAAAATTTGTTCCGTCTGCGCAAACTTTTTTAATTTGGAAAAATAAAGTTGTTAACGGTGAGTGCAACGTTAAAAGAAATGCTATATATAGTAGAATAACAGCCTAATGTACGTCGTAAGGTGCATGGTTGCGAAGCTGATCCTCGCGAAGGTAAAAATAAACGTCGGCACCTTTATACTGTAAACAACGTGCAAGATACCAACCACTGTAACCAGTGAAAATAAAATAAAGGGTACGAAACTACAGTGACAAAATTCTCTGAATCACAACAATGTAATGTAAGTAGAATATAGACTTTATTATTTCTTTGTTAATTATATGCCACACATTCCAAATAAAGCATTCAGAATGAAAATGGCTTTATAATATTTTTGTAAAAATCATAATAAGTACATTTAAAATAACAATTATTATTATTATTATTATTATTATTATTATTATTATTATTATTGACTGATATAACCATATAATATGCATGCAGAATAAGTAATAATTAAAATATTCTGATGACAATGCTTTTTTCTCCCAGATCAATAATGAGTACAAATAAAAATATAAATAATATTGTATACTAATGGCTGATATTTATTTATCATAATTTTTAAATTAATAAATTTAATCAGATTTTTTAAAAAATAATCATAATAATAATGATTTATATGTTTATCAGATATTTACACTTATAATTTGGAATTATGTTTTTCAACAACATCATCAACAACAATAATGATAATAATGTCTACATTACATATTTTTCTTAAATGTTTATCAAATTGCTGGCATGCTAAATGCTATATAAATATATGAATTAAACATATTTCTATAGTGAAGACACTTCTGTTCATACTGCATTTTTGTGGAATGTTACTGTTGTTTTGTATCCCTTTATTATAGTCATAGGCATTAAAGCGGTAGGCATCTTACATGATTTATACAGTATAGATCCCATTACAACCATGCACCTTACAATAAAACTATCAAGATTTGATTTTACAATATTATTTCTATTTTTATTTGTATTCATCACTGATTTAGTAATAAAAGGTTTAAAAAATATTGCCATCTGAATATTTTAATTATTACTTTAAATGTAGTCAAAGCACTATCATTTTAAATCATACTTAATTATGAATGTTACAAAAATATTATAAAGCCATTTTTATTCAGACAGCATTATTTTGAATAATGTTTAAAAAAAATGATAAAGTCTATATTCTACTTACATTACATTTTTATAATTCGGAGAATTTTATCACTGTAGTTTCGTATCCTTTATTTAAATTTTAATTTTACTGATTATTGCGGTTGGTGTCTTGCACGTTGTATTCATTATAAATGTACCGACTTTTATTTTTATCTTCGCAAGCATACGCGTCGTAACCATGCACCTTACGACGTGTATTAGGCTGTCATTGTACTATAAATGGCATTTCTCTAACATTGCAATCGCCGTTAACAACTTTATTTTTCCAAATTAAAACGTTTGCGCAGACGAACCAAGGTTTGGTTTAAAATTTGTAAGGTATAAAGGGATTAAATAATTCTCAGCTAGATGGTAACTGTGCCAGGTAAATACTTTCGAAGACCGGAGGTGGTGTACGATTCATAATGGAACGGGTCGAGACTAGAAATAAATCGGTCAGTTATGGGCCGCTCTACAGATATTATGTACTTCCGAGAGAGTGACAGGTGTAAGGTGAAGTTGTTTGAATTTGCCTCATGCACAATGAATAGAATGTTGGCATACCTCTATGCTACTTTCATGTACTGTGGCTGAAATTTCTTGACATATTGTACTTGTGGAAATTGTATATGATCTAAGCACACAACAGACAGAAATGGCCGCTCCAAAGTACTCGAAAAATCAGCCTGAATTAGTCAAAAAGTACACTATTTTCAGCAGTTATTAAAATAGGGAAACGAATTTTACCAGAGTAGGCAATACCAGCCTCTGGAAGTACAATGAATGAATTACAAAATATATCAAAAGTACAAAAAAGTTATCGGCTCTTTTTTTTATTATTTACCTTTGAAGTCCAGGAAGTGAAAATGACCAAGCGGAGCTAGCAGTTTTTTGAGACGTGCACATCTTAAGTAAGACCAAGCTGTATACTCTATAACCCAAATTGCACCCATCAATCATACACCAAAATAAAGGGAATTAAAAGTTCTTTTAACAATACCTAAGATATACACGGTCTTTTTTAAATAGCCAGGATAACCAGTGAAGAAAACCTGGGTAATTCTCTTTCTTTAAGAATCTAACCCCATGCAAAATACGAAACTGTAGAGCGCCACCTTAATCAGAATCCCATGAGATGTATAAAAAAGCGCAAAAACTTGGATTTAAAAAAATTCAAATAGCGATAAATATTGAGTTTCTAAGACTTTCTTTTATCGTCTGCTATGTAAATTATTTAACTATATTTCTCACAAACGGACCCAGTTTTCAACGAGAGATCTAGCGAGTTATCTTCCTTGTAAGTGGAGCCACAGAACAATCCCGTTCCGATATTTAGTTCCCCTCGGATTTTATTGTTCGCCAGAACAAATTTTAAATCTTGTATTTTCCCTAAGAATGCATGATTCATAACACATGTATCAATGAAAACAAATAATGTTTTATTTTATTTTGAGGTGAATCAAAGGATATACTACGTTATCACTACAAGACACTAAAATTGCCATTTGACTTCCCGTTTTGAAGTTAATAAAAATATTATATCTTAGTAATTTTGGACTCCTTCTGTTCAGACTTTAGCGTCTATATGGGAGACTGTTCTATATAACCTGGAATGTGTCGAAGGGCTGTTAAACCAAATAAAATAAAATTCATTGAGAGCATACATGTATGAGCTTAATATCAAATCAATACACGCATTTCAAATAAAAGCACAAAGTCTTCATAATAAAAATAATAATACTCTGATAGTCTAAACCCAACATTATTTTCAAAATCTCAATAATAATTGTGCCCTGTAGCGTACTAACGGGGGGGGGGGGGGGCAGACGGGGCGGTTGCCCTGGGCGCCAGAGGTCTGGTGGCGCCAAAACAGCTGGTAAAAATTAGAGCCTCGTATTCTGGCCCTTTGGGTCATCATCATCGCCACGGGCGCCATTTACCCTTAGTACGGCACCGATTGTGCCTCCTCTAACAATGAAACAAAAAATTACGAAGTAGACATGTTTTTTATTATTTAAATTCCCGATGAAAATGTTCAATCTCATATCAAATAATATTTTAAGTACTGTGTTTATCTCATCATAAAATAACTTATATTTGAACAGAAAACACAAAAGTTATTGGGATCTGAAATAAAAATTAAATGTCACAATATAAAATCTGACATTGCACAAATTTCGTTTATTTTGAATATTTATAGCTTTAAAAAAATCTCTACAGTAAAACTAACCATTGATTACAGTTTTGAGTGTGTATGTGTGTGGTACCATCACTATGAAGTGTCGCTATGCAGAGAGAGAGAGAGAGAGAGAGAGAGAGAGAGAGAGAGAGAGAGAGAGAGAGAGAGAGAGAGAGAGTCCGAGTCCAGCCTCTTTGTTCATGGAATATGAAGTATAATGTTATCGATAATTGTGAATTATAGAGGTGTACATGTAACTTGATATATGTATTGTTCTAATGTGTGACCTCCGTTTGCAGATATTGATTCTTATTCTGGGACTGGTTTCTGCCACACTTCATTACGTAAGACAAGTTTGGTAAGTTGACGTCTAAAATAATATATATTGCCCATCTCATGGTGGCTAAATATAAATATTGTACTTTATCCCAAAACGAGACGTATGGAATATTTTTTTTAAAGGAAATTCATTCATATTTTTGACTATCATGATATGTTACATGTGCAATCGGTAAAAATGAATATTAAAAGTAATATTAGCACTCCAACTTACTCTCTCTAAACAAGACTCTCACGTGGCTCTGTGAGATCTCCACCATTTGGCGAAGATATAACAAAGCAACACGATTGTCTGGTTGAACGAGACTACACTTCATCTTGGCTTTCTAAATGAACGACATTAATCATTAGTTCACCTTCGGCATACGTGACAAACCTGATTCTTTATCTCTCTCCAAATAGTACCAAGTAAAAATTACCTTTATGTAACTATTTTACGGGTCGTAAATTAAATAAAAGCCATTACGAGTGTAAATTATGGCCGATCTGTCACCAAATTACGCAACCAGTGACGAATTTGAGTTCGGTTAAGAGAATTGAAAGGGAGAGGGGAGATTTCATAGATGGGTGATTGTGGATTTTACTTCTGCGTCCAAATTCGTGCACAAGAGCTGTGATTTATCTAGGAGAAGGTTATATATAGCGCCCTAACCCACTAGGATTTGTTATCATCATCAAATCAAAATTCAATTGGCATGGTACCGAGGCAGAATAATGGAAATTAGTGAATTGTTTTGGGGTTACAATCTGTACAGAAATTTCAAAATTTTATTAGAGATTTCATGAAATTACTATGTATTAAAAAAATAAATTGGAACTTTACAGAGTATTAGAGCGTATTACAGAGTATTAGAGTGTATTACAGAGTATTAGAATGTATTACAGAGTATTAGAGTGTATTGGGCTTAAAATCCGTTTCATATTCCAACACACTAAGATTTGCAGTAATGCAATAATTTCATGACATTAAATGGAAACGTCTTGAAAAATACATTTCATAAAAATAAAAAATAAAGAAACAATAAGGGATTTATAAATACTTGGCAGTATTAACAGTTTAATTTTATTTATTCTTTTTGTAGTGCAATGAGGTTTCATTAGAAAATAAATAATACAAATATTTAACGAAAATTCTGTTTATTTAATGATAGAACAGAACATTTATAAATATGTTGGGATGATAATATTATTATACTGCTTCTGTTAGTGAAACGTAACTGAACGAATGCTAATTTATGGAACAATGTGATCATAAATTTTAATCTTATGATACAATGCGATCATAAATTATACTCTTATTAAAAACTATGCAACTTTGCGAACATAAATTATACTCTTATGAAACCATGCAACAATGCGATCATAAATTATACTCTTATGCAACTATGCAACAATGGGATCATAAATTATACTCTTATGCAACTATGCAACAATATGATCATAAATTATACTCTTATGCAACAATGCGATCATAAATTACACTCTTATGCAACTATGCAACTTTGCGATTTTAAACTATACTCTTATGAAACTATGCAACAATGTGATCATAAATTATACTCTTATGAAACTATGCAACAATGTGATAATAAATTATACTCTTATGCAACTATGCAACAATGGGATCATAAATTATACTCTTATGCAACTATGCAACAATATGATCATAAATTATACTCTTATGCAACAATGCGATCATAAATTATACTCTTATGCAACTATGTAACAATGTGATCATAAATTATACTCTTATGCAACAATGTGATCATAAATTATAATCTTATGCAACTATGCAAGAATGTGATCATAAATTATACTCTTATGAAACTATGGAACAATGTGATCATAAATTATACTCTTATGAAACTATGCAACGCTGTGATCATAAATTATACTCTTATGAAACTATGGAACAATGTGATCATAAATTATACTCTTATGCAACTGTGCAACAATTTGATTATAAATTTTACTCTTATGCATTTATGCAAAAATGCGATCATAAATTATACTCTTATGCAACTATGCGACAATGTGATCATAAATTATACTCTTATGAAACTATGGAACAATGTAATCATAAATTATACTCTTATAAAACTATGGAACAATGCGATCATAATTTATTCTTTTATGCAACTATGCAACTTTGCGATCATAAATTATACTCTTATGAAACTATGCAACAATGCCATCATAATAGTATACTCTTATGCAGCTATACAACTTTGCGATTATAAACTATACTCTTAAGCAACTATGCAACAATGTGATAATAAATTATACTCTTATGAAACTATGCAACAATGTGATCATAAATTATATTCTTATGCAACTATGCAACATACTTCATTAATTTGAACACAGATCATAAACTATTGAGTGAAATCGTTGATTAATAAGTCCCGAACAAACTTTAGTGACATCATGAACATTCTGGGCCATAGTTACAGTGGTTTTATGAAATGCCTAAGATTTTCAGTGTATTCCTGAAAACCCTTAGTGAATAATGGATTGCAAGAACTTACCAAAAGTTTAAGTGATTTCACAAAATCATTGGTTTCGAACATTAGTTGTAACACACACACCATATATATATATATATATATATATATATATATATATATATATATATATATATATATATATATATATATATATATATATATATATATATATATATATATATATATATATATATAAAAGAGGTTAGGGAGTTACAATTTGTTCCAAGCAACGAATGAACCCGATCCGCTAGTAACGGGACCTCTCGACAAGCTCTCATGTATCAACGCCTTAACCCACACGACCACATGTTTATCCCGTATATAAATACGAATAAATAATATTATCATACAGCTTTAGAGAATTTTTAATTCATACTCTACGGAGATTCGAACTCGGATCCGCGAGTTACAGCACCCATCGCCTTGCCTGTAAGCACCAACCCCTATACCATCTTGACCATGAACACATCACCAAAGTCGGTGGTATAGGCATCCGTATGTAGCTGACATACCCGAATGCCGACCTAGTGATTAATTGTCATCTAAGTCCATCTGGATTCCTACTACAGAAATCGAGGTATATAGAAGTTATTATAGAGAATTACAAATATACACCAAACAGAGTGGAAAATGCTATCCCTGGATTCTATAATAATATTATCATACAGGTTAGAGAATGGTATAGGGGTTAGTGCTTATAGGCAAGGCGATCGGTGCCGTAACTCGCGGATCCGGGTTCGAATCTCCGTAGAGTACGAATTAACAATGATCTAACCTGTATTTAATATTATTTATTCGTATTTAAAAATTATGTTAATGGTATCAAGCATTCTCATGTAGAATCCAGGGATAGCACTTACCGCTATGTTTGCTGTAAATTTTTAATTTCTCTCTCTCTCTCTCTCTCTCTCTCTCTCTCTCTCTCTCTCTCTCTCTCCCAGAGAGAGTCCCAGAGTGAAAAATTAGAAAAATACGCCTTTTACAATTTTGGACTCGAATATTGGTAAATAGAGATAGTTTGGTTTTTAGAGCTTCTACTGAGCTAAAAATGGGAAAATTATGGCATTTCAAGTTACATATCTCTTCGATGATCTATGGCTTTCTTACGTATGGAAGAATCAATTTGAAATTGTGATTCCAGTCAGTAAAATAAGACAGAAAATTTTAGATCAGTATAAGCAAAAATGGATATCCTCTGTGAGGTCATCAAACAAATCCGTGTATTATTCCTTGTATAATGAATATTTATCATTTGAAGAGTACTTGAATGTGATAAATAAAGCTTGTTTTTAAAGCTGCACTAACTAGATCTAGAACAGTCGCACAACTTGAGTATAGAAATAGGTCGTTATGAAAAGAATGAGCGGCTAAGTAATAAGTGTAATTTAAGAGCTGTCGAAAATGAATATCATTTGTTACTCAATAGAATTACGGTACTCTGCTTATCCTCTGCAGTAAGACACGTTTGCATCCTCACGTCTGTAGCTAAAATTGTTTTTGCAATTTAATGCTAAATAAAGTCTATGTTCCATTCTTATATATATATATATATATATATATATATATATATATATATATATATATATATATATATATATATATATATATATATATATATATATCCATGCAATGCGGAATCCAGAAATAATCACTTTCCTCTCTGTTTGGTGTATAAGTGTCAATTTGTAATTATAATTTCATGTATATTATCTAAATAGAAATCCAGCAGGATTGTGTATATAGCTGAATGTTCATTTCCGCTTGCCTATCGAGTTGGTTCCTGTACAGTTGTAGCCCTTTCCTTCGACATTGTTCCATCCCTTTGGGTGGGGTGGGGTGGGGGATGAGCTCTTGGCCGAGTGGATTAGAGTGCAGGTGCATAAGAGTTAGGTGATGCATGCTCAAAACTATTAATAACTCTCCAGTGACAAGCAAATTTCAATATAATTACAAACTTCGAGAGAAATTTCTTCGTGCTAAGACAATACAGTTTTAAGGCTGTAAAACTTCTCAGTAAACTATCAAAGATGAAAAGTGTGTCGAAACATCGATATACTATGCGTGTAGGTTATAGTAAAAGTACGTTTGAATACTATCCATTGTACATGCATATACGCTTGTACGTATATAGGTATACACGAAAATATGTATCTGTACGTACTTACGTACGTACGTAAGAAAGTAGGCAAGGAAGTCAATCAGTATGTATGTATGTATCTTCAGGAGGAAATATTCTTTACCTTCAGGTTCATCCCGGCTGATAATGGACCCGTGGAGGGATTTATGAACACGTGCAGCAGGGGGTGCCATGGACCCATTGACTGGATGACCATCTCTGGCAGTTCGATCATCCACTCTTGCTGTAATTCGTGAGTAACAAGAAAACCAACGTGTTTATATATATATATATATATATATATATATATATATATATATATATATATATATATATATATATATATATATATATACACATACGTACAAACACACACACAATAAAACCTGTCCTAATCGTCATCTGTACATAGCGGTCACCTGGTTACAACGGTTATTCTAATTTTCCCCCAGCAAATTTCTATATAAATGACCTCTGTGTAACGGTCACCTGCCTTCTGCCGCCAGGTGTTTCCTAACCATCAGTGGTGTGTCCCTGACTTAAGTGGTCACTGGAGCGTATCAACAGTGACGCCTCTAAGTATGCAAATTAAACTTTTGTTTGATGTGCAAGCCATTGTTTAGATAAAGGCATATCATGTGAATTATTGTGTAAACATTTCATATCTTTTATGTATCCACTGTACTCCAGTCACAATGTCAGTCTAACTCAAATGTGTCAATATGTCGGGTTCGAAAGCGAGGCGGTTTTTATCCTTACAGGAGAGGGTCGAAATAATTTGTTTACTGGATGGTGGGAAAAGTAGTCGTGTTATTGCAGCAGAAACGGAAGTCGCTTTTTGTCCCAGTGTGACACGTATAGTTCGATATCTTCATCCATGTGCCCGTGAATTAAAGCAATCTCTGTTGAAAAAAGTTCATACGAGTAACATCCCTCATCATTGGGGTCAGGGGTCATTCAATATTTAAAGCTTGTATGTAAAGGCAGGCAGAGTTTCGATCCTTGGGTCACAAAAATAGCCATATACGGCTTCTTTTGATTCCCTGTCCAGCACAGGTCTCTCACATAAGTCGATTGTGTTTTGATCTTGGAGAGTTGAGCAACTGACTAATCCAGATATTGTTTTTGAACAGCTGTTTTCAAGCCTAATTTTACAAGCTGGCCTACCAAAGAGTCAGTCCTCTGTTTTACATTCATATGTAAGCAGTCAATCAGTAATGAAATTAATGTTTTGTCATGGGGCACAGAACAAACTAAGATTGGTGATTATTTTAAATCGGTAATGATTTAATTTATAGAATGGATTAAAGTGAGCTGGATACAGTAATCTTGTGTGGAACATAAATTTGTGAGAAAACAAAATATACGTGTATTTTATGATTGTGTTTTTTTTTTCAGAAAACAATCTTGATAACGTAATAATAATAATAATAATAATGATAGTTATTTGTTCAAAAACCAGTTTTGAAAGATGAAAATGTGTACAAAGGTCAGTTGTGCTTTTTTCCATGAGTGGCCGATATTGTATATATATATATATATATATATATATATATATATATATATATATATATATATATATATATATATATATATATATACATATATTTATATTTATATATATATATATATATATATATCAGCTAGTCTCGAGTAATTACTTCTGACCAATCATGCAATCGACCAATCTCATATTGAGTTATTCGAGCATTTTTCTTGATTTACTTGTGCTTATTCTTTCTTCAATTTCTTCATTTTCATTTATTCACTTCTTCATTTTTCTTATGCACTCACTTTATGAATTACAAGATTGACATATGTTTGGTCCTGATACCTTACGTCTAAACCGTACATCCGCATATTATCATTTTAATCAAAGTCCTCTAATACGGTCCACCTAAAATCGCGTCTTTGGAACACGCGAAAAATATTTGTGTATGTATATTATACAAATTTGAAGAAAAAGAAGAAGAAAAAACTTTTAGAGAGATTCTTATATCTATATGCACGAAAGAGCTTATACTTTTAGAAAGTCGGCAATTGTCTCATTGGTGGCCGTGCGGTGTTGTTGTAAAACCACTGAGGTGGTGAAGGGACATACATGCATCATGAAATGTATGTTTACATCAAATTCTTGTATTTACATAAATATCAAAGATTAATTACTGGATGGATATCATTTTAAATCATAGATGTTTGGCTAAAATCTGTCCAAATATGATGTGTAATGGTGTGTTAAGGCAGGCAAATAAAAAAATATCGCATGTTTTCGTGTGTTAAAAAGAAGCGACTGATATCGACTATATCAGATGGATGTTGACTTAGATGCTAATCTGTTGGTGTACGATGTGACTTAATCGATGCGCCCTTAATATCCTCTCCTAGTATCCCATGGAAATAACCCCATACACCAGGCATGTACAACTTCTTCCAGGGCGCGGGCCAGATAAGCTATTTTTAAAGCTACACCGTATGATGTAAATAAGCAGATAAAACCAGGTTGCGAATCCGCCCCGCGGGTTGTAGGTTGCACATGCCTGCCATACACTGATCCACTATGAGGCGATTGTTCACCATGGATGGCCTCGTTCCAGGTTTCGGGTTTTTCTCTTACAAGCAAAGCAGTTTGAATGAGAAATCCCAATTCACCTTAG
Source organism: Margaritifera margaritifera (assembly GCA_029931535.1). Taxonomy (NCBI): domain Eukaryota; kingdom Metazoa; phylum Mollusca; class Bivalvia; order Unionida; family Margaritiferidae; genus Margaritifera; species Margaritifera margaritifera. The sequence goes on from JAQPZY010000798.1 coordinate 68,616, forward strand.
CGCCATCTGGCAATATAAGGTTGATTGACGAGATCCGTGGCGAGATGAGTATGATATATTTTGGTATTGAACAGTAAATATAGTTGTTGTTGCATACAAACCTTTACAAAAATGTAACAATTCTTTTAATAAAATTAAGTCGCGTCCATTTTAATCTAACTACACCAGATTCGGGAATAATTAGTTAATTAAAACTTTTAGGGGAAATCAGCGGATCGAAAAGAACAGTTGTAAGAAAATTTGTGCAGTTTTTACCAATCTAAAATATGCAACACGGGTTTTGTACATGCCTATCATGCTTGAAGTATTAAAGAACGAATTCATTGTCATAAGGTAGATGGTGTAGGTATGCAGGTGCTTATGGTAACAGAGGTATAAAATATGTGTATACACTACATGAATCAATATTACTAGGACACTTGTGTCCATATATCGCACTCAAACCCCCCTTAATCAACCATGAGAAAGCGTGATTCACTGACAGGTAGATAGCTAGACACATAAGTAATTTGTATGCTCCCGTTGCAGGCACGAAGAAAATTATTTGAGGTAGACAAATTAAATTATTAGACTTATTTGTATTTATGTAGATGGCCTGATTAGATGTTCTGGCCATTATATAGATTTTTTAAAATAGGTTTACACATTTTTGAACTTTTGAACTTTCACTTTATGAGAAAGTTAAGCTTGTTAGTACCATTAAGCAAAAACCACTTGAGATAGAAAATTTTAATTTAATAGACTTTTTTGTATTTATATATATATGTAGATGGCCTAGTTAGATTTTCAGGGCACTATAGAAATTTTAAAAAAAATATTTGTACACGTTTTCGAACGTTTTGTACCTTTTGACAAATTTAACCTTGTTAGCACAATTAATAATAAACATAAACACCAGAGGAAGACAAATAAAATTTAATAGACCTCTTTGCATTTGTATATGTAGATGACCTGATTAGAATTTTAGGCCATTATACCAATTTTAAATTGTTTTAAAAATTTTAAACTTTCTGGATTTAGACTTTGGTGACGAAACCTTGTTAGCGCAATTCGGCACGAATCACTTGAGATAGACAAATGATATTTGGTAGGCATATTTGTATACATCTGTACATGACCTGAATAGAGTTTTATGCCATTATAGCAACTTGTCAATTTTTAAAAATAAATGTTTACTTTTTGGACATATACATTTTGCTCTGCATCTGGTTATATAACACTTTCCGTTTCTCAGTGTTAAATTTCAACTATCTTTAATTCTATTTGGGTACAATTCTCACTATCAGCAGAACACTTCTAACTAATAAAATGCTAAATTTTAAAAAGAGAAACTTTGATTTTATAGACAGTGATATTCTAATGATTTAGGTTGATAATCTCAAAAATGTATTGATGCTTAGGTTCTCTAATTTGTCCTAAGATCCGTAGTGTGGCCAGCCTGTATATTTCTTCAAACTTTCGACTCACCTTTATTTTTCTCCAGAGCTACCTCTTTCGCATTCCCTTCCTGGGTATTTGACACAAATGGTAAAAACAGAACTGTGGCTACATTCAACGGAATGAAACAATCCTATGCTACGGAAACTTGCACGTAAGTATAGTTTTCTGATCGATGTTTCCTAGAACCTGACTTTCACCAGTTACGAAAACAGCTATATATCTGCTCGGTTCTACAACCTTCGCTTGACTATCTGCAGATGAATGTTTTGCTTCTGTAGCCTTTCCTTGCAAAGCTAAGAATAGAAACACTGAATTGTAATGCTTTGGTTTAACAGCTTCCCGTTGCATAGCTACTTCTACAACCTACTTTTTAAAAGCTACGAAGAGAGATTTATCTTTAATTATTTCTGCTTTATGGGTTTTTTTGCCCAGCTAGAAAAAATAGATTGATAATCTGATATTTTGATTCTATACTTTACCTTTGCATGGTTTCAGAATAGTCTTGTCCTGAAAATTTTGGTTTAGCCTTCTTAGCTATAAAAACAAGCTTATTATGTAATGTGTTGGTTAAACAGACTACCTTTAGAGATCACATACAATGGCCTCTATTGTGTTGGTTAAACAGACTACCTTTAGAGATCCCATACAATGGCCTCTATTGTGTTGGATCAACAGACTACCTTTAGAGATCACATACAATGGCCTCTATTGTCTTGGTTAAACAGACTACCTTTAGAGATCACATACAATAACCTGTAATGTGTTGGATCAACAGACTACCTTTAGAGATCACATACAATGGCCTCTATTGTGTTGGTTAAACAGACTACCTTTAGAGATCACATACAATGGCCTCTATTGTGTTGGATCAACAGACTACCTTTAGAGATCACATACAATGGCCTCTATTGTGTTGGTTAAACAGACTACCTTTAGAGATCACATACAATGGCCTCTATTGTGTTGGATCAACAGTCTACCTTTAGAGATCGCATACAATAGCCTTTAGTGTGTTGGTTAAACAGACTACCTTTAGAGATCACATACAATGGCCTCTATTGTGTTGGATCAACAGACTACCTTTAGAGATCACATACAATGGCCTCTATTGTGTTGGTTAAACAGACTACCTTTAGAGATCACATACAATGGCCTCTATTGTGTTGGATCAACAGACTACCTTTAGAGATCACATACAATAACCTGTAATGTGTTGGTTAAACAGACTACCTTTAGAGATCACATACAATAGCCTTTAATGTGTTGGTTAAACAGACTACCTTTAGAGATCACATACAATAGCCTTTAATGTGTTGGTTAAACAGACTACCTTTAGAGATCACATACAATAGCCTTTAGTCTGTTGGTTACACAGACTACCTTTAGAGATCACATACAATAGCCTTTATTGTGTTGGTTAAACAGACTACTTTTAGAGATCACATACAATAGCCTTTAGTGTGTTGGTTAAACAGACTACCTTTAGAGATCACATACAATAGCCTTTAGTGTGTTGGTTAAACAGACTACCTTTAGAGATCACATACAATAGCCTGTATTTATGATTTTTGTTCTACGGCATGTTTTGCATAACTATATATGAAAAAAGCTTTATTTCCAAATGTTTTGATTCTATGGTATACGTGCACTGCACAGGCTAGAAACAACTTCATCTCCTAATACGGTACTCTTCAGCCTACCTTTTAATAATTATTACAGCCATTATATCTTCTTATGCTGTGGTTCAATAGATTTCTGTGAATAGAAATGAAAACAACAGTAGCGTCGTATGTTCGGTTCTACAGCCTACTTTTGCATAAATATAGCACTTACTTTATCTTCCTTGGCTTTGCAGGTAAATACATACCAATACTTACAATAACCAACCCATTCGTTCAACCTCCATACATTTTTCTACCCATCCATACTCAGACTAGTAAATAGGTAAGTAAGTAATTAAATAAGTAACAAAACAAACAAGCAAGTTAGTCAGTAAGTAAGTGAGTGAGTAAGTAGGTGTAGGTAGGTTTTAAGTACGTAGACAGGTAAGTAGGTAGATAGAAATTGAGTCGTAGGGAGGTCAGTGGGTGGGGTGGTTGATCGGTAAAATGCAAAATAAAAAACATCTGTTTGTTCAATCTAATTGAACCGTCTAATTTTGAAACTAGTGGATTCATATTTATGATACAGTACTTTATTTTGTTAATGTTTAAAGTTTTTTGTTAAGATTCTTTACGCAGTAATTTAATTAATGTCGTTATGATGTCGCGCTGTCATATCAATGCACATCTGTATGGCTTGATTGGGATAAAGGTTTCATAACACGAAATCTTGGCTTTGGTTTGGTATCATATACAGAAACACATACACACACATACTACTTAAAACGGAAATAAATTCAGATTAAGCTAATATTGTACCAATATGAAAGGTAATATGCATAATTATGTGAGAGTTGCAAAAGCAAAGCAGACTTCCCCACCCCCAATGCTTTTGTATGAAAACGTAAAAAATATTTAATATAATTTAATAAACTTCTCTCTTTTTCAGACAGGTGAACAGCTGCACAACTTGTAAATGTAAAACACAAAAAAAAGCAACATCTACTATTGTAGTGGAAGGTCTTGTTAAAAAGACTGATTATGAAATTGTATGGTTCGAGCATGAGGGGTGTTGTAAATGTATAAATGTACCTACTACTGTATCAAAATAAAACATCATACTGCATTCGATACAGATGTATCTATACATGCATGTATTGCTATGCCAGCCTCACAATTTTATCATTCTTAGACCATTGTATTAATGTTTACAACGTTTATACTTGGATCATTTAATTAATGTTTACAACGTTTATACATGTGGACTCAGATCACAATTATTTTCCCTATATAGTACCTACATTTACTTGTTAGTACTGAACTTTCCAGCATGTCCAAATAATAATAAATCATATGTCAATCTAAAGTATCTTCAAATATGAACTCACGGTGAAGTTTTGTCATAGGTTAACTGGCATTTGTTTTTTGAGAGGCTGAACTGTGAACAAAACAATTTGCTATGTGTCGCAGATTTTAATTCCGGGCGCGCATGAATGACAGATTACACACTGTGCACTGTCGCCATAATGCACACAGACAATTGCACCATAAAGCTGGTATTCTAAAGAATAAACAAGTACTTTTAAATCGATATCAAGGATGCCTAAATCTAAGCGAAGGATCACCACCACCTTAAAAAAAGTAATAATTGTGTCTTGAGTCTATGTACCTTGTTTAATTTCATTATAATGTCTTGAGACGGTCCCTCGTCGAAAGCACATGGATGTTTTGGTCGAGATCGATCGATAATCAATTCATCAATTGTCTTGATTTTTTCATACTCCATCACTACCTTGCGATTAACTGTTAGATAGTTATTTCTTACAGAATGACTATATTTTAAGGGACTCACGGTACTAATGATATGGAAGAATGGGAACCAGCCTAGAAATGGGTGAATATAAAATAGAGTATATATGGGTTTGGCTGGCCAGGATTGGTTGATAATGAAATTAAAAGTTTAGTGCAAAGAATCTTTTGAGTGTTTGTCCTACTTGTAAGTAAAAAAAAAATAGAAACCATGTTTTAGTGATGGAATTTCAATCCTTTTACAGACCTGAGTTTGGAGAACACATTTCTGTCTATATTGATAAATATAGGTTTGATCATGAGCATTCAGAAATTTCAAGTTATTGAATTTTTAATATAATGATCTTTCCATACGTTTACTGTAGGAGATGAATTAGTACCGTGAGTCCTATACTGCAATGTTTGTTTAATGTATATTTTCGTCTATGTACAAATTTAATGCCACGTCCACCTGCCAAATATAAAAATAAATTGAAAAAAATACACAAGTGAGGTAAAAAAGATCCATATTTTTGGGTAGCTATAATGCAACAAAACATAAGAATTTCATTCATTTGACCTGACAAGTCAATGGAAGTTCATAGCATAAAGTGTATGCACCCCAACCCCCAATTTATACATGCATTTTTTACGTCCAAAGGCCATTTTTGATACAAAGTGATGCTCACAGTGCAAACGCAAGCCCTTTAACTAGGTAATAATTTTGAAAAGCATTGTGTACTAAACAGCTTGATGCAATTCAAAATAGTTGCCATCCAGGCAGTTTTTTGAGATATTCTATTCTACTTGCATTGAAGCCACGTGTCTACTGCTATGGAAAATTAGCGCTGCTTCGTAGATGACTATTGGTATTTCACTGTCTGCATACTGTGAACTGACTACGGGAGGTGTACATGCCTAACATCAATTTGAAGAACAACACAAACCCGAAACACCTAATTCACAAATATATCCATATCTTTAACTATTAAACAATAATAGCTCAAAAAGTCACATCATAGCCTTAAGTTAAGAAATTTAACACGGACCAATTTACGAGACTGTACCCTGCCACCTCAGCTGGTAATGGCACCATGGTTCCTATCATTCTTTGTTACTGAGCGCGAGGTGGTAGCGTTCCCGTTTCCAACACCAGTATCGGAGAACCTTGGTTGTCTCCGTTATGTATGTTTGTGTAAACATCCAAGGTTCCCTGAAGGTGTGGAGAGTATTCATTTCGGCCAAGAATAAAAACTGGGAAAGTGGTCAAACTTTAGATCTTTAGTTTTTAGGAAATTGAACAAATGGCAAATTTAAATCAGGTAAAATCATTTATGAAATTGCTAATTTCAGAATTGTGTTAATTTGTTCTAATTCCATAACTGCTCTCACTATTTTCACTTGTCCAGATTTTGTATTTGTCCGGACGTTGAGTCACATAGAAATTCTGACTTGTACAACACAGTTCTAAGAAATAATATTGCTAAATAGAATTAATGGAAGAAATACCTGCTGTTTTTTTCTTTAATAGCTGTTACACCTTCGGTTTGACAAGATTTCAGTGGATTTATTATTCCACCAAATTTTAGATTCCCAGATTTTCATTTGTCCAGATATTGGAAGATCTAAAACCCAGTTTTTAGATTCTCAATATAATATCTTTAAGTAAACAGAATTAAGTCGATGTTACCCTGATAATACAAATGTTGTATTCATTTACCAAATTTCATTTCTAAAAATATAAATTTGGTGTAATTTTGTTGACTTATTTTTACTTCCCCGTAATATTTGCAATAAGAAAATCTGTTAATTGTAGGAACACATGAAATTGTGATTTACTGTGAAAGCCTTCATTTGTGAACTTTGTAATATTGTAATGAACCAAAGTCAGTAGTATTGTAGTTAAATGAACGTAAAAAAAGCATAATAAAAAGTAAAACATAATTTATTTATTTATTCATTTATAATACCATCAAGAGCACATATTTCTTATTTCTTCTCTGTGATTTCTTCTGTCTGTCCAGACTTTATTATACAGAAATATCAGCTCCAACACAACTCGCATATTTCTTCACTCTTTTCGTCTCAATCCAGTTTAAAGCGAACGCAGACTGTGTTATGACTGTTGAATACCCCGGCCAAACAGTCGTAAAAGTATGGATGGAGATATTTAAAAACAGTCGTTTATACAGTAGTTTTGGTGGAATTGTTAATATATACTGCTCTAATTATTCAATGCTTCTAACTGCCATTTTTATATGTAAGAAGCATAATGAGTGCTGATCTTATGTTTAAATTTTGAAGCTTTATTAATATATCCGTTGTGTCAATAGCACGATAATATCCTTCTAAATTAAATCTGTATTAATAAGTCATATGTATCAATAGCATGGTAATATCCTTCCAAATTAAATCTTTACTAATATCACACATGTATATATAGCATGGTAATATCCTTCTAAATAAAATCTTTATTAATATCACACATGTATGTATAGCATGGTAATATCCTTGTAAATTAAATTTTTATTAATATCACACATGTATGTATAGCATGGTAATATCCTTCTAAATAAAATCTTTATTAATATCCCACATGTATCAATACCATGGTAATATCCATCTAAATTAAATCTTTATTAATATCACACATGTATGTATAGCATGGTAATATCCGTCTAAATAAAATCTTTATTAATATCACACATGTATCAATAGCATGGTAATATCCATTGAAATTAAATCTTTATTAATATCACACATGTATGTATAGCATGGTAATAACATTCTAAATTAAATCTTTATTAATAAGTCACATGTATCAATAGAATGGTAGTAACATTCTAAATTAAATCTTTATTATAGTTAGTACTATACAGCATTGCGAATTATATCTGTGTCTGTTTCTCGTTTAATTTTCAAGTCAGCGTCTCGAAATGTAGCTAATATTATCGAATTCGCTTCGTGCACGAATGATTTAAACATAATTCTAATCGACATGAAGCGCAACACAATTCATTCGATACATGCTGAAAAACAGTGGTCTGTATACATTAAATCCGCCCTGTTCGTCCTGGTGTTGTGGAAGAGTTCATTTTTGATATAGCACTGAGCCTTATGGGAACCGTCGCGTGCCACTTGTAAACAAACATCGTCTGCATCGTCTATAGTTGTCTTTAATTAGCATTCTACTTTCACTTAAAATGTCAATGTCGACAACAAAAAACAACCAAAGAAAAAATTGACTACAAATGATTTCAATCAATCTTTGAATATAATGAAACGCACATTAAACAGATTTGGATAATAATAATATTAACAATGAAAATTTTCCTAGTGATCTATTTCACTTGTTTCAAATGTTATCTTAAACACTATTTTAAATTATTGCTAAATAGCTTGACTTCACTGTATTATTTATGATTTTTAAAAGGTAAATTATTTATTTCTTTATTTAGTTGAATCCATAATTTTTGTCAACACCCATATTTAAGGGCCAAAAAATAACATTACATCAGTCTTATAGCCCCTTTATTTTTATTACACAAATCCATTGTTGTCAATGTTTGCCTTTGTTTACATAGTTATAATCCAATCATAAATTCAATTTCTTTTTGTAAACAAGGTAAAGCATTATTTTTTAAAATACATGAAAGATACAAATTCTGCCTCATAATATCATTGTGAATAGCCCTGTTGGTTAATTAAAGAATTATGGGCCTCCCCCCCCCCCCGCCCCATGATATTTGATAAAATTTCTGTCCATTTGTACATTGTTTTCATTTTAAAGGTAACATACTTTTGCAAGTCTGGCCATAAATATTATTAATTTGGCACTGATATGGAAAAAAGTCCATGCTATAGGTAGGGGGAAAATATATTCTCTTGATCGGGGAAAAACTCAAAATACTTTTTGGCCAAGTAAAAATGATTGGCACTGTCAGAGTGATTTTTTTTTTACATTTAATCCACAAACAAGACCTGATAATTATAAACTGCAACTGCAGTATGTTAAAACATTGCAGTGCAGACTGGTGTACAGCATTGACTACACCCCAAGAACATCAAGGTGAAAACAAATTGCAATTATTTCACTTGTACAAATTGTGCAATATTTAATTCTAAATAATATTGTTTTTAGATTATAAAAATTATTTTTGTATTCCATAGTGATTTTACTTTATCCACACATATTACAAAATGGTGAGAATATTGATTTCACCTCCAATAATCCACTTGTCTGTCTGTTCATAAGCCTTCCTATATATTGCACATGCCTTATGGCTATATTTCAATAAAACTGGATATAAATATATATTTTTTATCAAAGCTCAATAGAGCTTGCTCACAGGCTTACCAAGAAATGATTAGATATTATAACTTATATATTTTATATACAATTTATTTTAAATTTAGAAAACAACTATATATATATATATATATATATATATATATATATATATATATATATATATATATATATATATTACACAATTTATTAATACTATATCATATTACATACAATACAGTTTATTTTAAATAAAAATCTTTATTATATAATTTATGAATAATTTTGAGCAAATTTAACATAATTTGATTAACAATATGTAATTAAATACTTTTCAGTGGAAACATACATAGGAGGGTGAGGGTCAGAAAATAATCTAATTAACATGCAGCCTAAAAGCCAAGTTTTCTAACATGACAATACAAGGTAGTTTTGTCGACTCAAACTGATCAAACTGATTCAGGTTCTGTTATCATCACGTTGTCAAATAAATTAGTTAATCGAAACATTCTTCTCCACCAGTTCTGTAATAAGATACCTCCAATGTTAGGGCTGGAAATACATAGCATGATTGTTTTGGTCATTCACATTTTCAGTGTATTTGTAGTAACAAAATATAAACATATGTATATATACATACACCATATATACTTTGTTTGTTATTCGTTTTCAAACTGATGCCGGAAGACTAAGAAGCATAAGTGTACACAAGTTAATTATTTCTTATTTTATATATTTGTAATACTTAAAAACATTTCTTTAACGTTCTTTTTATTTGTCTGTTTTCTTTCACATTCTTTGATTGTATGTGTATAACCGTGCATAGCACTTGACACTTCCTTGCCTGTTTTTTTCCGTATATATCATAGTAAAGTGTCCTCAATTTAAATGAATAATTTACATAGAGTATATTTGTACAACATCCCGCTTGCTAGGCATAGTAAAGTAAAACTGAATCTGACACTCTTCTCAGCCATAATAACATTGGCACATTGGTAGGTATCATTAACTATGTTTGTATCACCCTTTGCCTTTAATTTATATATCGACGTGTAACTTAGAAAATATATTAAAATTCATCCGATGTCATGTGAGATGCAGGTCTGAAATTTACAGATGTAGAATAAATTATGTTTACTGACATTATCAATTAAAGATCATGGAATATTTGTAGAAATTGAAAGTTTGTTGGGTGGGGGGTTTATAAAAAAAAGAAAAGAAATTAGAATGTGTTAAGAAAACAAACAAGCCGATGCCAATTTAGTAAAATTAAAACAAAAATTAATGATGTAACGTTAAATTTTTATGTCAGTTGAGGACCATAATCAGGAAATGTAAAGTACACAAAAGGTGAACATTTAACTTGATATAAATCTTGTAAGTCTATAATCACAATACAATTTTGTTCCGAAGCAAAATTTGTGATGCAAAGATAATCTTCGAAGTCAACAAGCCATTTCTTAGTCACATTTTCACATAAAATCTCCTTGATGCTAAACTCGCGCCAAAGGACTAGGTTCACTTTACCTTCTAAACGGTCCTAAAACCTGGTAAAAAAATACATTTTCATCCATAGTCTTATCTCTATCATACAATACTACCATACCGATAAGTCTTCAACTTTCTACCCCTATGACGTCATAGGCACGCTGAACACGTATTTTTAGCCAGAGCTATATCCTTTTGGACAAAATTTAACACTGTGGGCATGCATCGCCCACCGCAATATTTTGTCAAGTGGTAATAAAGGCTAATCATGACATAATGTGAACCAAGCTGGGCCGTAAATGCGCTACATATTAAAATTAAACTTAACGATACTTGTCCTTTATTTCTCTTCAGAACACCATCCTAGGATCACATAAACAACATACATTTCTAAATTTCTAAATGAAAATTGTTAAAAATATGACTATTTAATGATAATAGGTTAAGAAATATTAATACAATACGTGTTTCACGCTATTTTCATTTTAGACGGTATCCCTGAGCAGATTTACGAAGTTTATATCAAACTTAAGAGATATATGAAAGTAAAATCTGGGGCTCGTTTTTTTCTCAGGACAAATCACATTAACTGGCGACACCAACCATACGAAACTAATGAATCCGGGACATAAGGATACAATTATATTCAACTGTCTGCATTCCAGTAAGATGATCTGGGTCGTTTTGTTGAAATGCACACAAACAAGAACCTAAATTTTCTTTCTAAAATGTGAGACTTTGGGAAAATGTATTCGTTATTAAAATGAGGACAAGATATTTGTGTCACCGAAAGAGAACATCTGATAGGGGTTATTATACTGGAATGCGAAAGAGTTTTAAGCATTCCGTGTAGTGCTTTTATGTGATTATAGATAGTAGAACCTTCTGGCGGCAAATAAACAAAACACATTATAGTGTCTTTATCAAGAGTGCGAAGATTTTACCTGCTTTGCACCAAATATATAAATCTCTTTTTTCATGTACAATTTTAACCAACTATGAGTGTTATCCCTACGATAGATAACCATGTCTCCACTCTGCCATTGACCCTTCTTGTGTATCATTTTTTCAGTATCAATTATAATGCCTATAACCAGACAGGTTTATTTTATAAACTTTTGAAGTCCTTGTTTCTCTCAAACATATATCAAAGTCTGAAATAAATTTACACAATATCTAGCCCATCCTAGTTTATATCTCGCTGTTGCGTACGCAGGTGATGTTGATCTTGCTGATGTGGTGGGGATGTTGCATTACTCATGCTTCTGGATTCTATCCACTTCCCGTCCACATACAGATTTGTTTCTTTTCCACATGACAAGTTGATTTCCCGCCCTCTCCCCAACATTAAAATATTTTTTTTTCCTAGCAAGATACACATCTTTCAGAAGCACGGGGGACTATATATGGTGCATTATTCAGTATTGTTTGTCATGCATTCTTTCCTTCTCCGGATAGAAGTTAAACTTGGCAACAATCGGGGCACGTTCCCCAACTGGACGCCTTGCATGGTGGTTAGCCCGATCTATTTGTAGTTATGCAACCTTAATGTCTCAAAACGGTCGGTAGCTATACTTTGATTGCGGTAACCTTTCCGGTAGGTAGATAGGGTAGATTATAATGTACATCAGACCTATTTTACGGCATACAATATTTTCAAAACCTTAAAAGTATAGTCATTAATGCCTTGACTACATCTGGTTCAATTTTGTAAAATGTACTAACTATCAGTCTCTTTCTTTCTTAAGTAATGTTTTTGAGACAGTATGATCACAAATCCGTGTACTGCATGCAATATAAAGAGCTGGTTTTATAAGTTCGTTCTCAGTCCATTAAGTTTCTAGTCGAGTGATCTCAGACACCGATCATGCACCATACTGACATTGATCTCAGACACCAATCATGCACCATGTTGACAGTGATCTCATACGGCGATCATATTCCATGATCTCAGATATCAACCACGCACCATACTGACTATGCACAATATTAACGGCAATCATGTTGACAGTAATCTCAGACGCCGATCGTGCACCATGTTGATAGTAATTTTAGATGCAGATCGTTCACCTTGATGACAGAGATCTCAGATGCCTATCACGCACCATTTTAAGAGTAATCTAAGACGCCGATCATACAATATGTTGAAAACTATTCGTAAGGAAATGAACTTTAACTTTATGAATTGTTATACAGCTAACAACATTATGAATCATGAAAATTCCCACCTATAATATTTATCAAGCTATAAGTATAGTGATATGGCATTGGAATGCAATATAAAGTCATAATGAGCAACTGAAGATTTTTCCCGTGTGGTTTCATACATCTTATTTTTTTGTGTCATCATAAAAATCTTGAGAATCAAACCGACTGGAGTAGAACATGATTCAGTGGAGACTTTTGAAAGGACTGATTTTTACCAACGATTATGTTTCCGAGGTGTTTGTATTGCAAAGTCTGAAACAAATTTCAGACTCTTGTCATAAAGACTATGTTTTCCTGTCTAGGTAACTTGTCTGTGATTGCAAAGGAAAATATTTCTTGTTCGAGACAGGTAAAAAGATAAAGTGATGCGTATCTTTTTATGTGTTTATGACTGCCGTGTAAACTAGGTATATCATTTAACCGCAAAATATAGTTCTAATTCTTGTGTATCAATTTCTATCTCTGGTCGTGCTGGTTCAGATTGGAGGAATGTATTGCTGGAGTTCGATTAAAGCAATGTGTTGCTAGTGTCAGATTGGAGCAATGTATTGCTGGCGTCAGATTGGAACATTGTGTTGCTAGTGTCAGATTAGAATTTGGAGCAATGTATTGCTAGTGTCAGATTGGAGCAATGCCTTTATAGTTTCAGATTGCAGCAATCTGTTGCTAGTGTCAGACTGGAGCGATATGTTACTAGTGTCAAATTCTGTTCGTAAACTACATATGACACCCAAGTGCTATAAGAAAATTTGTTGTCATGAAAATGTGGCATCTGGGTTCCAATAAACCTGTCATATGTTTTGACACGTTTTGACCCTGAAAGAAAACAAAAATAAGAAAAAAAATAAATATATAAAATATAAAAACTAATACCTGCAATGTTTTGAGGGGTCATACTTACGCTTCATGTCACATCATATGAGACAAAATATTATATAAACTTGTAAGATTATTCTCGTTGTCAGAATAAAAATCCGGATCATGACTCGACGCTTCGCGTCTCGTCATGATCCGAATTTTCTAATGGTGACAACTCGACGTGATCTAGCAATCAAGATCGCGGTACTGTGATAATATATTTATGGCGCTTCTGATGATATATATTTTCTCTGAGGCAAACTCTAACAGTCGCACGCTTAGAAAATTCCACAATATGACAGTTAGCATAAATTACACAGTACACTAATAGTTATTTCGCCCAATCACCCAGTCCTCTAGTATACATACAGCTGGGATCATAATAAGCTAAGATCTATATCGCCCCACTACTTCCCCATCACCCAGTGCTCAATGAATAGACACACACATACACAGTTCATGATATCAAAACTCAGAGAAACATAGGAAAACTTGAAAAATAATATAAAATAAGAAAACATTCATTATTGAGGATGTTATGATAAAATTCCGATTCGATACTAGACTCAGAACTACCTTCCATTCCCATTCCTCGCTTGATTCAAATATTAAGTGGTACTATGTTGATTAGATGTCAGCATTGTGTCTTTAACAGGGGAAACTATAAGCGATCTGAGAGGTTTGTGCTCCAGTTAGATTTATCTCCACTGGAAATATGTTATTACATCTTTTAGGACCGGGTAATACAAAACAAATGTATTTTGTGTAATGTATTGGTTACACGCTTAAAATCATTCTCACACAGGCTTCTTGCATTTAAGCAAATATTTTAGGAATCAATTTTTGACCATTATCTAAAGATGTCAGGCAATGTATCAAGGGAAGTTAGTGAGGGCCTACGGCATCATATGAAATTATTTATCACTCTGTTTAGAAGAAGTTGTTTGTTTTTGTTGGTTTAAAGGCGCTTTTAACAACACACAGGCATCTTTTATAATACTTGGTTGGATTCAGCAAAATATCCACCTGTTTACTTCGTTATGGTTTGAATGGGTGTACTGTATATGTTACTAAAGGGTATTTGGTTATGGTTTGATGTTCCATATCATTCGCAAACAATCGCACTGAAAGCTATGTGGGAATATGAATTTAATAATCCACTACTAGGACCGTTTGTGTAAAAAGAGTTTTATTTAATTCATTTGGTAAGTTTACATGGCCAGCTGGTGAATATACAGATCTATTAATATTCACATAGTTAACAAAATATGTAAGCATTGTACAGGTAAAGTCGTTGTTTGCATCTTTCTCTCACCCTATGTATTACCTTGTTTTGTCTCAGGAAGGTACATACATAACTTTACTTAGAATGAAGTCACTAAATATGATCGGAGGTAACATATGTTGAAGGAAACGTATTATCTATCAGAATATTTTTGGTTTATAGACTTAGTACACTTAATAAATCACATTTGGTTTAGCGACTCAATATACTTAATAAACCATATTTGAATTCTACTTGGATCAACCCTTCCCTTGTACATCACGGGTAGAGAATTGGATCGAAATAGACAGCAACAATAAACCGGCAATAATTATAACGAAAATAATAACAAGAGAGACAAGAAGAAAAACAACCCAATCTTTTGATTAAAAAAAGAACAATCGCGATCAACCGGTCAAATTTCTATGTAGGTTTATATTTGTTTTAAGCCAAAGGGAAGTTTTAAAAAAATAGATTTTAGCTTTGCACATCATTCTACCTGGCCGAATTTGAGTAAGAACACCTGCTGCAATATCATAATGTCTAAACATGCTTAGGGTTGATACACTGGGTCATAACGTAAGTATATAGCAGCAGCAATGATGGAAACATGATAATGAACCTGATATGTAACGATACAATGATTGCCCCAGCAAGTGCGTTGCTCGAGAAATATGATGCAGAATTCGCATTCCTGATTTGACACTATGACAGGCAGGTTTCAGGATTTGCTGAGCCATGGGGATATGCGAAAGAACCGGATGAATGTAGAGTACAAACGAGCTTCTGCTCATTTGAAGACATGAGCTGCAACTTTAATGGGACAGTATAATTTTGCGAAAAATATGCCCTAATTTGGCCAAGCTATACACTTTGTGTGAGAAAATATTATTTAGAAATAGGCTACGATATGGAAAAAAAGTCAAAGAGATGGCAGAAGACATTGTAAATGAAATCCAGGAAGAAACGGAGATTGAATAGCCAGTTCACATGCTGGTCATTCCACCGATTATGTTGTGCTCAGTCGGTGTGCATAGGTTGCGTGTAACACAGTTCCTACGATAGTGTCGGTTTGTTTATCACGTAAGAATTGATGCAAATAGTTATCGTAATAAACAATCGTGGATGTATACGTGATCGTGATCGTGGACGTTTACTTTTCCGGTTGTACTCGTGTCATGCTCGTTTAGTACTCGTGTCTGTATTTGTCTTTGTCTTTGTATTTGTCACGTCACAATCTCAAAGACGTGTATACACGAGTGGTAAAAAAATAGCAATTTTGTTGGTTACTGATTTGAATCAATACCTCCTACTCCACATGTCTATCCTCTAGCATGGGCGCATGTTGGTAACATTTCGCTAGTTCACTCGTGAGTTCGCGTGATATATGAACAAAGTCATGTGGGGTGGAAGGCTTTGAGCTAGATCAGTAACAAAAATAAAAAAATACTATTTTACTACTAATGTCTAAGCTAACTTACATATAAAACGCTCTAATCAGATGCTTGTGAGTTTGAAAACAAGACAAACATTAACTGTCATGCATGACACACCATCATCTCTGAACTTTGTATGTTAGTAGCTAATACAATTTCCTTTTTCACTTCATACTGGAAAAATTATGAAAATATGATCACCTTTTTGCAGCCAGTTATTTATGAAAGTTTTTCAATAAATGATGAATGCATGTAAAAGTGTTTAAATTGAAAGCAAAAACAATATTTTACTCTTATATTTAGTCATGAACATTAAAAGGTAACCATAGAAACTCAACTGAGACTTAAGACAACATAATCAATAGATGATAGTTATAGCTACAGCTAAAGAAAATGTCGCCAATTTGATGATATTACAATTAACGTGCTCAACTTGCTCATTCATTTTATCTGCTCTTAAGTCAAAAGAAAAGACGCACAAGGAATAAAATGATCGATGTTTAAATCAATAACTATGACATTATTATTCCAAATTAGGATATCTCTAAATATAGATTTCTTGAAATATCACGTGAATTTCGTGTAAAGACTTTTTCATAACAGCATAAGCAATTTAGCGAACCCTAACAAAAAGACACTAAAAAGCATATATTATCAAAACAGCATCATTACACACAAGAAACTGCAATTTAATTAATACAGTACTGTGTCACACAAAAGCGAAGTATGAAATAAATTACCTATAGAATATCTGTACAATATCTCCCTTTGCATGATAACTGAATTTCCGCTGTAAAATGCTGTCATTACGAAATCGAGTGTACAACAAAAGTTTCTGGATTGTAACATAACTTTTTTCTATGCGCATAAATTATAAACTACACAGCAATTAATGGAATAATAATACACAGCAAGTTTATTTAGGCGTTTATTACATAATTTCCTCTGGAAGATATTTATATGTCGATACGTGGATTGATATAGATTCTGAACCGTATATTGACTGACACACAATGTGGAAAACACAGCGGTCTCATGCTAAAGAGCATAGGATTTGAAAAGACCAATTCAGATAGCGCTATTCTATTTAGTTTGGAATGAATAAGCTCTTTTGTAAAAACAGCTACTTTTTCTATCCGCGTTTGTGAAAATACTCACTTTCCAAGATTTCAGGAACTTTGAGCCAAGAAGCACGAGGTACAGAATTATGACTAGTTTGGTCATAAAATAGCACGTGAATTTAAGGCATAAACACCAGTGTTAATAGTTTTCCTATAACAGCGCTGCACAGATAGATACCAATGAAATTACTCCATTTCGTTCAGTTGCCGAGTGGTTCCATTCTTCGAATTAGGTGTTTATTCTTTGGCCTCAGAGTTTGTCTCAATTACAGCCAAAAAGTCGCTTCTAAACACGAATTAATAACTAAATTTGACACTCTTAAGACTTTTGTTTGTTGTTGTTTGGATGTTTGGTTACTTGATCATTCTGTTGCCTGGTTGGTCGGTTGCTTGCTAGCTTGCTTGCTTGAATAACTTCTTTACTTGAAATCAATGATTCTTATTACACACATCATAATAAGAAGAAATGATGTGATATCTGTGTATGTTTCAAGTTTTGTTAACCGCAATTTTGTTCCAAGAAAGAAACTTAATACCAGGACGTGTCGTAATACTAGAGGTACTGATACACTAATAATACTTCATACAACAAAAGGAGAGGAGTTTTAGTTATCTAGGTTATTGCTTCTACGCAGCACTGAAACTTGACACACCACCTGTTTTAATGACAAAACATCTCATTGGACGTAAACTAATATATCTTACAAGTTCCGATATAAATATTGACTTTAATTCAATAATCCGTATTTGACCAAGGTAAAAGCGATAAATACTAATAAATCAATTTACAAAGGCGTATATCTCACGTAATTATTTAGAAATTGCCTGTCACCATATTAAGACACTAAAAATGTCAGCTAATGTAAAACCTTTCGTAGGCTATTTCCAAAATCCTGTAGTAATCTGATATCCAGGAGGTTATGATTGTCTCACCCATCGTAGCCGTATTATTTGATGCACTCAAATATTCTAGCAAGTTCATTTGTAGGGTTGGAAAATGTATATGCGCGTTCAAAAGATCATCAAAGTTTACCTTTTCTTCAGTAAGTCTTCTTCAAACTGATATCATCACAAGAAATAATTGTACTGTCACTCAAATTGCAGTAAATGTGGACTAACCATTCGTATTTGTCTCCAGGTATAACAAGATACTTGCCAAACGTACAACAATCAATCGTTATATCCGACTGACGTATTTATTCTATCTTTCCTTAGCTTTAATATGTCTGTTTATCTATCTATCTTTAGAAATTTTTCTTTTTCTTTCTTTGCATTTACTAAACTTTTTGCTTTATGTTACGCTCTTTTCTTCTAGTTCTCTGTCAATCTTGCATCTGTCGATCCGTCTATCTGTCTGTCTATCACTGTATATGACAAAAGGTTAGTTAACTTTTTTTTTTACAACGGAACTGTTTACTCATAAACATAATGTTAGCTCATGCAAGCGGGTCCTTTGGTAAAAGGTTTGTGGCTTCTAAAGGAATTAATTATTAAGTGAACTCGGAATATATACTTCCTTTAATACAGTCTATTTGTCCTTCTCAAGAATAATATAAACAAATTAATAAAATATCACAAAAGGCGTCTATATCACACTGCATTTGGAAATTGTCTGTCGTGATTTATGACAATTAGACATAAAACATCCTAGGTACATACATGTGTCAGCTGGTTTCAAACTCTCGACGAAATCCGATATAAAGAAATCCAGGAATGTGCCACCGATCATGGTTGTTGTATCTGCCAAGAAGTTTTGCCTTTCTGAAGCTAATTTTCATCATGCAATATGCATTATTACCCTATATTGACTTTGATATTTATTATTGAGGTAAAAGTCTTGTTTATAAATACAATATTTGTAACGTTCTGCACAGAAGAGTAAAATCAAAATATACATTCCTGCAGTTATACAGATATTAAAGAATTCGGCCCAGATCATTAGAATATCTGGATGCTAGGTGCTGAAGTTCAAGATTACCTATTCGGAGCTATTGATCTGAACCAGGCATGTAGAACTTCCTCCAATGCGCGGACCGGATAGCGATTATTAAATGTAACTGTATGATGCAAATGTAACCGGATAAAACCACGTCACAGGCCGGTGTGACCCGCGGGCTGCAGGTTGCATATGCTTGATGCAAAAAACCTTCCAAGTGCTACAGACATTCTGTGATCTTTATTTGATAATGTCAGTAAGTGCAAGTTATTGTACTTCTGTCAGTTTTAGATCTGCATCTCACATTATATCGGATGAATTTTAATACATTTTCTAAGTTTCATGTAGATATATAAATTAAAGACAATGTGTGATAATAACATAGATAATGATACCTACCAACGTGCGAATGTTATTATGGTTAAGAAGAGTGTCAGATTCAGATTGACTTTACTATGCCTACCAAGGGGGATGTTTTAAAGCTCCACTCTATGTGAATAATATTTAATAATTTTAAATTACTCTGTCAGATTAATTTTAAATTTAGGACACTTTACTATGATATATACGGAATAAAAGAAGCTAGTAAGTGTCAAGTGCTATGCACTGTTATACGCATGCAATCAAAGAATGTAAAAATGAAACAGAAAAGTAATAATAAAAATATATATTACAATGATATAGAATACGAAATATTTACCTTGCGTAAAATCATGCTTCTTTGTCTTCCGGCATCAGCGTGGAACAAAATAATGAAAAAATATATATGGCTTATGTATATATACATATGTTTATACAATTACACTGAAAATGTGAATGACCAAAACAATCATGCTATACAGACAATGTATGTACCACCAGCCCCAACATTAAATGTATCTTATTACAGAACTGGTGGAGAAAATGTTTAGATTAACAGTACCTTCTAATTTATTTGACAACGTGGTGATAACAGAACCTGAATCAGTTTGATCAGTTTGAGCAGACAAAACTTCTTCGTCATAGGACTGAATAATATTACAGTTGTCATACAGCTGAAAGTGAAAACGTAATTCGAAACAGACCACAGTTAGACTCAGATCACAATTATATTATCTATATAGCCCTTACATTTGTTTGTCAATACTGAACTGTCCAGTGTGTCCACATCCTAATAAATCATATGTTAATCTAAAGTATCCTCAACGAGAAACTCATGGTGAAGTTCTTGTCATAGATTAACCGGCCATTTGTTTAGAGAGGCTGAACTGTAAACAAATCAACGTGCAGTGGGTCACATATATGTCACTTCCGGGTACGAATCAATGCCTCATTGCTCACTGTGCACTGTCGCCAACACACACACATACACACGCACACACACACACAATGCTTATATTCTAAAGAATAAACAAATTCCTTTAAATCAATACCAAGAATGTCTAAATCTAACTCTGGTATCACAACCAAAACGAGAGAGAAAAATACTCTACAAATAGACTGGGACTACATTCGTGAGTACTGACCTCGAAGTAATAAATGTGACCTGAGTCCAAGTATCACCTAATCGGCTTCAGACCACAATTACTCCCCACACCCACCCCTTGAGATTGACCAAAATCAGGAAGATATTACGAAGAAATAGTTCCTTGTTTGCATGGTCTGTTTGCAGTGACGTATGTGGTAAAGTTACTTATTGTATTAATTATGAAAGGGTAGACCTGGAACTTTATGAAATTGTATAGAAAGTTGCTTTTGCTTGATATTTAATGAAAACATTAGGATGTAAAATGTCCCTGCTTTATTGGTCATGCAGATGCTTATTGGTTACTTCCTCTACGTCAGTTTGTTTACATTAGTAATATACATAAAGAAGCCTGTCAACCTATGATGAAACATTGCAGGATTTTTTAGCTAAGGTGGGTTAATGTGTAGCAAAAGGCTATAAAGTCTGTTAGTTATGGTAAAAGTGGGATAATGTTGAATGCTTTTACATAAAATAGAAGAAAAATAATTGTAGTTTGAGGCCACTTCCATGTCAGTCAAGCGCTTCCCCTAAATCAGTCAATTTACCGCAGTAATACACAAAACGAGCCGATCAGCCCCTGAAGAAACTTAGGATTTAATGCATTGAGGTGGAGTAATGTGTGCAGAAAAATACACAGATCTATCATTTAGAGTAATACATGTCTAATAATGAATGGTTATGCACAAAATGAAAGGAAAATAATTGTGGTCTGAGGCCAGTACGCAATCAGTAAGCAATTAGATTAAAAGCGGTGTCGCAGTACTTCAGCTTCTCCTGTCCGATGTTACCCTTGTTAAGCAGGTTTTTACAATAATGTTAACCATTACCACAATTATGATTATATTTTGGATCCACTTTCATCATTAAAGTTATCATAATCCTCATCATGTTACCTCTGTCAACGCTTTTGTCATTGTCGTAAAATTCCAACCCATTGCTATCGCACTTATTATTGGTATTATTTGAATATAACATCGTCGTCGTCTTTATCGTCATCATCATCATCATTATCATCATCATTCCCTCAGGTCAGATGAAGCGGCCAGCAGGCACCACTCTTCTCTCTTTCTTTGACCCTCTGGTAGATAATAACTGTCGTCTATTTCCATCAATCAGTGTCGTCTGACGGTACATCGAAAACGAGGCAATGTAAACAAATAAGCAGGGTTGGGAAATGTTGGGCAAACTTGGCTGAACTAGAGTTGCTTAGAATTTGTGCATTTTAGTTGAAAATGGGGAAACAATGTGTATATGGTTTGCGCAACAATGATTTAACATATGCTGACAGATTAGAAAGAGTTTTTTTCATTCCCTTTGTGAAGAAATCGGTAGAAGAAGAGAGGCTGTCGTTGGGAATTCCTTCATATATTTCGACATAGGGTCATATGATATTGGATTTTGGTTGTTCAGCATCGTTGAAATTCCTTTGTAGATTCGGAAGAGGATATTTTAGTAAATTTTGTGCATTTGACCCGGTTAACATCTGAACTAATTTAAACTTTGGTGTGAAAGTCTGCATCAGAACACCGAAAGTTATTGTTGGATTATACAGTTTTCTCACATTATCCTTCAATTATAAAATTGTCAAAGTTGTGCTTACTTGCATAGCAGCTAAATGTAAAATTGAAACCTCATCCTGCTTTGAGATATGCCACCGGATATTTCGCAGTCTTTATTGATTTTTTTAAAAATAGATTTCCATAAAAAATAACTAACAGGGTTTTATATGATTTAGTGATGGGTATCGTCATGATAAATTCCTTCACAATGAAGACGAAAACATAGTGACTGTTTCGGCGAAGTGCCATCGCAATCATAAAAAGAAAGAGAGTTTGATCTTGCCCGTGCGGAAATGTTTTGTATCTGTACATTTACTTACTAAATATTCATGCCTGTGCAATGCCAGTTGAAATGTTTAAAAAAATGTTCATAAAGCAGGCGCTTACAAACGGTTGCAGAAAATCATGATAATTTGCATTTATTTAGGATGAGAAAGTTTGTTTTATCAAATATCTAGAGACAATGTCGGCTAATAATAACACACACACAACCGCTCGCTCACGGCACCCCACCCCCTCATTTCTTGCCACTAAGGATGCTCAAAGACGTTCAATTTTTGAGAAATATTAGTTTTGGACACATTCACGTTAGCCCATGAAGAAAATGGGAGAAAACAAACTACAGGAATCATCCTATTTACGGTCTGTAGAAAGAATAAAACATTTCAGGTGTTTGCTACATATAACTCTAATTTGGCATTAATTCATGAATATGTACCACTAACAGATATAAAATGTAGAGGTATCACTGAAATTAAGTAGACAGTTTAGGCTTCAAACCAGGACCATCTGGTACATTTAATGGTGATGACATATCGTATCCGAGACATGCCAGATCTGGGGAAACCATTATATAAACCATTGGTTATCAAGTGACAACACATTCTATTTTAATACCAGATGGTATGAAGAAAAACTTTTTTTTTGCTTTCATGATTGACCTAGATGACATCCCAGCGCTACCACAGTGGACGGCAAAAGATATGAGACCTGTGAATGGCAGTGATGAATTAAGCTCAATAATTAAAATAAACTGACAAAATGTTTACATATCTTTTATCGTGTTGTCAAATAATAATGTTTCAGAATTATTTAAATCTTTTAGAGAATCGAAAAATGTAATTGATTGTGATAAATTTAAACAATAACATCTTTTGTCATTAATGTAGCTGTAATGGTGTGATTTCTCATGAAAATGACCGAAATGGTATGCGAGTTCATGCTTTTATTCGGGATTTAATACATATTCCATTATTTTTATACTGTCATTTGTGGAAATGTAGTAAATAGTACAACTGTTATTTAGGCTTGACTGACGGGTACCAGATTAAGTATAGGATTAAACAGAAGTGTATTTCTACATAATAGAAATACCTGAATCATAGTATAGTGCCTTAAGATAGACATATATTGACTAAATATACACTGTACATTCATTATTGATAATTATGAATTATCAGTATCTCAATTTAGTAGTATTACTGCTGAATAAGCAATATGTATTCACTTTGAATATTAAATGATACAACAACTTGACTGCAAACCTGCCGACCTTGAATGTCTATCAACTTTACATTTATAATTTGCCTCCACACAAATTAATCATATTCAAAAGCATAAAGCATATACAGAACTATTTATAAACTTCATGTAGTTATATGTAATTGGCAAAATTAGATATTAATTGTCACAGGTTTTAAATATGAAAATAATGATGAGACTATGTAGGAAAAGTATAGAAAACTTACCCTATTTTCCAGGATGTCTCACACAGCTGGTTCAATTGAGATTGTAAGGATAATGTTCTTTCAAATGAATGATGTTAGCAGGAAGAGTATAGAAGGTATTCTGAAGAAAGACCTAATCTTGTTTTCGTTCAACTAATAGAATATAAGACGAGAAAGAACAGAATTTTTCCGATGAAAATACAGAGAACATTTTGTTACCTGAGTGAGAGTTCATAGGCCTTTATTTACAGTATGACACCTGTTGTACACTGTGCAAAATGTATTACTGACCACTGGACAGTGCAGGTGGCACACCACATACTAAAAGATCCCGTTATGGTAAGGATAAAAAGGAGGATAAACTAAATTGATGGAACTGGAATTACACAAACAAACAAAAAAAAAACAAAAAAAAAAAAAAGATGTGAAGCAATACTAAATGTTTTAAGACTTCTGCCACGTGATCAAATAAAGATATAAAAAGATGACGACGATGATGATGATGATGATGATGAATTAAGATTATATATAAAACAAAATTAATAACATTAAAGAAATACTGTTGATGTAATATCTCCTACGCATGATCAAAAAGGGATTTTCTTGGACGATTGTAAATGGGGCCTGCCCTAGTTATTTTGGGAACAATAAGATCAATTGGAAATGTAATTTTCAGGAGTACATTGATAAATTGGAAATTCTGCATGATTTTAAGATATTTTAAAAGTTCATAACTCCCACATTAGAAATTATTTACTTACACATTTGTTGTGATCTTTTTCTTATTGGCGTTTCATCCCACTGATCAGCACATACTGGCTTTTA
Organism: Margaritifera margaritifera; assembly: GCA_029931535.1. Lineage (NCBI taxonomy): Eukaryota > Metazoa > Mollusca > Bivalvia > Unionida > Margaritiferidae > Margaritifera > Margaritifera margaritifera. The sequence continues at coordinate 93,662 of JAQPZY010000798.1, forward strand.
ATGTTCTGCTTCAGCAGCAGCTATATTGAATATGCTTGCACCAATCTAGTAGCAGTACCCATAGCCGATGGATCAACTAACCACTCGCCAGCGCAGAGATAACCACTCCTGTTCATTAACATACCACATGATACAAAATCAAATTTGTTTCATTTGAGAATTGCACCAATATGAACTAGTATGAACCCTTAGTGTATATTAAAAATGTCATGAAAATTAGTTGAAAAATAATAAAGTTATGCTCAGTTGAATTTGTATATGTGTTATAGTGCCAGACAGCTAGGTGTGAGACATAAGGCCAGATGTGCGTTTTGATGGTCTGACCAAACGAGTTTATTATGAACGAGATTTGATAACAGAGAATATGTTCCTGTTTATGCGCGAAAACAGTTTTGGTCGAACCAGACATATCGTAAATTTTCACAAAATTTCTTTCTTTTTGAAACTCCATTTGTTTTGCTTCTAGAATTAAACAATCTATGTTCATAATTTTATTAATTTTTAAGGGTTAAATTTCTTTTGGGCGGTTTGCATAGTGCTTGTTTCCAGGGACGGACACCTGTCCTCCATCTTCCAACGTTTTTATATCTGAAGTCAAGGCCCTGTTGCACTTTGCTCGTAACAATGACATCAAACGATTACAAACATGTCACCAAAACAACTGACCAATTATAAAAGTTCAACATATTCATGGTCAGAGCACCGCCAAAACACAACCCAGAATGTCCGTCAAGCTTACCATTGTGCCTGTGATAACGTAATGTCAGAATGTCCGTCAAGCTTTCCATTGTGCCTGTGATAACGTAATGCCAGAATGTCCGTCAAGCTTGCCATTGTGCCTGTGATAACGTAATGCCAGAATGTCAGTGCTTACCACTGTGACTGTGATGAATAGAATCTATGTTGGGATTTGCAACGACACAAGGAAATTCCAGTCGATGGGTTACATTATTTGCTTGCCTGCGAGGCTCTGCCGAGCGGGGAAACAAATAATGTAAAACCGAGACTGGGACTTCCTTGTCTCTGTGCAAACACCAACGTAGATTTTTTTCTCACCCAAGTTTTTCCATTAAAATTAAAAGAACCCTTTATTGTTGCAATATAGTTTAGCACATTCAACACATACAGTATTCATCAGGTACAATTATTTCCTCACATTTTTCTATAGGTCATTTCGTTTGATAATGTTTAAATAAAATGAAAATAATCATCTCAGTAGAATCCAACCATATATGCCGATTATACCCCCCCCCCTCCACACACACACATAACAGCAACAATTTAACAGTATTAATTGTTACGTGTTGTAAGTATTGCACCAAGAGGTCTCGAGTCACATGCTATTGTTTTGATTGTATTGAGCTATTATCACATTTAATTGATGGATGTCATATGAAAAAACAATAAATGGGGGGGGGGGGGGTTTACAATGGATAACTTTTAATTTTCATCGGTTTTTAATTTAGAAAATTTCTATAGTAGTAATTGATACGATACTTGCTATACAGCTTTAGCGAAGAGTAAAATGTAGAATGATATTGACTATGTGCTGGAGTAATCATGGATAATTAGAGATCTGCGTCACTATAATATATAACTATCCTATTCTTTCGAAGAGGTGAAACTGTTTGTGACATACTGGTGTTGCAACTGATATGGATTGTAAAATTACTCCCGCATATGAAAGACACTCCAAATATAGTACCCAGCTAATAACCATGTGAGGAGCTTTCTACTTAATCGTTTTGTGGGAAACTGATATTAACTGTCCTGGATATATGGCAAGTCTTGCGATTACTTGTGCAAGGATATGCTGCAGGAAAATCTGGTTGTGGAATAACGTGTTGACGGATAATTATCCACTCTGATTGGTAAGTGCAGGATTTGTAATTTCTGATTGCATGTTCATTTTTGATTCAGCTGGGCAGAAAGTGGTGTTTGACGATGTTAGAAGAAAGCAGGTGTTATATAAAACATTATCGGTTGTTACTAAGTTTGCGGTAGTTGTTGAGAGAGCTAGGATTTTTGTGGCCACTTATGTGTATAGCCTGTGTGTCTGGAACATTGTTTTCTATTAGTTTCTGGCATAAGTATTTTCTCATGCTTGAGTTTGTAATGCGTTTAAAAGCAAAATCGGGCATCTTCTTTGCCATTTTTTATATAGGGTACTAAGCTTTCTTGCCCAACTGTTGCCCGTAAAAACCATTCTTATTTGGCCCAGGTGCATCCATGTGAATTTACAGGGGCAAGGTAGAAAGGATGGTCAGGGTCACAAAAAGTCACTGGGACATTTGTTCTATAACATTTGTAGATAGTTACAGGACACCAGTCTGGAATGATGGGTTGGAGTACATCCTTGGTGTTTCATTTCATGTGTTACTTACGTCCCCCCCCCCCACGTCCTTGTCTTCGTCTGTCTCTCGTTAAACTCTAAATATTCTAAATTAAGTTCACAATCTTGCTTTCAAGAGATATCTCCCCACTAGATGTTTTTGTGTTTTTCACTCCCTTCCCGTACCCCAAAGTGCAACGTATTGTTAAACCATAAAGTGTTTAATAAAGTTGATGGTGTGTTATGGCCCAAAAGCAAGGATTCGAACAGTTTATTGATGTCATCATCACAAACGCCCACAGCAGTTTTTGGCTTCTTTCCTTTCCCTTTTTCTTCAGGTCTTTCAGTTTACTGTTTAGGGTCTCCCTTGTTTGGTAAAATTCAGGGCCATAGATCAAGCTGCAATTGTATATGTATCATCTCAGGTACTGTTCAAAATTTCCCATCATTACTATTACAAATAAAAACGTAAAAGTCTTGTAGCTGGGGGCACCAAATAGCTAGACTCTCTCTCTCTCTCTCTCTCTCTCTCTCTCAGTTTAAAATCACAGTTTCTCTTTCTCACAATGGATAGATTCTATACAGTGGCACAAAAGCTTAAACCAGAGTGATAATTGAATGGAAGCTAATGCAAGTTGAAATTATACCCTATTTTAAAATAAGTTTTCCCTCTTACACATTTTTTCTAACATTCTATACAAACATTAATTATATCTGAGATAACTTATCACGACCTCTGCTAGACAATTAATTTCAGCAAGAATTTCGAATTCTACACCCCTTGTGGGCTTTTCTTTTTACATCTGGCATGTTCAGCCTGTATTCAGTGCAATGACGAAGGTAATTTGATCTACTCAAACTGAGCAAACTGATTCAGGCTCTGTTATCATCACCTTGTCAAAAAAGTCTAGCTGGGGGCACCAAATAGCTAGACTCTCTCTCTCTCTCTCTCTCTCTCTCTCTCTCTCTCTCTCTCTCTCTTTCTCTCTCTCTCTCTCTCTCTCTCTCTCTCTCTCTCTTTCTCTCTCTCTCTCTCTCTCTCTCTCTCTCTCTCTCTCTCTCTCTCTTTCTCTCTCTCACTCTCTCTCTCTCTCTCAAAATGTTTTTGGATGACGTGTTATCCGCGTTAGAGAAATCTTAAGTTGCTTTATGAGTGAAATTCTTTATTTTATAACTAAATTAACGTTTTAAACCTTTGTGAGTAAGAGTCTTGTTCATTACATAATGCGTTATGGGTAATTAGTTAATTATTTTCATTCATTCATTTACTCATTCACAACTTCATTTCCTCTTAAACAAACTGTGAAATTATCTATACTTTAAATTCAATTTTTGCAAGATTAGTCAATAGACATGCCCTTTCGTACCTCTTCATGTTATTGGCTCGTATTCACAGCCATCGTTCTGACGAATGGAAAGGAAAAACCTTGAGAGAATATTGTAGAGGTCATGTACTGGCACTTCGTGTTTATTGTTTTTCTGCAGATACTCTTCAAGAATCTGTATGTGTCCCATTGCTTTACATTTTATATTCACATTTTCATGCTCTAAAACAAAATTTGCAGCAAATTCTTCGCCCACTTTTATAAATCTTCTCTCTGTCACTGTTTCACATCTTTTTCTTTCCTCTCCTGACTTTGTTATTTTCTCAGCAGCAAGTTGCTCTGGTTTCAGAGACACCTGTATTACATTTGTGTCCCAGTTATCGAGAAGAAAGGAAAGGTCTTCTGTCTCATGCTTTGGTGAGTTTTGGCAAATTACTAGTTCATGTTTAGCAAAATTTTGGAAAGTTCCATTATAAAAAATAAAATGTACTGTATACATGGGATAGGTACCCAATGGGTGGTAAACATTTACGATTTTTGCTCCCCTACCTTTAAGAGTCAAGATGTTCCTTAGCTTGTAGTTCATTTTATTTTCGTTTTATCCCTGTTGTTGTTGGATTTTTTGTTTGTTTGTTTGTTTGTTTTGTTTTTAAGTTATTCGTTTCTCTCTTGCAAACTATTTTGATAAATTTGTTAAGGTATCGCTGTTTCTTTGATTTTGAAACAACTCCGTCAGGCACAGCAGAAGACATCAAGGGTTGCTTCCGTTGCTAAAGTAGCTCCTATCGCGTGGACACCATGACTAAGACAGCCGGGCTGAGACAACCAGACCGGAATAAGAAAGGAAATTTTAGCAAATCAGCTAGATTTCTCTGTCGCATGGGCGTGAAAACGTAATACCAGAATGTCCGTCAGGCTTACCATTGCGCCTGTGATAACGTAATGCCAGAATGTCCTTCAAGCTTGCCATTGTGCCTGCGATAACGTAATGCCAGAATGTCCTTCAAGCTTGTCATTGTGCCTGTGATAACGTAATACCAGAATGTCCGTCAGGCTTACCACTGTGCCTGTGATAACGTAATGTCAGAATGTCCTTCAAGCTTACCATTGTGCCTGTGATAACGTAATGCCAGAACGTCCTTCAGGTTTACCATTGTGCCTGTGATAACGTAATACCAGAATGTCCGTCAGACTTACCATTGTGCCTGTGATAACGTAATACCAGAATGTCCGTCAGGCTTACCATTGTGCCTGTGATAACGTAATACCAGAATGTCCTTAAAGCTTACCATTGTGCCTGTGATAACGTAATACCAGAATGTCCGTCAGGCTTACCATTGTGCCTGTGATAACGTAATGCCAGAATGTCCTTCAAGCTTACCATTGTGCCTGTGATAACGTAATGCCAGAATGTCCTTCAAGCTTACCATTGTGCCTGTGATAACGTAATGCCAGAATGTCCTTCAAGCTTACCATTGTGCCTGTGATAACGTAATGCCAGAATGTCCTTCAAGCTTACCATTGTGCCTGTGATAACGTAATGCCAGAATGTCCTTCAAGCTTACCATTGTGCCTGTGATAACGTAATGCTAGAATGTCCTTCAAGCTTACCATTGTGCCTGTGATAACGTAATGCCAGAATGTCCTTTAAGCTTACCATTGTGCCTGTGATAACGTGATGCCAGAATGTCCTTCAAGCTTACCATTGTGCCTGTGATAACGTAATGCTAGAATGACCTTCAAGCTTACCATTGTGCCTGTGATAACGTAATGCCAGAATGTCCTTTAAGCTTACCATTGTGCCTGTGATAACGTGATGCCAGAATGTCGTTCAAGCTTACCATTGTGCCTGTGATAACGTGATGCCAGAATGTCCTTCAAGCTTACCATTGTGCCTGTGATAACATAATGCCAGAATGTCCGTCAGGCTTACCATTGTGCCTGTGATAACGTAATGCCAGAATGTCCTTCAAGCTTACCATTGTGCCTGTGATAACGTGATGCATAATACCTTTTATAGAGATAGTATTGGTCAGCGTCCCATTGGTATTGGGACGTTTTATACTTTGACTTTGATATACGGCGATAGGTTAATTGCAAAACGAGGAGATGATGGCGTCATCACATCCATGCCTGTCATACTTTCAAAGTACCAGACTTTGAGATCTGATAAAATATTAAGTAAACTTTGAGTAAATTCTGAGATCTGATTTTTTCAAAGTTCATCCCTGTATATTGAAGAAAAAGGCAAACAAATTATCCGTTGTGATCGCCTTTATCCTGTGTAAGTTTCACATGTGTGGAATATGCATTCACTTCAAACTAAAATGATGCTTATTGCATTCTATTTATAGGTTTACTTAAACAACCATCTTTAATGAAAACACAGTTACACATGCAAGGTGTGGTTTTAAATCCCCAGAAGTAAAATGAATTGCTTTAAGAATGTATTATTCTGTAAGAAACGGAACTCAAGGAGTGACACTGAGATCTTCCGAACATTCTGCGAGATTTTCCACACAGTGTGAAATCTTACACGCATCCATTTCCACTTTGCCTGTATTATCTTCATTGAGACTCTTAAACATAAGATGGACCTGTGAGTTTAAACTCACTGGAACTGTATCGTAAAGTATTATATATATATATATATATATATATATATATATATATATCTATATATATATATATATAAATATATATATATATATATATATATATACTGCGAGAAACATGTTTAGAACGACTAATCAGGTCAGTCCAAATAACACCTGTTACGATAAGGGTACATATAACAATCAGGTCAGTTCAAATAGCACGTGCTACGATAAAGGCCCATATAACATCAGGTCAGTCCTTAATGGATTTTTGCAAGTTACCTTCAACAATGAAGTTTATCACAGCTCTATAATCAAATTTATCTCGAACAAAACAAGTCAGTGATTTTATTAATCACAAATTAATGGACCCTTGATTTTTTTTTAAGAAAAAAGTATTAGTAGTAGATGATTCCTAAGTACCTTTCATTATGAGCGAAAAAGTGGTCTATTTAATTTTTAATTTAGGAAAAAGACGTTGTCGGTCTCGGACTCTCCTTCATACCCATTTTTATCAAATAAAGTTGCGGGTGGTTAACGTAGGTTTTCCTAACATACATCTATAAAAAATATATGACAGCAAGTTCCATATTTAAGTAGATTAATATCTCTTGATGCAATGACAACATCTTCTAACCGGAAGTATGACATATAGAGCTGTGTCTCTGTTTCTTCTTTCTTTTCTACTGCTTCGTTTTTATTTATTCTTCTATAGACATAAGGAAAAACCTTCATTACGTAGGAGTGTCTCGGCTATTTTGGTATTGCACATGCGCAGGAAGTGTTTTGTGCGAAAGAAGTTAGTATTAAAACTAACTGATTTGAAATTTGAGAATGGTGCTGAGAACAACTGGAGTCAGCTGATCTAAGATAGAATCAACGGACAGAAGTATCACATATTAGTTAAAAGTAGACTGTGTGTGTGTGTGTGTGTGTACTGAAAACAGTATAATTTTTACTATGTATCGAAACAATTAATGGTGCTGTTTAAACAATCTACTTGTTTTACAAATATAACAGTAAACCATTCTTTTCTAATTCGGACACACTACAATCTCAATAGACAGTGGCATTGCGTTTCAACCCACAAATTACAAATTGTCAAAATGATTGCTATTCACCAAATTATTAAGATCTTTGTGCTTATAACTTAGAGATAAATACTTCGCCAGGTGAAATATTCAACAATAAATACCTGGATGTAAATTAAATTACCTCCCAGGTGAAATATTCAACAATAAATACTTGGATGTAAACTAAATTACCTTCCAGGTGAAATATTCAACAATAAATGCCTGGATGTAAACTAAATTACCTGTCAGGTAAAATATTCAACAATAAACACTTTGATGTAAACTAAATTACATGCATAATCTAAATAAATTGATCCAAGTGTTATATATCCACGATGACTTTATTTATTCAAGTCAGAGACATAGATAACACCATGCCTCTGTTTGAATGAATAAATGAATGAATTAATGAGCGAGCGAGCGAACGAACGAACAAATGAATGAATTAATGAATTAATTATTTAATTAATTAATCAATTAATTAATTAATTAATTAATTAATTAATTAAGTTTATTGCATAAAGCCAATTGGTCATGGCAAGTAAATTAATAAACATAATAACAATATACATATAATTCGATGGTGGCACAGAAATCTGGAAATTGGCTGGAATGCATGTGCATCATTACAGATTTACAGCTGCATTATTTAATAGGGAGAGAAAATTATGTGCAATATGCAATTAGTCAACGAAAAGTTTCTTTTTTCTACATACCATAAGTCATTATTAAATATATATGATTATTTAAAATCCAGTATAAATCTACATCATATTAGCGGTTATTGTGCCTATCATTCAGTAGATTAGACCTTAAGTTAAACATTCTGTTTATAAAAATTAACAAAATCTCCGATAACATGACTATGCTGACAATGTAATAATTCAGCGAATTTGTACATTCATGACCTAATCCAAAACAGTTAATCTATGTATTTAATTTGAAGCAGAACACAAAATTCACAATCCATCTTAAAATGATAGCCCTATTCAGGTACATTGCAAAACGGACAAAATCAATGATAAAATGATAGCCCTCTTCGTGTACATTCCAAAACGGACAAAATCAATGATAAAATGATAACCCTCTTCGTGTACATTGCAAAAAGGACACAATCCATGATAAAATGATAGCCCTATTCGGGTACATTGCAAAACGGACAAAATCAATGATAAAATGATAGCCCTCTTCGTGTACATTGCAAAACGGACAAAATCAATGATAAAATTATAGCCCTCCTCGTGAACATTGCAAAAAGGACACAATCAATGATAAAATGATAACCCTCTTCGTGTACATTGCAAAAAGGACACAATCCATGATAAAATGATAGCCCTATTCGGGTACATTGCAAAAAGGACACAATCCATGATAAAATGATAGCCCTCTTCAAGTACATTGCAAAAAAGACACAATTTATGAAAAAATGATAGCCCTCTTCGTGTACATTGCAAAAAGGACACGACCTATGTTCAAGAGCATTAGGATGTGGTCTGTTTCATCTACCAGGTTCTATATGAAAACTACGTGATGATGCTCTTAATTTTAAAATAGCTTTTCGAAATTGTTATTTTGTAACCAAATTTTAAAAAAATTATATCCGAACTCCAGAAACAAATTTACATATGCCCCAGATCTGGATGATTTCTCTTTCTTTAATACCAGTTTTGAAGAAACTGGTCACCTGATCAGATAGTAATTTCCGTATAAAAAATGTCCCGTTTTTCTTTAAATGATAAACCATAAAATTTACCGACTCAGCAGTATTTGTCGTTGTCGTGTCGTTGCAACGGCATCCACTGTGGTCCACATTTCATCAAATTTTCTTCTACCTTAATGTCAACAGTATCCACAGTGATCCACATTTCATCAAATTTTCTTCTACCTTATTGTTCTTTCCATCTGGTTGATATTTGTGTGGGTTTTTTTTATTTGGTTGTCATTGAATTACGAATCTTGTTTGTATGGTTTGTAATCCTTTAAGTGTATCGTAATTTTTACCTGTTCTTTTTGTTTTGCTTATTTTCTTATATGTTGGTTTTAAAGTGTTTGCTCGCTAAATCTTGAACCACCGCTAGGACTCCATTAGAAATAAGCCGTATAAAGGCTTTATGGGTAATACTCGGTTTACTCAACATGTCTTGGATTTAGTTGCGTAATGTGTACCTCTTTTGCATAAAATGTTAGTATGTATTATTGTATATGTACTATCTGTAGCTCTCATACTGTCTTTATGTTGCCTATTGTACGGGGGCCCCGGGTGGCCGAGTGGTCTAAGGCTCTCGCCTTTACCGATCACTGCCATCTCACCTCTGTCCTCATGGGTTCGAGTCTTGAGCTCGGCCAATGTTCTATGTGAGAAAGCTTGTCAGTAGCTTCCCGTGGGTCGGTGGTTCTTCCCAGGATTTTCCCGGGTTCTTCCTCCACCAGATATACTGGCCTCCATGTATAGCCTATCATGTGCTGAAAAATGGCGTTAAACCCATAAAACCAAACTTATTGTACGTTTGATGTCTTATATATATATATATATATATATATATATATATATATATATATATATATATATATATATATATGAATAAATACGAATAAATACTACTAATATTGCTGAATTTTCTAAGTATTAAAGAATCATATATAGAAATCAATCCAGGTAAGTTCGGTTTCCCGTATCAACATGATATTCAAGTTCAGTCGGTTTTCTTTAGCCAGTCACCGACGGGGAAAACATGATTTAAGATTCAGTCAGAGATCTCAACCACCCCACCCCCTTTAAACAAAAATTAAATGAGTCTAAACGAATATTATTATCGTCGAACCTGCATTATGTCCTTATCCAAGTCTCTTCAAAATATATATATCACATTCATCGTTATATTTGAAATAGTATATAGTGTTATGTATGATGTTTATATAATATTATAAATATTTTAGGAAATTATAAATGTTTCTTCACTTTAATATTTGCTTAAATCTTAATGTTTATCAGGAAAAACATGTATAACTAGTGTCCTTGAATTAGGTTGTTTTGATCAATATGTTTTCTCAATTTGAAGGTCAAGGTTGATTTTTGTTTACAAGTAAAAATTCCATTAAGATGACACACATTCTAGAACATTCTGTCATGTGACCAATCTTTATATATACCATGTTTGGTAGACATTTTTTCAGTTCGACATTACCATCAGTCTTGTAAAGAGCTATTACAGTTGTGAAAATTCATTCCAAATTCTAAGAGAGGAATTATTTTAAATATTCATTGGATTATAACAGTGCTCATAAACTTTTGGATTTTGGATTTTTAATTGACAATTTTGGAATTTATGTGAACTTATTCAGAGATTTTGGAATACTTCATTTTGACTTCAACACATCAAGATTTCTAGTACATCAGGACTTTGGAGACCATTGGCACATAATAACATTCAAGGACACATTCTATATTTAGGACTTGTGATTAGAACAATCATTCTTATTGGATTATTAGGATTTCAAAACACATTACTGTAAGTGACTTTTTGATTTTTCATTTTAATTATCTAGTAATAAATTGCTTGTTGAAATTTTACTTGATTTATTGGTTTCACTTTCTTTCTGTTACATTTTTCTTAGACCATAGAGTCGTACCAATAGCTACTGACATACAAATGTACAAAGCCATTCACAATTAAAATTGCGTGAACCCATATAACTATTTGCCAAAGGACATGGATAATTGTGCATATAAAATTAGCAAAAGTTGTTGTTTGCTCATGTAATATGGACATGTACAAATATATATTTAAATTGGTAGAAAACTAGTGACTGTTGAACAAGGGAGACAACTTTTAATTTTATTTACAGAATCTGGCTTAAAGATAGCGGACATAGGCTATGGAAAATCCAATATATCTCTGGCCTTTGCTGCAATGTTTCTCAAGTCAGCCGTGTTTGGTATGTAACATACCGGTAAATTGTCCAGCCAGATATGAACAGCGTCAAGCAAATGAGAGAAGCAGAAAATCTCTCAAACATCCAAGATGACGCACATCAGCTTCTCGAGTCCTGGACTAACCAATTTTTATTGCATTTTCGTATTTAATGCGATGCATCACATCCTAGATCATAGCAAGGCGATGGCAGAATTTTCGGCGGGTCCTCAGGAAGGTCATCGAGTCCAACTTTCACAGACATTTATCTGAAAATATCGGCAGTAAACTTGCAGTTCTTCTGTACGCCATACATATCCGTTAGCAGCTATTTCACATTGATCATCGTCTTCATGGACACAACGCGGATTATCCAGTGATTGATCACCATGGAGACAGCGGTCACCATAGTCACGATGGCGACCATGGAAACATCCAACAGCCAAAGCCACCGTCATCAAGGTAACGGAACATGTCATCACCAAGGCCATCAATATCATGGTCACGATGCACATCATGAAGAGAGTGATTACCATGATGAGAGTGATTACCATCGTCACGGTGAAAGCAATGGAGAGAGTCATCACAGCCATATCCGTTTACCACAGGCGTATCATAATGAAAGTCATGGTTTTCTGATAGAGGCGTGTCAGAATGGTCTCAAAGAAGGAAATTTTAAGATCAGTATCCAAAAGCCAACCGTTAATTGTATTAGCTACCTCTTTGTAACTTTCTACTAGTTATCAGCAACTTTTCATGCCCAGAGAATATGTACGTCTCTATTTCATGCCCAGAGAATATGTACGTCTCTATTTCATGCCCAGAGAATATGTACGTCTCTATTTCATGCCCAGAGAATATGTACGTCTCTATTTCATGCCCAGAGAATATGTACGTCTCTATTTCATGCCCAGAGAATATGTACGTCTCTATTTTGGATGAACTGATTGAGACTTGAAACAGTTTGGAAATTTAATTTTTGAGACTCTCTTATTTTAATAATCTCTGCGACAATGAGAGCAAGGTAATCGCCAAAAGGTAAATGTTAAGAAGGATCTTACCATGCTATTGATACATGTGACGTGTTAATAAAGATTTAATTTACAAGGTTATTACCATGCTATTGATCAACGTGACATATTGATTTAGGTTTTATTTAGAACGATATTATCATGCTATTGATAAAAATGACAAATTAATAAAGATTTAATTCGGAATGATATCACCATGCTATTGATACATGTGTGATATTAATTAAGATTTAATTTCGATGGATATTACCATGCTATTGATACATGTGTGATATTAATTAAGATTTAATTTCGATGGATATTACCGTGCTATTGATACATGTGTGATATTAATTGAGATTTAATTTCGATGGATATTACCATGCTATTGATACATGCGTAATACTAATTAAGATTTAATTTCGATGGATATTACCATGCTATTGATACATGTGTGATACTAATTAAGATTTAAAATCGATGGATATTTCCATGCTATTGATACATGTATAATATTAATTAAGATTTAATTGCGATGGATATTACCATGCTATTGATACGTGTGTGATATTAATTAAGATTTTGTTTAGAAGGATATTACCATGCTAATGATACATGTGTGATATTAATAAAAAGATTTACAGGGATATTACTATGCTATTGATGCATGCGACACATTAATAAAGATTTAATTTAGAAAAATATTACAGTGCTATTGATAAGCGTGACATATTGATAAAGATTTAATTTCAAAGGATATTACCATGCTATTGATGTATGTGACATATTAATAAAACTTTAATTTAGAACAATATTACCATGTTATACATACATGTGTGATATTAATAAACAGTTAATTTACAAGGATATTAACATGCTATTGATGCATATGTGATATTAATAAAGATTTAATGTACAAGTATATTACCATGCTATTGATGCATGTGACATATTAATAAAGATTTAATGTACAAGGATATTACCATGCTATTGATGCATGAGACATATTAAAAAGATTTAATTTAGTAGGATATTACCATGCTATTGATGCATGAAACATATTAACAAAGCTTTCATTTAGGAGGATATTACCATGCTATTTGTGACATGTTAATATAGCTTTAACTTAGTACAATATTGCCGTTCTATGCATACATGTGTGATATTACCAAAGATTTACTTTACAAGGATATTGCCATGCTATTGATACATGTGACGTATTAATAAAGATTTAATTTCGAAGGGTATTACCTTGCTATTCAGAAACGTAACGTATTGATAAAGATTTAATTTACAACGATATTATCATACTATTGATAAGAATGACGTGTTAATAAAGATTTAATTCAGAATGATATTACCTTGCTATGATATTATACTTTGCTCCTTAGAGCATTGCGAATGATATCCGCGTCTATATCTCAGTTAATTTTCTGGTCAGCGTCTTTAAATATACCTAAAAATACCTTATTCGTTTCGCGCACGAACTATTTCAACACCATTCGAATATACATACAGCGTAACACATCTCATTCAGTACATGCTGAAACAGGGTGATCTGTTTACATCCGATTCTTTGACAACGCTATGACCTATGGAAGAGTCGATTGCTTATTTAGGAGTGATCACCTTTCTTATTTGGCTATTTTTAGTCATAATGTTGTTGCCTCCCTTGTACTTTTGGGGCAGATGCATCGCTATGCTTGTACTTAAATTATATCAGGCGTTATGCTTCTCGCAACAAGTCGTTTTCTTTGTATCCAATATAGATTTAATTGCTAATCAGACAAAACGTAGCAAAAACAGACATTAACTAGAAATTTAAAATAGTTTATCATTTGTTTTTATTTGTTTGTTTTTTATTTTATTTTTATTTTTTGGGTCTTTTTTACATTTCCAGGGTATCCTATATAGAAGTATTGAGATAGTATAATAATTCAGCATTAAGACAACTTATTACAGAACTTATGCTAACTGGTACAATATAATGAAAAATATACTTTGACACAAAATCAGTATAACCTTTGATCTGTACAATACCGAATTCGCCTACATGCAATCAGCTTTAATGTGTACTATTTGCCTCCTGAAGTTATTTTTGCAGAAACTATCAAGTAAACGAATTGACTTTGTATATTGGGGGGGGGGGGGTCTGTCTATATATATATAATGGTACAGAATAATCAAAGTACAAATATTCATATAAAATATTTATTTTGTTATTCTTTTGAAGTTTTAACTTTTGTTCAGGAAATCAACTAAGTTTGGTTTTAAAATATGATAAGTGTGTTCTCTACTAAAGCAGATGAGACAAAAATGCATTATCTGAGCATTGCAAAATAAACAGTGTACTCCCTTCAAAAATTTAAACATTAAATGGGGCACATAATAATAGACTGAGGTGCATTATACATTTAATATAGTAATGTTCACACATGCACACATTTAAATGCAGGTTACATGTTTGAAAACAATATTGTACATTCATAAACCCACCATAAATCAAGTATATCAAACAGCTATAGTAGAGTAAAAACTGTTGCAGTTCCTTTCAGCATTATGTGAATTCAAAGGGAGTGGCATTCTACTAGCCAAGAATATATGTTTGGAAATCATGAAATGACCAAGTGGGACATCCAGTCTTTACTCTTTTCATTTACAACCAACTATTCCTGGAGTATCAATAGAACATATTTATAATGGGTGGATGACAGACAATATGCCATTCAATAAGTGTTTTACTGGTCCATGACCAATAGAGCTAAAAATTTGGAAGAAATCTATTACTATCATCATTAAATTGAAACTTGAATTATTGTCATGTTAGAAAACTTGGTTTTAGGCTGCATGTTAATTTGCTTATTTTCTGACCATCACCCTCCTATGTGTTTCCACTGAAAAATATTTTAGTTACATATTGTTAATCAAATTATGTTAAATTTTCTCAAAATTATTCATAAATTATATAAGAAAGATATATGTATATTTAGTTGTTTTCTAAATTTAATATTGTGCATAAAATATATAAGTTATAATATCTAATCATTGCTTGTTAAGCCTGCGAACAAACTATATTGAGCTATGGTACAAATATTTTTTTATTTATATTCAGTTTTATTGAAATATAGCCATAAGGCATGTGCAATAGATAGCAAGGCTTATGAACAAACAGACAAATGGATGAATGGAGGTGAAATCAATATTATCACCATTTTATAATCTGTGTGGATAAAGAAAAATCCCTATGGAATACAAAATAACTAATATAATCTATAAAAAAAAATATTATTTAGAATTAAATATTGCAAAATTTGCACAAGTGAAATAATTGCAATTTCTTTTCGCCTTAATGTTCTTGGGATGTAGTTTATGCTTGCTGTACATACTGCAGTTGCAGTTTATAATTTCCAGGTTTTATTTGTAGATTATGTTTATAAAAAAATAAAAAAATGTAAACCGCTAAACCTTCACTCTGACAGTGCCAATCATTTTTACTTGGCCAAAAAGTATTTTTAGTTTTTCCCCGATCAAGACAATATATTTTTCCCCTACCTATAGCATGGATTTTGTTCCATACCAGTGTCAAATTCATAATATTTATGGCTAGACTTGCAAAAGTATGCTACTTTTAAAATGAAAACAATGTACAAATTGACAGAATTTTTATCAAATATCGGGGGGGGGGGGGGCAGGGTGGAGAGGCACATAATTCTCCAATTAACCAACAGGGCTATTCACAATTATAATAGGAGGCAGAATTTTTATCTTTCATGTATTTTAAAAAATAGTGCTTTACCTTGTTTTAAAAAAAATTGAATTCATGATTGGATTATAACTATGCAAACAAAGGCAAACATTGACAACAAAGGACTTGTGTAATATAAATAAAGGGGCTATTTGACTGATGTAATGCTATTTTGGGCACTTAAATATGGGTGTTGAAAAATTATGGATTGAAATAAATAATGAAATAAATAATTTACCTTTGAAAAATCATAAATAATATACTGCAGTCAAGCTATTTAGCACTAATTTAAATAGTGTTTAAGATAACATTTGGAACAAGTGAATAGATCACTATGAAAATTTTCAGTATTATTATTATTATTATCCAAAGCTGTTTCATGTGCGTTTCATTATATTCAAAGGTTCATTGAAATTATTTTTAGGCAATATTTTCTTTGGTTGTTTTTTGTTGTCGACATTGACATTTTAAGTGAAAGTAGAATGCTAATTAAAGACAATTATAAACGATGCAGCCGATGTTTGTTTGCAGTCGCACGCGACGGTTCCCATAGGGCGCAGTGCTCTATCAAAAATGAACTCTGCCACAACACCAGGACGAACAGGGCGGATTACATGTACACAGACCACTGTTTTTCAGCATGTATCGAATGATTGGTGTTGCGCTCCATCTCGATTAGAATTATGTTTAAATCATTCGTGCAGGAAGCGAATTCGATAATATTAGCAACATTTCGAGAAGCTGACTTGAAAATTAAATGAGAAACAGACACGGATATCATTCGCGCTGCTGTGCGGAACTAATTATAATAAAGATTTAATTTACAAGGATATTACCATGCTATTGATACATGTGACATATTAATAAAGATTTAATTTAAAATGTTATTACCATGCTGTTGATGCATGTGACATATTAATAAAGATTTAAAGTAACATATTAATTTACAAGGATATTAACATGGTATTGATACATGTGACTTATTAATAAAGATTTAATTTACAAGGATATTATCATTCTACTGATACATGTGACGTATTAATAAAGATTTAATTTACAAGGATATTATCATGCTATTGATACATGTGTGATATTAATAAAGATTTAATTTACAAGGATATTACCATGCTATTGATACATGTGACTTATTAATAAAGATTTAATTTAGAATGTTATTACCATTCTAAACATACATGTGTGATATTAATAAAGATTTAATTTCGATGGATATTACAGTGCTATTGATACATGTGTGATATTAATAAAGATTTTATTTAGAATGTAATAAAAATTTAATTTGGAAGGATATTACCATGCTATTGATACATGTATGATATTAATAAAGATTTAATTTACAAGGATATTACCATGCTATACATACATGTATGATATTAATAAAGATTTAATTTGAAAGGATATTACCATACTATTGATACATATGACTTATTAATAAAGATTTAATTTATAAGGATATTACCATGCTATACATACATGTATGATATTAATAAAGATTTAATTTACAAGCATATTACCATGCTATTGATACATATGACTTATTAATAAAGATTTAATTTATAAGGATATTACCATGCTATACATACATGTATGATATTAATAAAGATTTAATTTGGAAGGATATTACCATGCTATTGATACATATGACTTATTAATAAAGATTTAACTTAGAAGGATATTATTGATACATGTGACATATTAATAAAGATTTAATTTACAAGGATATTACCGTGCTATTGATAAATGTGACATATTAATAAAGATTTCGTTTACAAGGATATTACCATGCTATACATACATGTATGATATTAATAAAGATTTAATTTACAAGGATATTATCGTGCTATTGATACAAGTGATATATTAATAAAGCTTCAAAATTTAAACATAAGATCAACACTCTTTATGCTTCTTACACACAAAAATGGCAGTTAGAAACATTGAATAGTTAGAACAGTATATATTGACAATTCCACCAAAACTACTGTATAAACGACTGTTTTTAAATATCTCCATCCATACCTTTACGACTGTTTGGCCGGTGTCTTCAACAGTCATAACACAGTCTGGGTTCGCTTTAAACTGGATTGAGACGAAAAGATAAAGTCTAGACAGACGGAGGAGATCACAGAGAAGAAAGAAGAAATATGTGCTCTTGATGGTATTACAAATGAATAAATAAATATATTATGTTTTACTTTTTATTATGTTTTTATTATGTTCATTTAACTACAGTGCTACTGACTTTGGTTCATTACAATATTAAAAACTTCACAAATGAAGGCTTTCACAGTAAATCACAATTACATGTGTTCCTACAAGTAACAGATTTTCTTATTACAAATATTACGGGGAAGTAAAAATAAGTCAACAAAATTATACAAAATTTATATTTTTAGAAATTAAATTTGGTTAATGAATACTACACTAGTATTATCAGGGTAAAATAGACTTAATTCTGTTTACTTAAAGATATTATATGGAGAATCTAAAAACTGGGTTTTAGATCTTCCAATATCTGGACAAATAAAAATCAAGGAATCTAAAATTTGGTGTATTAATAAATCCACTGAAATCTTGTCAAATCGAAGGTGTAACAGCTATTATAGACAAAACAGCAGGTATTTCTTCCATTAATTTTATTTAGCAATATTATTTCTTAGAACTCTGTTGTACCAGTCAGAATATCTATGTGACTCAACGTCTGGACAAATACAAAATCTGGACAAGTGAAACTAGTGAGAGCAAAGTTCTGGAATTATAACAAATTAACACAATTCTGAAATTAACAATTTCAGAAATGATTTTACATGATTTAAATTTGCCATTGTTGTTCAATTTCCTAAAAACTAAAGATACAAAGTTTGATCACTTTCCCAATTTTTATTCTTGGCCGAAATGTATACCCTCCACACCTTCAGGGAACCTCGGATGTTTACACAAACATACATAACGGAGACAACCAAGGTTCTCCGATACTGGTGTTGGAAACGGGAACGCTACCACCTCGCGCTCAGTAACGAAGAATGATAGGAACCATGTCGCCATTACCAGCTGAGGTGGCAGGGTACAGTCTCGTAAATTGGTCCCTGTCAAATTTCGTAACTTAAGGCTATGATGTGACATTTTGAGCTATTATTGTTTAATAATTAAAGATATGGATATATTTGTGAATTAGGTGTTTCGGGTTTGTGTTGTTCTTCAAATTGATGTTAGGCATGTACACCTCCCGTAGTCATTTCACAGTATGTCGACAGTTAAATACCAATATTCGGCTAGGAAGCAGCGCTAACCACCCATAGCAGTAGACACGTGGCTTCAATGCAAGTAGAATAGAATATCTCAAAAAACTGCCTGGATGGCAACTATTTTGAATTGCATCAAGCTGTTTAGTACACAATGTTTTTCAAAATTATTACCTAGTTAAAGGGCTTGCGTTTGCACTGTGATCATCACTTTGTGTCAAAAATGGCCTTTGACGTAAAAAATGCAAGCATAAATTGGGGTTTTGGGGTGCCACGGTACGAATTCAGCTTCTAGAGTAAACGTATGGAAAGATCACGATATTAAAAATTCAATAATCTGAAATTTCTAAATGCTCATGATCAAACCTATATTTATCAATATAGACATATCCTTGATGCAAGCTTCTCTGCAGATGAAGAAGTATGAGCCGCAGTATTTTCTGGATCTACCGATACATGTGTTTGAAATATGTGTTTTAAATTCCGCACCAAAGAGTCAGGTGGTAATTTCAGAAATGTGTTTTCCTAACTCAGATCTGTAAAAGGATTGAAATTTCATCACTAAAACATGGTCTCTATTTTTTCACTTACAACTAGGACAAACACTCAAAAGATTCTTTGCACTGAACTTTTAATTTCATTATCAACCAATCCTGGCCAGCCAAACCCATATATACTCTATTTTATATTCACCCATTTCTAGGCTGGTTCCCATTCTTCCATATCATTAGTACCGTGAGTCCCATAAAATATAGTCATTCTGTAAGAAATAACTATCTAACAGTTAATCGCAAGGTAGTGACGGAATATAACAATATCGAGACAATTGATGAAATGATTATCGATATATCTCGTCCAAAACATTCATGTACTTTCGACGAAGGACCGTCTCAAGACATTATAATGAATGGAAACAAGGTACATGGACTCAGGTCACAATTATTACTTCTGGGTCAGAACCGACGAATGTAGTTCCAATCTATTTTTTTAGTATGGGTTCCTCTCTTCTTTTTTTTTTTTTAAGGTGGTGGTGATCCTTGGCTTCGATTTAGACATTCTTGGTATCGATTTAAAAGTAATTGTTTATTCTTTAGAATACGAGCATTATGGTGCAATTGTCTGTGTGCATTATGGCGACAGTGCACAGTGAGTAATCTGGCATTCATGCGCGTCCGGTATTAAAATCTGCGACACATAGCACATCGTTTTGTTCACAGTTCAGCCTCTCTCTCTCAAAAAAAAAAAAAAAAAAAAAAAAAAATTAAAAAATTAAAAAAATCCCAGTTAATCTATGACAAAACTTCACCGTGAGTTCATATTTGAAGATACTTTAAATTGATATATGATTTATTAGTATTTGGACACGCTGGAAAGTTCAATACTGACAAATAAATGTAGGTACTATATAGGGAAAATAATTGTGATCTGATTCCACATGTACAAGCATTGTAAACATTAATAAAGTGGTCTAAAAATGATAAAATTGTGAGACTGGCATAGCAATACATACATGTATAGACACATCTTTACCGATTGCAGTATGATGTTTTATTTTGATACAATAGTTACACATTTATACATTTACAACACCATGGATAAATGAACCGTGCAATTTCATAATCAGTCTTTTTAACAACACCTTCCACTACAATAGTAGATGTTGTGGGTTGTGTTTTACATTTGCAAGTTGTGCAGCTGTTCACTTGTCTGAAAAAGAGAGAAGTTTATTAAATTATATTAAATATTTTTTACGTTTTCATACAAAAGCATTGGGGGTGGGGAAGTCTGCTTTGCTTTTGCAACTCTCACATAATTATGCATTTTACCTTTCATATTGGTACAATATTAGCTTAACTTGAATTTATTTCCGTTTCAGTAGTATGTGTGTGTATGTGTTTCTGTATACGATACCAAACCAAAGCCACGATTTCGTGATATGAAGCCTTTATCCCAATCAAGCCACACAGATGTGCTTTGATATGACAGCGCGACATCATAACGACATTAATTAAATAACTGAATAAAGAGTCTTAAAAAAATCTTTAAACATTAACAAAATAAAGTACAATGTCGTAAATATGTATCCACTAGTTTCAAAATTAGACGGTTCAATTAGATTGAACAAACAGATGTTTTTTTTTTATTTTGCATTTTATCTATCAACCACCCCACCCACTGACCTCCCTACTACTCAATTTCTATCTACCTACTTACCTGTCTACGTACTTAGAACCTACCTACACCTACTTGCTCGCTTACTTACTGACTAACTTGCTTGTTTGTTTAGTTACTTATTTAATTACTTACTTACCTATTTACTAGTCTGAGTATGGATGGATGGAAAAATGTATGGAGGTTGAACGAATGGGTTGGTTATTGTATGTATAGGTATGTATTTACCTGCAAGCCAAGGAAGATAAAGTAGGTGCTATATTTATGCGAAAGAAGGCTGTAGAACCGAACATACGACGCTACTGTTGTTTTCATTGGTATGCACAGAAATCTATTAAACCACAGCATAAGAAGATATAATGGCTGTAATAATTATTAAAAGGCAGACTGAAGAGTACCGTATTAGGAGATGAAGTTGTTTCTAGCCTGTGCAGTGCACGTATACCATATAATCAAACCATTTGGAAATGAAGCTATTTTCACATATAATTATGCAAAACATGCCGTAGAACAAAAATCTTAACTAAAGGCTATTGTATGTGATCTCTAAAGGTAGTCTGTTTAACCAACACATTACAGGCTATAGTATGTGATCTCTAAAGGTAGTCTGTTTAACAAACACATTACAGGCTATTGTATGTGATCTCTAAAGGTAGTCTGTTTAACCAACACATTACAGGCTATTGTATGTGATCTCTAAAGGTAAACTGTTTAACCAACACATTACAGTCTATTGTATGTGATCTCTAAAGGTAATCTGTTTAACCAACACATTACATAATAAATTTGTTTTCATAACTAAGAAGGCTAAACCAAAATGGTTAAAGACAAGACTACTCTGAAACCATGCAAAGGTAAAGTACAGAATCAAAATATTAGATTATCAATCTATTTTTTCTAGCTGGGCAAAGAAAGCCATAAAGCAGAAATATTTAAAGATAAATCTCTCTTCGTAGCTTTTAAAAAGTAGGTTGTAGAAGTAGCTATGCAACGTGCAACTGTTAAACCAAAGCATTACAATACAGTGTTTCTATTCTTAGCTTTGCAAGGAAAGGCTACAGAAGCAAAACATTCCAAGACACAGTTGTGTCTGTAGATAGTCAAGCGAAGGTTGTAGAACCGAGCAGAAATATAGCTGTTTTCGTAACTGGTGAAAGTCAGGTTCTAGGAAACATCGATGAGAAAACTATACTTACGTGCAAGTCTCCGTAGCCACGTATTGTTTCCGTTCCGTTGAATGTAGCCACAGTTCTGTTTTTACCATTAGGTTCAGTCACACAGAAAGGGGATGCGAAAGAGGTAGTTCTGGAGAAAAAATAAAGGTGAGTCGAAAGTTTGAAGAAATACACAGGCTGGCTACGGATCTTACGACAAATTATAGAATCTAAGAATCAACACATTTTTGAGATTGTCAACCTGAATCATTAGAATATCACTGTCTATAAAATCAAAGTTTCTCTTTTTAAAATTTAGCATTTTATTAGTTAGAAGTGTTCTATTGATAGTGAGAATTGTACCCAAATAGAATTAAAGATAGTTGAAATTTAACACTTCGAAACGGTAAGTGTTATATAACCAGATGCAGAGCAAAATGTATATGTCCAAAAAGTAAACATTTATTTTTAAAAATTGACAAGTTGCTATAATGGCATAAAACTCTATTCAGGTCATGTACAGATGTATACAAATATGCCTACCAAATTTCATTTGTTTATCTCATGTGATTTTTGCCGAATTGCGCTAACAAGGTTTCGTCACCAAAGTTTAAATCCAAAAAGTTCAATTTTTTTTTACAATTTAAAATTGGTATAATGGCCTAAAATTCTAATCAGGTCATCTACATATACAAATGCAAAAAAGTCTATTAAATTTAATTTGTCTCCCTCTAGTGGTTTTTTTCAAATTATTATTAATTGTGCTAACAAGGTTAAATTTGTCAAAAAGTCCAAAAAGTTCGAAAATGTGTACAAATATTTTTTTAAAAATTTCTTTAGTGCCCTGAAAATCTAATCAGTTCATCTACATATATAAATACAAAGAAGTATATTAAATTTTACTTTTCTATCTCAAGTGGTTATTGCTTCATGGTACTAACAAGCTCAAATTTCTCATAAAGTCAAAGTCTAAAAGTCCAAAAATGTGTAAAACTATGTTAAAAAATCTATATAATTGCCAGAAAATCTAATCAGGCCATCTACATAAATACAAATAAGTCTACAGAATTTAATTTGTCTACCTCAAATAAATTTTGCTCAATCGTACCTGCAGCGGGGCATACAAATTACCACGTGTCTAGCTCTCTACCTGTCAGTGAATCACGCTTTCTCATGGTTGATTAAGAGGAGTGGGGGTGCGATATATGGACACAAGTGTCCTAGTAATATTGATTTATGAAGGGCATACACATATTTTATACCTCTGTTACTATACGTACCTGTATACATACACCATCTACCTTATGACAATGAATTCGTTCTTTAATACTTCAAGCATGATAGGCGTGTACAAAACCCGTGTTGCATAATTTAGATTGGTGAAAGCTGCAACATTTTTCTTACAACTGTTCTTCTCGATCCGCTGATTTCCCCTAAAAGTTTTAATTAACTAATTATTCCCGAATCTGGTGTAGTTAGATTAAAATGGACTTGACTTAATTTAATTGAAAGAATTGTTATATTTTTGTAAATGTTTATATGCAACAACATCTATATTTACTGTTCAATTCCAAAATATATCATACTCATCTCGCCACAGATCTCGTCAATAAATCTCCTATAGCCAGATGGCACTAAGGTGCACTGGGATTTCTCATTCAAACTGCTTTGCTTGTGAGAAAAACATCTGAAAACTGGAACGAGGCCATCCATGGTGAACAATCGCCTCATAGAGGATCAGTGTATGGCAGGCATGTGCAACCTACAACCCTCGGGCCGGATTCGCAACCTGGTTTTATCCGCTTATTTACATCATATGGTGTGGCTTTAAAAATCGCTTATCTGGCCCGCGCCCTGGAAGAAGTTGTACATGCCTGGTGTATGGGGTCATTTCCGTGGGATACCAGGAGAGGGTACCAAGGGCGCATGGATTAAGTCACATCGTACACCAGCAGATTAGCATCCAAGTCAACATCCGTCTGATATAGTCGATATCAGTCGCTTCTTTTTAACACATGAAAAACATGCGATATTTTTTATTTCCCTCTCTTAACACACCATTACACACCATGTTTGGACAGATTTCAGGTATTTGGACCTGATATTTGTCAATCGTGTAATTCCTAAAATGAGTGCATAAGAAACATGAATAAGTGAATAAATGAAAATGAAGAAATTGAAGATAGAATAAGCACAAGTAAATCAAGAAAAATGCTCGAATCGCTTAATATATGATTGCTCGATTGCATGATTGGTTAGAAGCAGAAGTAATTATTCGAGAGCAGCTGATATATATATATATATATATATATATATATATATATATATATATATATATATATATATATATATATATCGGCCACCCATGGAAGAAAGCACAAATGGCCTTTGTACACAGGTTCATCTTTCACAATTTGTTTTTGAACAAATAACTATTTTTATTATTATTATTATTATTATTATTACGTTATCAAGATTATTTTCTGTGCACTATTCAACACAATCATAAAATACATGTATATGTTGTTCTCTCACAAATTTATGTTTCACACAAGATTACTGTATCCTGCTCACGTTAATCCATTCTATAAATTAAATCATTACTGACTTAAACTTATCACCGATCTCAGTTTGTTCTGTACCCCATGACAAAACACTAATGTCACTACTGATTGACAGCTTACATATGAATGTAAAACAGAGGACTGACTCTTTGGTAGGCCAGCTTGTAAAATTAGGCTTGAAAACAGCTGTTCAAAAACAGTATCTGGATGAGTCAGTTGCTCAACTCGCAAAGATCAAAACACAGTCGACTTATGTGAGAGACCTGTCCTGAACAGGGAATCAAAGAAGCCGTATATGGCTATTTTTGTGACCCAAGAACCGAAACTTTGCCTGCCTTTACAGACAAGTTTTAAATATTGAATGACCCCTGACCCTAATGAAGAAGGATGTAACTCGTATGAACTTTTTTCATCAGAGATAGCTTTAATTCATGGGCACATGGATGAAGATATCCAACTATACGTGTCACCACACTGGGACAAAAAGCTACTTCCGTTTCTGCTGCAATAGCACGACTACTTTTCCCACCATCCAGCAAACAAATTGCTTCGACCTTCTCCTGTAAAGATAAAAACCGCCTCGCTTTCGAACCCGACATATTGACACATTTGAGTTGTACTGACAGTGTGACTGGAGTACAGCGGTTACATGCGAGATATGAAATGTTTACACACAAATTCACATGATATGCCTTTATCTAAACAATGCCTTGCACATCAAACAAAAGTTAAATTTGCATACTTACAGCGGTCACTGTTGATACGCTCCAGTGACCGCTTAAGGCAGAGAGAAACCACTGATGGTTAGGAAACACCTGGCCGCTGACCGCAGAAGGCAGGTGACCGTTACACACAGGTCATTTATATAGGAAATTTGATGGGGGAAAATTAGAATAGCCGTTGTGACCAGGTGACTGCTATGTACAGATGACGAATAGGACAGGTTTTATTTTTGATTGTGCGTGTGTGTGTGTGTGTGATATATATATATATATATATATATATATATATATATATATATATAGATATATATATATATATATATATATATATATGTGTGTCTGTGTGTGTGTGTGTTGGTTGGTTTTCTTGTTACTCACGAATTACAGCAAGAGTGGATGATCCAACTGGCAGAGAGGAGCGTCCAGTCAGTGGGTGTATTCCACACCCCGCTGCACGTGTTCATAAATCCCTCCACGGATCCATTATCAGCCGGGATGACGGTGTTGATAAGGAAATTTTCCTCCACCAGCTTTTGCTCCTCAGGCGTACGGAAATACCCGGGAAACCTCAGCGGAAGGGGCAGGTTCTTGAGGTATTGCTCCGTGTTTATGGTATCGGTGGGTGGGGAGGTTGAAGAATCACTCGTATTATTCCTGAAGATACATACATACATACTGATTGATTTACTTACCTACTTTACGTACAGATACATATTTTCGTGTATACACGTACACATACACCTATACACGTACAAGCGTATATGCATCTGCAGTGGATAGTATTCAAATCTACTTTTACTATAACCTACACGCATAGTATACACTATGGATGTTTCGACACACTTTTCATCTTTGATTGTTTACAGAAAAGTTTTACCGCCTTAAAACTGTATTCTCTTAGCACGAAGAAATTTCATTCGAAGTTTGTAATTATATTGAAATTCACTTGTCGCTGGAGAGTTATAAATAGTTTTGAGCACGCTTCACCTAACTCTTATGCACCTGCACTCTAATCCACTCGGCCAAGCGCTCATCCCCCCCCCCCCCCCCCCCCCCCCCCCCCCCCCCAAGGGATGGAACAAGGTCGAAGGAAAGGGCTACAACTGTACAGGAACCAACTCGATAGGCAAGCGGAAATGAACATTCAGCTAAATGCACAATCCTGCTGGATTTCTATTTAGACAATATATATGAAATTATAATTACAAATTGACACCTATACACCAAACATAGAGGAAAGTGCTTATTCCTGGATCCTGCATGGCATGGATATATAGAACCGAACGGAACACAGACTTTATTGAGCATTAAATTGCAAAAGCAATTTTAGCTACAGACGTGAGGATGCAAACGTGTCTTACTGCAGAGGATAAGTAAAGTAATTCTGTTGAGTAGCTACAGATGTGAGGATGCAAACATGTCTTACTGCAGAGGATAAGTAAAGTAATTCTATTGAGTATTAAATATAAAATGGATTTCATTTAGTGAGAAAAAAATTGCATTCAATTTGCATAAAATGTACAGACCAAATTATAACTAGCTCAATTAGTCTTATAATGCAATTTGATCATAATTACTTACACACAATTAGTTATTTTTTGGCTTTTTCTGTTACGCACAGTTTAAAAATGTAGATAATGCGTTTAAGATTCTTTTTGAATTTGCAGACTATATTCGGCCATGAACAATAATATCGTGGTAAATATCTTCCTCCCAATTCCCTATAAAATGGACAAAGAAGCAAAAAATTATAATCAATTTCGACAGCTCTTAAATTACTCTTATTACATAGCCGGTCGTCCTTTTCATAACGACCCATTTCTATATTCAAGTTATGCGACTGTTATAGATCTAGTTAATGCAGCTTTAAAAACAAGATTTATTTATCACATCCAAGTACTCTTCAAATGATAAATATTCTTTATACAAGGAATAATACTATACATATATATATATATATATATATATATATATATATATATATATAGAGAGAGAGAGAGAGAGAGAGAGAGAGAGAGAGAGAGAGAGACAGACAGACAGACAGACAGAGAGAGAGAATTACAAAAATACACCAAACAGTCCGGAAAGTGCTGTCCCTGGATTATACAGGAGAATGCTTGATAACATTAACATAATTAACATAATTTTTAAATACGAATAAATAATATTAAATGCAGGTTAGAGAATTGTTAATTCGTACTCTACGGAGATTCGAACCCGGATCCGCGAGTTACGGCACCCATCGCCTTGCCTGTAAGCACCAACCCCTATACCATTCTCTAACCTGTATGATAATATTAATTATAGAATCCAGGGATAGCATTTTCCGCTGTTTGGTGTATATTTGTAATTCTCTATAATAACTTCTATATACCTTGATTTCTGTAGCAGGAATCCAGATGGACTGTGTACTTAAATGAGAATTAATTACTGGGTCGACATTCGGGTATGTCAGCTACGCACGGATGCCTATACCACCGACTTTTGTGATGGTGTTCATGGTCAAGATGCGATAGGGGTTGGTGCTTACAGGCAAGGCAATGGGTGCTGTAACTCGCGGATCCGGGTTCGAATCTCCGTAAAGTACGAATTAAAATTCTCTAACCTGTATTATATTATTTATTCGTATTTATATATGGGATAAACATGTGGTCGTGTGAGTTAAGGCGCGTCCTGTTACTAGCGGATCGGGTTCATTCTCTGCCTGGAACAAATTGTAACTCTCTAACAACTTTCAATATATTGATATTGGTGTAATTATATATATATATATATATATATATATATATATATATATATATATATATATATATATATATATATATATATAGGGTGTGTATTTTATCTTACAAACAGTGTTCGAAATCAATGATTTTGTGAAATCACTTAAACTTTTGGTAAGTTCTCGCAATCCATTATTCACTAAGGGGTTTCAGGAATACACTGAAAATCTTAGGAATTTCATAAAATGATGTCACTAAAGTTTCTTCGGGACTTATTAATCAACGATTTCACTCAATAGTTTATGATCTGTATTCAGATTCATGAAATATGTTGCATAGTTGCATAAGAGTATAATTTATGATCACATTGATGCATAGTTTCATAAGAGTATAATTTATGATCACATTGTTGCATAGTTGCATAAGAGTATAATTTATGATCGCATTGTTGCATAGTTGCATAAGAGTATAATTTATGATCACATTGATGCATAGTTTCATAAGAGTATAATTTATGATCACATTGTTGCATAGTTGCATAAGAGTATAATTTATGATCACATTGATGCATAGTTTCATAAGAGTATAATTTATGATCGCATTGTTGCATAGTTTCATAAGAGTATAATTTATGATCACATTGTTGCATAGTTGCATAAGAGTATAATTTATGATCGCATTGTTGCATAAAAGTATAACTTATGATCACATTGTTTCATAAATTAGCATTCGTTCAGTTAATATTTCACTAACAGAAGCACTAGAATAATATTATTATCATCCCAACATATTTATAAATGTTCTGTTCTATCATTAAATAAACAGAATTTTCATTAAATATTGTTATTATTTATTTTCTAATGAGATCTCATTGCACTACAAAAAGTATAAATCAAATTAAACTGTTAATACTGCCAAGTATTTATAAATCCCTTCTTGTTTCTTTCTTTTTATTTTAATAAAACGATTTTTTCAAGACGTTGCCATTTAATGTCATGAAATTATTGCATTACTGCAAATCTTAGTGTGCTGAAATATGAAACACAGATTTTTAGCCCGATACACTCTAATACTCTGTAATACACTCTAATACTCTGTAATACACTCTAATACTCTGTAAAGTTCCAAGTTGTTTTTGTAATACCTAGCAATTTCATGAAATCTCTAATAAAATCATGACATTTCTGTACAGGTTGTAACCCCAAAACAGTTCACTAATTTCCATTATTCTACCTCCGTACCATGCCAATTGGATTTTGATTTGATGATGAGAACAAGACTGAGTGAGTTAGGGCGAGTGGGTTAGGGCGCTATATATAACCTTCTCATAGATAAATCACAGCACTTGTGCATGAATTTGGGCGCAGAAGTAAAATCCACAATCATGAAATCTCCCCTCTTCCTTTCAGTTCTCTTAACCGAACTCAAACTCGTCACTGGTTGTGTAATTTTGCTGTCAGATCGGCCATACTTTACACGCGTAATGGCTTTTATTTAATTTATGACCCGTAAAATAGTTACATAAAGGTAATCTTTACGTGGTGCTATTTATAGAGAGATAAAGAATCAGGTTTGCCACGTATGCCGAAGGTGAACTAATGATTAATGTCGTTCATTTAGAAAGCCAAGTTGAAGTGTAGTCTCGTTCAACCAGACAATCGTGTTGCTCTGTGATATCTTCGCCAAATGGTGGAGATCTCACATAGCCACGTGAGAGTCTGGTTTAGCGAGAGTAAGTTACAGTGCTAATATTACTTTTAATATTCATTTTTACCGATTGCACATGTAACATATCATGATAGTCAAAAATATGAATGAATTTCCTTTACAACAATTTTCCATACGTCTCGTTTTGGGATAAAATACAATATTTATATTTAGCCACCTGGAGATGGGTAATATACATTATTTTAGACGTCAACATACCAAACTTGTCTTACGTAATGAAGTGTGGCAGATAATATACATTATTTTAGACGTCAACTTACCAAACTTCTTACGTAATGAAGTGTGGCAGAAACCAGTCCCAGAATAAGTATGGCAAAAAAGCAGCCTATTGATATCTGCAAACGGAGGTCATACATTAGAACAATACATTTATTTAGTTACATGTACACCTCTATAATTCAGAATTATCGATAATACTATACTTCAAATTCCGTCAACAAAGAGGCTGCACTCTCTCTCTCTCTCTCTCTCTCTCTCTCTCTCTCTCTCTCTCTCTCTCTCTCTCTCTCTCTCTGCATAGTGACACGTGGTACTGGTGGTACCACACACACACTCAAAACTGTAATCCATGGTTAGTTTTATTGTAGAGATTTTTTTAAAGCTATAAATATTCAAAATAAATAAAAATTTGTGCATTGTCAGATTTTATATTGTGACATTTAATTTTTATTTCAGATCCCAATAACTTTTGTGTTTTCTGTTCAAATATAAGTTATTTTATGATGCCATAAACACAGTATTTAAAATAATTTGATATGAGAATGAGCAATTTCATCGGGACTTTAAATAATAAAAAAAGATGTCTACTATGTACCGACGTTTTTTACTTATTGATTATTAAATTGTTTTCATTGTAAGAGGAGGCATAATCAGTGGCGTACGAAGGGTAAATGACACCCGGGGCGACGATGATGGCCCAAAGGATCAGAATACGAGGCCCGAATTTTTATCAGCTGTTTTGGCGCCCCAAGATCTC
This sequence comes from Margaritifera margaritifera, assembly GCA_029931535.1. NCBI lineage: Eukaryota > Metazoa > Mollusca > Bivalvia > Unionida > Margaritiferidae > Margaritifera > Margaritifera margaritifera. The sequence goes on from JAQPZY010000798.1 coordinate 124,954, forward strand.
TGGCGCCCGGGGCAACCGCCCCGTCCCCCCCCCCCCGTTAGTACGCTACAGGGGGACAATTATTATTGAGATTTTGAAAATAATGTTGGGTTAAGATTATCAGAGTATTATTATTTTTATTATGAAGACTTTGTGCTTTTATTTAAAATGCGTGTATTGATTTGATATTAAGCTCATACATGTATGCTATTACTGAATTTTATTTTATTTGGTTTAACAGCCCTTCAACACATTCCAGGTTATATAGAACAGTCTCCCATATAGACGCTAAAGTCTGAACAGAAGGAGTCCAAAATTACTAAGATATAATATTTTTATTAACTTAAAAACAGGAAGCCAAATGGCAATTTTAGTGTCTTGTATTGATAACGTAGTATATATTTTGATTCACCTCGAAATAAAATAAAACATTATTTGTTTTCATTGATACATGTGTTATGAATCATGCATTCTTAGGGATAATGCAAGATCTAAATTTTGTTCTGGCGAACTATAAAGTCCGAGGGGAATTAAATATCGGGACCGGATTTTTCTGTGGCTCCAGCTACTAGGAAGATAACTAGCTAAGATCACCCGTTGAAAACTGGGTCCGTTTGAGAAATATAGTTAAATAAATTACAACGTAGATGATAAAAGAAAGTCTTAAAAACTAATTATTTATCGCTATTTCGATTTTTTTTTTAATCCAAGATTTTGCACTTTTTTATACATCTCACATGGGATTTTGATTAACTGATCGATTTATTTCTAGTCTGGACCACAGGTGGCCGACGCAAGCTTGATGTTAAGAAAAGCAATAACCTGAAAGAAACAAAATCATTCCGAGTCACAAAAGTTCCTCAGATTACTCCTAGGACTCGTTCTGACACCGGACCCTGTCTATCTGACACCGGACCCTGTCTATCTGACACCGGACCCTGTCTATCTGACACCGGACCATGTCTATCATACTATATAAGAGACAAGGTAAGTAACTTCCGAACATCGACGTAAATGGCCGAATGGCCGCACACGTCGTTAATCAAACGAACGAACGAACTTCCGAACACTCAATTCTACACCCGACCCTCGATCTTGGGCTGCTATTCACGTCCATGGAGGCACTCAGCCATAATCTATGGCTCGTTTTACTCCTGATACAATTTTATTTTCATCAAGCCATTGTTGACTTTTCTGCGTCGCACCAAACTGAAGTTACTGGCTCCGAAACGTACGAATTGCGCGAATTTTGCATTTTCCGACAAAGTTACGCTCACCTAACAAGACTACAATTAGCCGGTACATTCAGAGATTAACGACTCACCGACACATTCCTTCATTAATTTGAGAACAGAAATATATGCAAAAGTAAGTTTCTACTCACCATTCACCCAAATCAGCTTTAGGAATCCTGTTCCATTGAAGACTTACACATTTGACACCTAAGGTCCATTCATATTGCATATCCGTGAATTCAAAATACACAACCTCCCGAGTGAAGAGCGCTTTTGCGGCACACGTAACGCAGGGGCGTATAATGATTGGCTCAAAAGTTATTACTGACATTTTTTAACAATTAAATAAAAAAAATTAGTAGACTCATTATTTACTTTATTTTTTATAAATTGAAATGTTATGTATTGCGATTATTTTTATATTATATAGTAACATTTGAGCCAATCATCTTACACATTTGACAACGTGTGCCACAAAAGGAATCAGTAAAATTACCACTGAAACTTAGATCACAATCCCCATCCCTAAGATGTAAACATTTTATATTGTATCCTTTTTTATACAAAGGACAAATGATCCGTGTTCCTAAAGACCATAAGAAGTCTAACAAGAAAATCTTGCTAACTTTACGTTCACTAAGTATGATTGTATGTACAATGACTCATAGCAGTTTAACTGTTCTTGAGTATGTATGTATGTATGTATCTATGTATGTATGTATGTATGTATGTATGTATGTATGTATGTATGTATGTATGTATGTTTGTCACAATATATTTGTACTTGTGTAAAAAATTGCTCTGTATGTTATATAAGAGATGACGATAATACAGACTACAGAGTAGTTGTTGTAAATACATTTTATTGCCGTGCAGTAGAGCAAGAAAGAGAATTATGCGTTAATTCTTTAATTGCTAGGATATCCTCTCAGGAATCAAAGTTCTGTCCCAATTAACAAATTGTCCATGTGTGTTGTAGAGATTCATTGCGCACGAAAATACCCAGAAGGATGAACTATTTAAAAAGAAAATAAGTCAGTGGCAATAAGGATTGGGGTACCATTTCGTATTTTCCAAATATTGATAATTTCTAATTGACGGTGAGAAAGCAGATGAACAAACACATCAAAACGTCGAAATTTAGAATCTATGAAAATATATATGCAGTGTCTCCGTATTTTCAAACAATTTAAATCACCGTAGTCTTCCATTCCAATAAATAAAATCTGAATATGTTCACATTTTTTCTTCCGATGTAACAATCATGATAAAATAGGTCTGTAAAATCCAACGTTTCCTGTTACCGAAATTATATATCATTGTTTTTATGTGTGGATTGGTGGGTAGTGGATTTAGAGAGAATGTAAAACATTGAAGAAACCTATAGTGACGAAATAAAAAAAGATGTTGAAACAGAAGGTGAAGGGTTCTTCGTTTTTTTTTTTTGCGATATAAAACTCACTTTTATGCAGGAAGATACAAAGATAACAATTTTGTGGTTATATGTATCGAAATGAATAAATTTACCGGCTGCATCGACAAACGTTGCCCTTGATTCAGGTATTTAAATCAGGTCATATAATCAAACAATTTTAGGGTAGTGTTTATTCCGAGAATAAACAATAACGACAGATACATAAGCAATACATACTGCACTCTGAAAGGATGAAAGCTGGAAGAGCACGGTAAATTTAACAGTACTGATAGTGGCAGGGCTACTCGGAATAAGTGTTCGATTATTTTTCAGAACCATGGCTATTTGGAGAGAGGGGTTAGAGAGAGAGAGAGAGAGAGAGAGAGAGAGAGAGATAGATAGGTGATTACTATCTGTATTAAGTTGCAAAGTATTTAGAATGAACATTCAGATAAGCAAGACTTATGCAGAAGGAATCAATAACAAACTTTAAAATGACAAGATAAACAGTTGAAGGTATTAAGTTTTACCAAGTATTTGTTCATACCTATAGTTGCAACCGACTTTCAGCGTACTTTTGTTATAGTTTATTCAAATTCAGACGAAGAGTAACAAACCTTATTTGAAATTATCACGAAAAGATCACACATACAAACAAATAAATAAATAAATATGATATATAAATATGATATATATATATATATATATATATATATATATATATATATATATATATATATATATCTAATTCTTTTCAATGTGAATTTGATCTATGAAATCAATAATCAATATGTCGCTCTCATTGCTATGCCCATATATATTTATATTTTTAATTTAGAAAGCAAAATCAATTTAGTAGTTTCTCTGGAATTAACACTTATGCAAAATGGTGACAACAGATGTGAGAAGTTATCCGAATACAGAACTTTGCTTTATCTATTTTTCTCCTCTATTTTGCTATATTTTGAAACTGAAATGTCAGTAAGATGTCACTATTCACCCGATGTAATTTTAAAATCAAATGTCGTTATTCACCCTACGTAATTTTGATATTAAATGTCACTCTTCACCCGACGTAATTTTAATGTTAAATGCCACTTTTCACCAAATGTAATTTTAAAGTTAAATGTCATTATTCACCCGACGTAATTTTAATGTGAAATGTCACTATTCACCCGACGTAATTTTAAAGCTTTAAAGCAACGAGTAAGACTAAGTTCCAGGAATGTTTAGACTTTGATTTGAAACAGCTCTGAATTTAAATATTTTTACATCACACTCTCAGGAACAGAAATCTAACAGAATATATATCTCTCACTTTCCTGCTTTATGTTCATTTTTCAGTTTCATTGACGTGCAGAGAACTTTGTAGGCATGACGTTAATGAAGTTTATGCATCGTGTCTTCTTTCTCGGAAGAGAAATGTCCGTTTAAAAAATATTGGATTCTCTACAACATCAAATTTTAAAACGTTCCAGGGAGCCCTCTTCATACAGAGAATTAGATTTATGATTGTGAACATGGTAAATTCCAATTTATCAAATGTGTCATACGCTGGTTGGAATAAAGGCGCCCGAAACAGATGAAAAGGTTTTCCGCTATGTAGCCACACGCTAAATCTAAGGATATATCTCCCTTCCTGTATCAGCAGATTATGGAGAATTCGTACCAACAGACCATGAACAAGGGCATACATTTATCCTCAAACATATTCTCCTCGGGTATCAAATAATTCGGGCTATGCCTATTTTCAGCCCAGTGGCACAGCTTTCTCAAATACAGAAAACTGCACAATAGAAGGTTCTTTGATTGCCATAGAAACGGCGGAATACATTCTATGATGTAAAATACACATCTTGCAATCATATCTGTTCAACTACCTCTGTCCCTTTAAGGGTTTAATACAATATTTCTTGATAATTATCTATATGACTTGTTGACTCATATTAAATAACCAGACCAGAAGTTTCTCCCAGAATTATTATTCTCTTCTAAGGTAGAATATTTGTAATTATAATAAATGAATGACGACGACGATGACGACGACAACGTCGATGATGATTGCTATAATTATGATAATGACAACGATATGTATCTGAAAATTGATCTCTACAATCATTGTCGCCATGATCTTCACCTTTATGTGTGTATTTTTTTCCATTTATCCTAACATATCATCATTACCGTACAGAAAAAGAATCAAACAAGACGCTAAATATATCAAAATCGTTATTGACACTGATTAACGCACAAATCTATACATAGCTAGAGGCAATCAATCAATACTCATGTTTTCTTTTTCTTCGAAATACGCCAAGGACGCAATGTTGTGTTCAGCTCTTTTGAAAACAAACGTATGACTAGAGTTCCACCCTGTGTTTAAAAGTTCTCTGTGTAGGCACAAGTGCGGTATGGTTGACTTAGGAGATTATTGACCGAAACAGTCTCAATACCTTCGACCTTTGGTAAAGATATATGGTCTTGAACTAAATGAAATGTGCCGAAAGCATTATTTTCTTTTTTAACGTATCATGACCTTAACCTCTGAGCCATAGACACTAGAATCCACAGGTTTCTTTATTACCTTAAGTGCAAACCATCTACAAAATTTGGTCAAGGAAAGTACTCTAAAACAAAAGTTATTCTGCAAAATCCATTCTTCTTTTGAGCTACAATGACGTTGACCTTTAACCTTTCTACTCCAAAATCAGTAAGCCTTTCCATACCTCAAGTTTAAGCCCTCCACAAAGTTTGGTCAAGGTACTAAAGTTATTATGCTAAATGACGTTGAACCTTTAGCCCCAAATTAATAGAATTCTTACTTACCAAACGCGTGAGTTGTGCACAAAAGTTGGTGAGTCTACATGGTCGATAACTGAAATTTGTATGCAGAAATCATTTTTCTTCCTTCAATCACAGTAAATCTAACATTTTACCTTTTGATCCCGAAATCGAAAGCTTTCTTTCCTACCCCAAGTACAAGCCATCCACAAGGTTTGCTTCAGGTCTGGGATGTAGAACTAATGTTATTGCGAGGAAACCATTTTTTTTTCAGTCACAGTGACGTTGACTTTTGATCTTTTGATACACAAATCAATAGATTTCTTCCTTTCCCCAAGTGTAAGCAATCTGCAATGCTTGGTTCAGTATGTGACATTGAATTAATGTTTTTGTGCGGAGGCCATTTATCTTATTTCAGTCGTAGTGACATTGCCCTTTGGCCCCCAAATTGATAGGCTTCTTCCATGCCCCAAGTACAGCAATCCACAAAGTTTGGTAACTCTAGATGGTGGAGTGCTCTAGGTATTGTGCGGAAACCATTTTTCTTCTTTCAGTCACAGTGACCTTGACCGTTTGACTCCGAAATCAATAGGGTTTTTCCATATCCCAAATGCAAACCATTCGCAAAATTTGGTAACTGTAGATAGTGGACAACTAGAGTTATTGCTCATAAACGAAATTGGTAACTTACAGATGGACGGACGGACAATATCATAACATGATACGCTCCGCCGTATGGCGGGCATATAAAAAAATAAAGTAATCCCCCACAGACAGCGATTAATAAGTAATATTTACTAAAAAAGGATGAACGTTTATTATTTAGCATTTTACTTGGTGGGCTTGGAATGCTGGAAATCGGTATCACCATCATCTTCGTTATCGTAGTCGTCCTAATGAATCTTCTTCTTTTTCTTCAGATGTTGAAGTTTAATTCGTTTAGTGGTTTCTCTTTCTCACAATGGATAGATTCTATACAGTGGCATAAAAGCTTAAACCAGAGTGATAATTGAATGGAAGCTAATGCAAGTTGAAATTATACCCTATTTTAAAATAAGTTTTCCCTCTTACACATTATTTCTAACATTCTATACAAACATTAATTATATCTGAGATAATTTATCACGACCTCTGCTAGACAATTAATTTCAGCAAGAATTTCGAATTCTACACCCCTTGTGGGCTTTTCTTTTTACATCTGGCATGTTCAGCCTGTATTCAGTGCAATGACGAAGGTAATTTGATCTACTCAAACTGAGCAAACTGATTCAGGCTCTGTTATCATCACCTTGTCAAATAAGGTACACAGTACTGTTAATCTAAACATTTTCTCCACCAGTTCTGTAATAAGATACCTCCAATGTTGGGGCTGGTGGTACATACATTGTCTGTATAGCATGATTGTTTTGGTCATTCACATTTTCAGTGTAATAGTATGAACATATGTATATTTACATAAACCATATATATTTTTTCGTTTTTTTGTTCCACACTGATGCCGGAAGGCAAAGAAGCATGAGCTTATGCAAGGTAACTATTTCGTATCCTATATCATTGTAATACTTAAAAATATATATTTTTACATTATTATTACTTTTCTGTTTTCTTTTTACATTCTTCGATTGTAAGTGTATAACAGTGCATAGCACTTGACACTTCCTAGCCTCTTTTATTTTGTATATATCATAGTAAAGTGTCCTAAATTTAAAATTAATCTGACAGAGTAATTTAAAATTATTAAATATAATTAACATAGAGTATATTTTTACAACATCCCCTTGGTAGTCATAGTAAAGTCAATCTGAATCTGACACTCTTCTTGACCATAATAACATTCGCACATTGGTAGGTATCATTATCTATGTTTTTATCACACATTGTCTTTAATTTATATATCTACATGTAACTTAGAAAATATATTAAAATTCATCCGATGTCATGTAAAATGCAGATCTAAAACTTACAGAAGTACAATGAATTACATTTACTGACATTATCAAATAAAGATCACGGAATGTCTGTAGCACTTGGAAGTTTTTTTAAAGAAAAAACAAACAAACTTGGAATGTGTTCAGAGAACAACATGCCGATGCCAATATGGTAAAATCAAAACAAAAATGAACGCTAAATTCTTAGGTCAGTTAAGGACCATAATCCAGAATCTTAAAGGAAACAAAAGGTGAACATTTAACTTGACATAAATCTTCTAAGCCTATAATCGTAATAAAATTTTGTGCCAAGCAAAATTTGTGATGCAAAGATAATGTTCTAAGTCAACAAGCCATTTCTTAGTCACATTTTCACATACAATCTTAAAATAAAATTTGATCTAGTTCTAACTGATAATTTAATTGCAATGATCACGAAGTTCTTTGCAAATGAGCTAAAATTAAATGTATGCTGCATGGAACAGATATGGACAGCGCTATGTGGTCTCTCCATTGGATATGGCAGTTGCTAAAGTTCATGGCAGATGACAGTGAAAAAATGTAATGGTCCAAATTGATGTCTGCAGAGAGCATAGACACAGCCACTAGAATGGCCTGGAGGATCAGCATGTCAATCCACATGGCACTGTTTGTTAGGTTTCTACAGCATCTGCCGTGTGAAGATTCTGAGATTATTGTGAATCTGATGGAAACGTCTGGAAATGATCTAGGAAAGATTTTGAAAGATTGGGATGATAAATTCCAGTCTCTCATACAAAAGAGGTGCGAAATAAATGCCACATTTGCTCTCCATATCGAGATGATGAAACATTGTGATGAAGTTATTGTCATTGCTCTGGCTGAACGTATGGGGAGTCCTGATGCTTACCATTTACTTCAGTCTGCCGTGAAGTCATCTTTGCCATTTGCCTTTCTCAATGGAGCAACTTCATATGCTGGATAGTGCGCAGCTTGGCGCTCTAAATTGAAAGATGCCTGCTTGCAGCGGCGGGGATAACAGAGGAAAACAAGAGCTGACTGGAGGAGCAATACTTGCTGCGAAGCTATGTGAATTCGCGGACCCCTGGGAATAATCCCGAGGCCCCCCAGGGGTCCGCGGCCCACAGGTATGTAACCACTGCTCAAAAACATACACCAACGTAAAGGTGAAGCTGAATTAGCACTAATTGACTGGATGTTGGATAGTGTCTCTGAGCTCCAAGATGATGATGCTGTTATAAGTATTGTCTCCTCCGGAGATATAGATTCTTTAGTCATTCGTCTGTGCTCTGTTTCACAGAGTTGGCCAAGAGAATATGATGGAAGATTTAAATATCAGGTGTAATTGATGCTACAGAAAATGGGGAAGTTTTTAGATTTTTATAACATCACAAACATTTTGACATTGTTGGAACAGAAAACGGGCGACAAGAACATTGGCATCAAGTTAGCTTTAGCTCTATGTTTAGGGGGTAATGACTACTTTCCCAAATTCCATGGCTTTTTGCACTGGAAGAAAGTTTCGAGATAGACTTTTCAATATTAGTTCAGGGAAAGTGGAGATGGACAATAGTGTTTACATAGATTTTGTTAAAACAATGTACTGTCCAAAGGTTAATGATCCAACAAAGCTGAGTTTTCAGGAGATATGGCATCTGACTATTCAATCCAAAAGAGGATAAGCAAATAAAAAATTAAGTCACCCTCAGAGTTGGATGCCACCAGAAACCGCCATATCCAAACTATGCTGTCTGATGAACTGCCAAATAAAATGTCTACGAACTGCTGGCCAGCCATCAGCTTTGTTCCCAGACTTTATGAATGAAGGATGTCTTGTAAGGACGGCCTCAGGAGAGATTGAGTACGATCTTGGCCCAGACAGTTATATTGGCGATGTGCAAGCAATGCTTCCGATTTCCTTGGATGATCTGATTAAAAACTGCAAAATGCAAAAGTGGTCCCCAAAAGGAAGAGAAACATTGCTAAAACCCCTCAGAAAGGACAGAGAAGGAAGAAAGCGTTTACATCAACACCAATGTAAGTGTATTGGCCTGCAATCTGCTTATCATGGCAGACTAATAAAGATCAGTTCTGTTTTCTGTTGTTTGTTTGTTTTTTGGGTTTTTTTTCCATTAGTGTTATTGATTGGCAGTCTCAGATTTAATATAACATTTTCCTGTGAATTCTCTTTAATATCTTTTATTTCAATCCAAATTTAAAACAGTGACTGACATGGATAAACACAAGTGTACTCAATAATCACACTATGTACTATGCCCCTAGTCAGTCTACCGGTGATTGTGACTCTTTTGAAAATGTTAGGTTTACACGAGACACTGAATCAAATATTTGTAGTCATATTTAAAGGGTCTCCAATTAAATTAATGTCTGTGCAAAATCAAATATGGGCTCCATGGCAGTTATCTTCAAAAGGAGACATTTTCTTTTTACGAATATTAATTTTTAAAGTGCTCGGGTTGAAGGCCCAATGAAAATCCCGGAAACGATCACCTAAAGGTTTAGATGGTTCTAAATACCACAGGAGCATTATGGTCACCTAATGGTGATAATAAAAGTTTGTTTTGCCACTGCTTGAGAACGACAAATGGTATTTGCAGTGAGACACATTGTGTATTGTTATTTTCTTTGATCTCTATGAAACTAGATTCAGAAAATACTAGAAGATCGTCTATGGATTATTTGACCTAAATGAGTATTTTATTTTCTGAACAGTAGAATGTCGGACTATTGTCTTTTATTTTTTCAGAAAAAGTTCTTCCCTAGGAAAGCATGAAACAAGAGTCTAAAACACATCAACACCAAAGAATGATTTTAATTATTGGCATGAAGTCTATACTGTTTCAAGTGCTCTATATATGTTTAACTGTGAAACTGTGATATAAGGTTTTGCAAAAATATACTCTGATAGTAAACATTACTTTTTCTATATATGTAAGAGAGTGGGTGAGAAAAATCTTAATCCATTTTATATGTGAGCTAGTTGTGTGTTCATTTTATCGTATGTATATCCACTAAATGTACTTTGTTATATCACCATTCATGCATTGTAGCTTGATATTATAATTAACTGGACTGAATTGTAAAAGTGCTTGTTTTATTTTCTTAAGATATAATCGTTCTCTTAATAATGAATTGTTTATACATTACAATTGTAAGACATTATTGGTTATGTTTCCCGATTCACCTCTTTTGTTTCTATCTCTAAATATTCTCTGAGATAAGAAAATAAAATAATCTTGATCAGGTTGTTGTTGTTGTGTGTGTGTGTGTGTGTGTGTGTGTGTGTGTGTGTGTGTGTGTGTGTGTGTGTGTGTGTGTGTGTACCCCTCACAGTTAATTTTTGTCAAGCCTGCCTTGGCAGACGTTTGACATATTGATCACTTTGGTGTCCGTGTGCGTGTCTCCTGTCCGTCCATTCATCCACACCCTATATTAAAGTTAATGCTAACGTTGTTTGGATTCAGTTCAATGCTGAAGTTGTTTACTTTCTAGTTAAATGAAAAGTGGGCTCAACAAAAAGGGGACCTCTTGTTTCTTATATCTATGAGTCTTCACTATACATGGATGCATACTAGATGAGCTCAGACTAATTAGTAATATCTGTAAGATTCTCTTTTGACCAAGGATTGTTACTCAATTAAAGCTATTAATCACTGACAATACATTTTTGCGAAACTATTATCAGAACCACAATACATTCGTCATTATAAACTCTCTCTCTCTCTCTCTCTCTCTCTCTCTCTCTCTCTCTCTCTCTCTCTCTCTCTCTCTCTCTCTCTCTCTCTCTCTCCTGTACTAGAATGCCTGCACATAGACTTTCTATCCTCATGTGTGGATGCATCTTGTTACAGAACTGGTGGAGAAAAATGTTTAGATTAACAGTATGTGTAATGTATTAACAAGGTGATGATAACAGACCCTGAATCAGTTTGCTCAGTTTCAGCAGACCAAGCTACCTTTGTCATTGGACTGTATTGGTGAATCAAAAACGTCAACATAACATGACCTCATATCGGTCACTGTCAGATCTATTTCTATCGAAGTTATCGTGGATATTAGTGATATTTAGCAAAATCATTTCACAAACCCAGGTAAATAATGATTAAACTGAGTAAACTTAGCTAAATAAAATTTCAACTGAGTAAATCTACCTAAATAAAGTTTAAACTGAGTAAACCTAGCTAAATAAAGTTAAAACTGAGTAAACTTAGCTAAATAAAGTTTAAACTGAGTAAACCTAGCTAAATAGAGTTAAACTAAGTAAACCTAGCTAAATAAAGTTTAAACTGAGCAAACTTAGCTAAATAAAGTTTAAACTGAGTAATCCTAGCTAAATAAAGTTAAACTGAGTAAATCTAGCTAAACAGAGTTTAAACTGAGTAAACAATTCGAATTAAGACTCAAAATTCCTGTGAACTACGTAACAATCATATTGAACTTGCCGGCAATCCTATAAATTTTTACATGCCAAAGTAAGCAGGTGCTTGTCTCCTTATCTTTATCTTGATCATCACAAAAGATCATGATAATTCTCTTGTAAGGTAGACTATTTGTAAGTTTTGTTAGTTGGAATGTTACATTACTGTCGATTAAGTTATTAAGCGCATGAAGTAAAAAGGTTTACTGTTATGATTTTAAACATGGAGAGGTTGTACATTTATATACCAGGATTGAACGTAATGTTCTCTTCTATTTGTCATATATATGCAAGAAAATGCATAGAATATAAATCTCCCCCATTTTTCAGCGAGAGAGAGAGAGAGAGAGGGGGGGGAGGGTATTCCCTTACATTTTAATACTTCCCTTTATCAAACCTTTTTTTTTAGTTCAGCTAATGAACATTCTACCTTAAGCCGTGCTATGTCTCGGTCGACATGTGTATACTCAGTTTTGTAGTAATAGTAGTAGTAAGTAAAATTCTTATCCTTTCTGATGATAATAACATAATAATAGTAATGAGGGTGATACTAAAGGCAACAAAGATGACGACTCTGGTGACGATAATGATGATGACGGGGATAATGACTAGTATTACTAATATAAGTAGTTGTAGTAGTGAGTAGTGGTATTGCTAGTAGTAGCAGAATTATTATACGCTTTCTAATGATAGCAATGATAATAGTGATGAGGATGACATGAATGGCAACAAAGATGATTATTCTGAATACGATAACGATGCTGTATTATTATTTTTATTATTATTATTATTATTATTATTATTATTATTATTATTATTATTATTATTATTGACAATAGAATAAGAATTTTTAATGGTACGAAGAGGCCTGCTTCTCCATTAGGATATAATACACACCGTCACAAAAGTTGCTGTTGTTGTTATATTCCCAGGGGTCAAAACATCCAACAAGTACTTTTTGTTGTAAGTGAAGAATTCAAAGTACCATTTGATACAAAGTACCTATTCATCCTCCTTGCATAATCATATGCGTCATTACTAATATCAGTATCAGTAGTAGTAGTAGTAGTAGTATAATCATATGCGTCATTACTAATATAAGTATCAGTAATAGTAGTAGTATAAATATTCTTATACTTTCTGACGATAATAATGATAATAGTGATGACGATGACAAGAACGGCAATGAAGATGACAACTGTGGTAAGGACAATAACGTTGATGTGGATAATTACACAGATAATGATGATTACCAATAATTATAATAAAAGAACAACGACGACTTTGAAGGCGACAATGATAATTGTTATAATTATGATAATTATGTTGATCTGAAATCGATCTGTATTATCATTGTTGAAATGTTCATCGGCTTTATATGCATAATTTGTTTTTTCCACATATCCTAACGTATCATCATTACTATATAGAAATAGAATCACGCCAGATGCTTAATATATTTTAAATTTCGTTATTACCACTGATTAACGCACAAATCCATACGTAGATGCGGCCAATCAATAAATACCCACGTTTTCTTTTCTTCGAAATATGTGAGGAACTCAATGTGGCGTTCAACTCTTTTGAGAACAAATGCATGACGCGAGGTGTCTTCCGACTCCCACACCACTCTCCACCCACCCATCATCGACATGGTTACGCCGTCGAAATAGTAAAAAGAGGACTTTGAACGGTACATTATAAAAATTTTAAATGTTTAAAAATCCTCGGTGTAGGCGCAATTATAGTATGGCTGACTTGGGAAATTATTTACCAAGGGGTCTCAATGACCTCGACCTTTGGTCAAGGAAAACGGTTTTGAAAAAAATTTAAAGTACAGAGACTATTATGTTCTTATTTGACCTATCATGATCGGTATCATATGACCTTTAGACCTCACAATCTATAAGTTTCTTTATAACTTAAAGTGCAAGTCAGCTACAAAATATGGTCAAGTAAAGTACAATAGAACAAAATTTATTCTGCAAAACCCATTTTTATTTGAGCTACAATAACCCTGACATTTGACCTTTTGACCCCAAAATCAATAGGCCGCTTCCATAGCTTAAGTATAAAACCATGCAAAAACTTTGCCCAAGGTACTGAAGTTAAAATTCAAGAAAACTTTTCTCTTCTTTCAGTCAAAGTGACTTTGACTTTTGACCTTTTTACCCAAAACGGTACATTGCCGATAACTGAAATTTTGTGTGCAGAAAACATTTTGCTTCTGTCAGTCTCAGTAACCTTAACCTTTGACCCTTTGAACCTGAATTTTAAAGTTTCCTGCCCTACCCTACCCCAAGTACAAGCTATCCACCAAGTTTGATCTAGGTCAATAATGTAGAACTGATGTTATTGTGAGGAAAGCATTTTTCTTCTTTCAGTGACTGTGACCTTGACATTTGATCTTTTGATCCCCAAATCAATAGACTTCTTCCTTACCAGACGTGCAATCCACCCATAAAGTTTGGTTCAAGTATGTAACATAGATCTAATGTTATTGTGCAGAAACCATATATTATTTAAGTAATAGCGACCTTGACTTTTTACCCCTAAATTGATAAGATTTTTCATGCTCCAAGAGCAAGCCACCCTCAAAGTGTGGTAACTCTAGATGGTACATAACTCGAGTTATCGTGCGGAAACAATTTTTTTTCTTTCAGTTACAGCGATCTTGACCTTTTGACCCCGAAATCGATATGGTTTTTCAAGTCCCAAGTGCACGCTATCCGCAAAGTGTGGAAACTAGATGTTGAGCAACAAGAGTTATTGAGCGGAAACGAAATTGGTAACTGACAAATGGACAGACGGGCATATAAAAAAGTTAAGTAATCCTTCACATACGATATGTTTTTATTATTAACCAACTCGTCAAGGTATGCGGTTTTAAACTAACTTACTGTGCAAACATTATTTTTTCTTATTACAGTCACCATGACCTTGACCCTTAACCATTATCCCCCACCCCAGTGCAAGCCATCCAAAAGTTTGGTGAAGGTACATGGTCGAGAATTTCAAGTTTTTGCAGAAACCATTTTTTTTATTTTTCAGCCATAGTGACCTTGATATTTGACGTTTTGACCCCCAAATCGATAGGGTTCTACCTTACTCAAAGCGCAAGCCATCCACAAAGTTTAGTCAGATTTGTATTGTAGAACTAAACTTATTGTACGGAAACCATATTTCTTCCTTCAGTCAAAGTGACTCTGACCTTTGATCTTTTGAACCCCAAATCGATGTTTTTTCCTTTGCCAAAAATGCAAGCTATTTACAAAGTTTGGTAATGTTCGATGGTGGATAACTCGAGTCACTGTACGGAAACGAAATTGAAAACAGGAAGATGGACGGACGTACAGACGGAAAACGTTATAACATGATACGCCTAATGGCGGAGCAGATAAAAATATACATTAGACAACTTCATGGTTAAGTAATCTTCCTTTATCCAAGCTTCTTGCTTGCAGGAGAATAATATTCCGAGTTACTATTTACTGTTTTTAATTTCCGGTAGACTACAAGAGTTTTGTGTTAGATGCTCTGAAAGAATTTTTAATTATTTTGTGACTGTAACTTATATAACTTTCTCATATACGTAATCACCGGTAATTTGGTATCTTTCTCCTTGTATTTAAATATTATCCTTCATCAAACAGATTTTAGTTTAACAATGGACACTCTGAATTGATCTATTGTATTATTATTGCTGCTGCTGTTATTGTTCTTGTTAGCAGTAATAGTAGTTGTAGTAGTAGTAGTTGTAGTAGTATCACTTGGTCGTTCCGATTTTTGGCTAGTTTGACGTGTGCTTAATTGTGACCTCAGCCTTACTCAAAGATTGAAATTTCACGAGCTGGTTGAGTACATATTATTTCGTGCTATTTTGTGTATTAGAGCTTCTTTTTTTTTCTTGTAAATATTTGGCACATAATTTACCTCCAAATAAATGAGGTTCTGATAATATCTAAAACTTGTTCCTGGTAGCCATGTGACCACCAGTACTGGGAAATTCTCCGTGCTCTTGAAGTTTGCATCCCTTCAGAGTGCAAAATATATCGCTTATGTCTCTGTTGGGTTTTTTTTTTTTTTTTTTTTTTTGACGAATACACGCTTTAGTTAAATACTGATTGTATGACCTGATTTTGATACCTCAGTCAAGGGCAATGTGTGTCGATGTAGCCAGAAAATGTATTCATTTCGATACATACAGCCACAAAATTGCTATCTTTGTATCTTCCTACATAAAACTGCTTCATATATCGCATTATAAAAACGAAGAACCCTGCATCTGCTGTTTTCAAAAACTTTCTATTTCGTCACTATGTAGTTCTTCAATGTGTAAAATTCTCTCCAAACCTCCTATCCAACAATGCACATAAAACAACGATATATAATTTTGTCCTAAACCAAGAAATGCTAGATTTTGCAAAACCTATTTTATTATGGTTATTGCATCGGAATATAAAGATGTTCAAAAACTAGGTAAGGCTCGCAAACCTTTATCTGACACGAGTTATTTGGATATATATATATATATATATATATATATATATATATATATATATATATATATATATAAACTTGAACGAAATAATTACATTAAATTGTTTCATCTTAATATTAGAAGCATGAAAAACAAAATATCTTTCAATTAAAGAAGTTGTTGATGAATTTGGTGTTATATGTTTAACTAAAGGCAAGCTCTATGAGACGGTTTCAATTCATTATATTCAGCTAAACGGTCTTTATCATCCAATTCGTAAAGATGGAACAGATATGGACGGACAGGTAATTATGTACGTATCGGGAAAGTTGCTACCAATTATACACCTCGATTGAAAACGACAGAATACAGGAAAACTTTGGGTAGAAATAATTTTTAAACAAATTATATAGCTTGTCTGCTTTCTATATAGATTCCCAAATAATCAATTACGTAATAGCTTTTGGACAATGTTTGATAGTGCGGATGATGTATGAATGAATTTCGCATCAAAATGATATATTATTTGGAGATTTGAATAAAAACTTCCTTTCTCAAAATCAGAATGTGGGAATCTTCCAGATCATAAGTATAAGTATAATTTCTCCAATGTTATCACCGAACCGACTAGAGTGAGAGACAACTCCTCAACTTTGTTGGTCCCAATACTTGTGACCAATAATATCAAAATCATAAAAGCGGGTACACATGATGTTGACAGTAGTGTCATTGGTCATAGAAAAACGTATTGCTTTATCGATTTTTCAGAGAAACTTATTCGATGTTTTAAACTAAATGTTTAGAATTATGAGAATGCAGACTTTAATAAACTTAATGATCAGAAAAATTGCTTTAATTGGAATGAAGAATTTGCTCACTGCTCGGGTTTTAATGGTTGTGTTAATAGGTTCAATTCTACATTCTTTACTTTCGTCAAAGATTGCATTCCAAATAAAAGGGTTGTGATAAGTCCAAATAAAACAATATGGCATGATTTGGATATCAGGATGATGAGTAGAAAACTGATATAAGGATGATGAGTAGAAAACGGGATAGAACGCGTAAAAAGGCTATTCGTACCAGCAATTCAAGAGATAGAAATAACTATAAAAAATAAAAATCAAAAAAGTTAATACGATAAAGGAGGCTAAACAGCGAATTAATTTTAACATAGATGCAAATCTAAAATTCGTACGTATAAACAATCTCATTAATTTTGGCAGAATCACTAGATACATCACGACAGAATCGAAATCTACGAACCAAATATCACTTCGACAATCCTCATATCCTCGTCAGTCCCATTGATTTGCATATGAAGACATTGAAAAGGCTGAATTTGAACTTCTGTTCTGTGTTAATATCTACGATTGATGACCAAATCAGACCCTTCCAGAGCTGAACCTTAGAACATATAACGAACTATTAATTATTAAGATTACTGAAAAGATCGTCTTGAATTCTATAAAAACTTTAGATGCCAATAACGAGCGCTCACGGAGCCAGTTGTCATAAGACGTCAATAACGAGCGTTCCAGGAGCCACTAGCCATAAGATGGCAATAACGAGCGTTCCCGGAACCACTAGTCAAAAGATGGCAATAACGAGCGTTCCCGGTACCACTAGTCATAAGATGTCAATAACGAGCGTTCCCGGAACCACTAGTCTTAAGATGTCAATAACTAGCGTTCCCGGAACCACTAGTCATAAGATGTCAATAACGAGCGTTCCCATAATCACTAGACATAAGATGTCAATAACGAGCGTTCCCGGAACTACTAGTCATAAGATGTCAATAACGAGCGTTCCCGGAATCACTAGTCATAAGATGTCAATAACGAGCGTTCCCGGAACCACAAGTCATAAGATGCTGAGACGCGTTTCTTCGTCACTACTTAGAGTCCTATGCAACTTGTTCAATAGATCTTTAGCGAAGAAAACTGTTCCTAGTCGATCGAAAATAGGTAATGTTGTATCAGTCTTTAAAACAAAAGTGACAAAAGTCCGGTATCCAACTATAGACCTATCTTGCTCATAAGTTGCATTGGAAAACTATTTGAAAGAATTGCGTATAAATATGGTTATAATTTCTTTCATGCAAATAGTCTCTTTTTTATAAGTATCAACCTGGCTTCTTACCGTCTTGCTCTACAGTGTTGCAATTGATTGAAATTTACCGTACTCATTGTCTAGTAAGAGAAATAAATGAAGATAGTTATATGGTGTTATATGACCTATCGAAAGCATTCGGCAGAGTTTGGCATCGATGACTTATTTTCAAATTTGGGAAACATGGAATTTCTAATGATGTACTTCTCTGGTTTGGAAGGTATCTTTTCGATTGTGCACAAAGAGTTATTTTTAAAGATTAGTTATCTAGCGTTAGGAAAAATGAATGCATGAGTACTTCAAGTTTCAGTATTAGGCCCTTTATTATTCTTGTTTTATGTAAATGATATTACTGAATCAATGAATTCCCCTACTTGTCTTCTGCAGATGACTCAATACTATATTATTCATCTCCTAACAATGCTGAAATTGGACAAGTAATCGACCATAATTTGGACAAATTAAATGATTGGTCAAAACAGTGACTTATGACATTGAATGCTACGAAAACGGAAGTAATGTTGTTCTCAAAAAGGTAACATATGCAAGCCCCTGAACAATTGTTAGATGGCAAAAGCCTACACTTTGTTAATTCTCATAGAGACTTTGATTTGACGCTTCAAAAAAGATTTTAAACGGAAAGAACATACTAAAGATATATCCAAAATAGGAAATCAAAAATTGGCATTGATCTCTGCTTCCAAAATCTAATACTTTCAAAAACTTTTGGCATGGTGATAGAAAATTATCGGTTATGCTTGCAAAACTGAGGAATAATTGCAGCTCCTTACGGCATCATCTATACAGATTAGGCTTAAGTGACACTCCCATCTGTGTATGTGAATAAGGCACCAAAATTAATGAACATTATTTCTTTCCATTTCGCAGGTATGTTAATCAAAGAAGCATATTATTACTTGAACTATACCAATTTAATTTAAATTTGGATGTATCATTAAGAAGAAATCCCAAACTAACCAAAGAGTAAAATCAAATTATAGGCCTGGCAGTACAAAAATATATCAAAACTACGAAATGGTTAAATCCCAAAAATGCTTGAATCGTCTCCTGTGTCTGTAACATAGGATCTAGATTCTTCTCGTTTCAACATTCTTTCTCATCTTTTCTCCGATTATCTCTTTTCAATATGTCCATTATAATATTTAATTATTAAATTAATTTTTGTACATATGCCAGCCATCTTAAACGTTTTGTATTAGAAAGTATTTTTGTACATATTCCACCCATTTTAAACGTTTTGTATTAAAAAGTATTTTTGTACAAGAAAGGCGATAATAAGTAGTTAGAACTTTTCAACCCATCCCAATTGCATTGTTTTCAAAAACAATATGTTTACCACCCCCACCCCACCCTCACCCTACCCCCACCATCAAAAAACAAAAATGAATATATACAGATTTTATTTATTGGAAGGGAAGACTATGGTGATTTAAAGTGTTTCAAAATACACCAGACACTGCTTGATATATTTTTAGAGGTACTAAATTTCGACGTTTTGTGGTATTTCCTTCATCTGCTTTTTCTGTCAATTAGAAATCATCGATATTTGTAAAAATGAAATGGTATTCCAGTCCTTATTGCCACTGACTTATTTATTTATTGTTGAATATTTTTTACGTGTCTGTTTTTTTCTTTTCTTTTTCTTTTTTTTCTTTTCGTGCGCATTGAATCTCTACAACGCGCATATACATTTTTTAATAAGGAAATAATTCTGATTCCTGTGAGGACAACCTAACAACTAAAGAATGTACATAGAACCGTCTTCTTGCTCTAATACAATTCAACGTACATGTATTTACAGCAACTACTATATAGTCTGTATTATCATCACCACTGATATCACATACAAAACAAATTTGCACACAAGTAAAAATATATTGTGACAGACACAAACGTAGTATGCATATATATATATATATAATAATAGTAATAATAATAATAATAATAATAATAATAACTTTAATTCAGACTTAAATCCACAGCGTAAAACCAACAATTTCACACTTGATATGACCAAAAAATATTAATACAACAATTTGTTCCAACGATCAATTATTGATGAATTATGACAGCATGCAAAGTGAAACACTTCTTTCAAGCTTCTGTTGTTAATACTAGCGATTTTATTTCTAAATATATACACTCTCTTCCTAAGCAAAACGCAAAGACTGTTCAAAATGTTATTCACAAAACATTCCCGACGCACTATGTCGCCTATCATAACCCATTAAAAATCTAAATGCATTGTTGTAACAGACATTTAACCGTGTCATTGTAGAACCTGAAATAATTTGTCCAGAGAGGAGCACAATACACATTCATACAAAAGGATTTGAAAAGCAATATTTATACATCTGTAGAACATGTCTTAAAAGACCTTAAAAGCATATTTACTCATAGACAAAGAGAACGATATTATCTTTGCATATCACTATCATCTAACAAATCAGAACGAATGACATGCCTTAGGTGCATATACTCATTGACAAACAGCAGCTTTTCTCCGCAAAGTCTAACCTCAGGTATGGACACTTTTTCAGGTATTGTGGTTTGTAACACATACATAGTCGTTTTTGTGTTGTATTCGATATCATTTGCAAATGCGAAACGCTCAAATATGCTTAATAATTTTAGTAATCCATCAATATATGGGCTAAGTACAGACGTAACATCAGCAAAACTGAGGTTATTCATAAATAAACCTCCGATGTTGCATCCAATATAAGACCTATTCAAGGTCATAAATATATACATTAAACAGAAATGGGGATAGAACACCTCGTTGACGTACACCATTAGTCACACGGAAAGATATAAAAATTATCTGACCCCACTGTACACAAAAACTAACAACATACTATTGTTATGTATGATGTTTATATAATATTATAAATATTTCAGGAAATTATAAATGTTTCTTGACTTTACTATTTGCTCAAACCTTAATGTTATATATCAGGTTTACATGTTTAGCTATTGTCCTTGAATTAGGTTGTTTACTTAGTATTTGAGTTCAATGACGGTTTTGGTAAAGAAGTTGTTGATTCAGTATGAGGTCAGGGTTGATTTTGCTTACAGATAAAACTAGAATATCCTTTAGAATTATGTGTTAAAAGTCACATACACCATATAATATTCTAGAACATTCTGTCATGTGACCTATCTTTATATATTCCATGTTTAGTGGACAGTTTTCAGTTTCGACCTTACCATCAGTCTTTACAGAGTTATTACAGTTGTGAAAAATCATTCCAAATTCAGAGAGAGGAATTATTTAAAATATTCATTGGATTATAAAAGCGCTCTTAGACTTATGGATTCTGGATTTTGAATTGATGATTTTGGGATTTATGTGAACTTATTCAAAGATATTCTGGAGTACTTCATTTTGGCACATCAGCACATTAAATACTACTGGCACATCATCACATTAAAGACTATTGTCACATCAGCACATTCAAGGGTACAGTAATTCACTCGGAAAATTCTATATTTGGGACTTGTGATTAGGATTATTTGGATTTTAATTCACGTTATTGTAAGTACCTTTTGATTTTCATTTTTATTATCTAGAAATAAATTGCTTGTTGATTTGTACTTGATTTGTTGGTTTCACTTTCTTTCTGTTACATTTTTCTTAGACCATAAAGTCGTAACACTATATATATATAAATATATATATATATATATATATATATATATATATATATATATATATATATATATATATATATATATATATATATATAGATTTGAGATTTTAAAAAAAACACAAACGCCGATAAATTTGTGCGACTAGTTTACTATATGCTTCTTCAGGCACAAAATGTTTTTGAAAGAAACTGATGACATCTATAAAGTTATAAACAATTACGTCATTAACATAACGTCATGTTTTTGAAATAAACGGATGACGTCTATATATTTATAAATAATTACGTAATTGACATAACATCATAAATGATATGCTTTATCATACAAATATCATATGTATAACGGGATCAGAATGATACATGAGTCTCTAATGAAAACTGAGAGTGAGATTATAATGTAGAGACTAACAGTCATACATATAACTACATATTTTATATAAATATTATATGCATACATATATATACATATACATATATATATATATATATATATATATATATATATATATATATATATATAATGACACAAAAATAACGGCGCAAACACAAAATAGTTTCCCAACGTTTCTAGCTAAACAAGCTCTTCTTCAGGGGAAGAAACAATTTACATCCACAAAACGAACACTAAGCATAAAAGCCAAGAAAAATCTTGACTCCTACATGTTTAAATGACGAGGAAATAAACAAACAAAGGACAAACAATAGAAGACAAAAAGAAGACAAAATTAAAAGACGGTCTAAAACGGGTAAGCTACATATCTATTTTATGCTGGCATCAGCCCAACAAAGTTATGTACAAAAAAGTTCAAAGTGTTTGTCATGCGTATCACGCAGAAGACCAAAGTGTGCGTGTGTATATATATATATATATATATATATATATATATATATATATATATATATATATATATATATATATATATACCTAAGTTTTAGTGGTATTGCTAGTGGTGCGTTTTGCACGCATCCGATGAAAATGTTTAAGGGATATGGAAAATCGTATCGTATATAAACTCCAGGAAATGGATTGTTTAACGTCCTGTTTCAAAGTAAAATTGTGTCCTAGCAAACTTTAATGAGATGGGTGCGGTATACATCAAACCATAGATTGTCTGTGTAAGTACGGATGTATCGTGTGTATCTATACATGTAAGCAAGCCACAGACGTCGTGTGAAATCATTGCCATTTAAAGAATCAGATCAAAAGGTAAGTTAAGAAATGTGTTTAACTGATTCTGATAATTTTTCCAGTTAGAGTATAGATATACTTGAGATTTTAAACAAAATGATAATACAACACATGGAAGTGAATGACTACGGTAGCAATTAACGGATGCAAATGTATCTTCTACTTGATCACTGAACGAATAAATGTATTATATCTAGTTAGTTAGATAACAGCACCACTACACTCACATGACTGTCGTTGTAATGTTTTTTTATTTTTTGTGTGCCTATGACCTGTTCTAAACAGGAATTGAATGATGGATTTAACACTGATTTAAATCACATGTTTAATCACATTTGGACCGCCTCTGCTATTTCTGCGAGACACAAACATGCCTCGGATATATGTAGGCCTAGTAATTTGCAGAAAAATCATACATGTTGTTCGTTGGAATTTCTCGGCCCCCCACCCCCCCCCCCCCCCCCCCCCAATAAACCGTAATATATTCGGACCACCTCGGCTATTTCTACGATTGGATTGACCGTAAGATACCAAGAAGTTGCGAATGAAAAAATAGTTTAATGCATCCGAATGGCAGCTATCGGCATATATTCGAGATATGATCCGTAGGATTGACCTCGAAGTTTCGAATGGTTTAATCAGAACGTCGCCTTTGTCAGGACCCCACTGATGGGGTATCTCTTTCAGACCTAATAATTGCAATTGTATTAGCTGCTAGATATAACGAATATTTCCATTGATCAGAACGTAACCATGTGATTAGGTTGAGATGCATTTATTTCTGTATAAACTGTGCGGAGAACTACTCTTATACCAAATTCTGTAAATAGAGTCACGCGCAAACCAAATAATGTAAATTCTGTAAGAGAAGGCAGACATACTGTATGACTTCAGAACGAAATAAAAATGTTAGGTTTGTTTTTTTTTTTTTTTTTTTGAAAATTAAATAAATTGATTTTGACACAATCAAATCATATTTTTTTTAAATTTTGTCTGGAGAAAAAAAAAACAATCTATCTTTGACTACATATGGTATAAATCTGGATAAAAATGTTTCATGTTCGCTAGGTCAAGGTCAGTGGTCACTGGTATTCAGCATGCAACTGCTGTGTCCGAAATGACATAATTCTGAGAATATTCGCTAACTTTACCATATCAGATAAATTTCCTACATGGAGGCATTTGAACACATTGACCGATCAATATCTGAAATGCCTTCTGAAGTGGAAGATATCTCACAACATGAGTTATCAAGAATTTAGAATGAACCAACTAAGCTTTAGTCAGCTGTCAGGTGAAGAGTTGGATGACCACAAACCAAAACTATTTAAATCTCTCAAAGAGGAAGACCTCTATCTCAGTGTTGCGAAAGTCAAACTTTACAAGAAAAAGAGTATGGCTACTATATTATCACTGAGGCTTGTTACAAATGAAATCAAAACTATTGGTAAATTGATATAGAGATCGGGGGGTAAGGGGTGGAGGTCCAAAAGTCTAACAATATAACTCTTGGACCCCATATCCTGCAATGTACTACGTTTACCCTGATAGTTATGAAGTGTGTGGTAGGAAAGTATACCTCACTCTCCTCCATCATAACAATCAGGGTCGATGTCTCACTTTGTAAGACTATTGGACCACCATCCCTATAACCATGTACCGATAGTCTTAATGTCATTTGTATGGAGCCTCTGTGATTAGTCCGGCCTGTTTATGAACACAAAAATAGGTTTAGAGAAATGAAAATGTGTTGCTGACGAGTCTGGATAATGATAAATCGACCAAATCAAGTCCATGAAAGCATCAAATTTTTAAGTTATGTTTTATGTTCAACAGTGTACACATCTTTTGCTTTGAATATTGAACTTGCACTCAGAATACATATGTCCATTTAGATAAAATATTAAGACCATGCTGTGGAATGTTCAAAATCTAAGATCGGCTACTTTACTTGTTTGATGTTGATGCAGCCAACAACTTGTTGACCAAAAAATCCTCTGTTCAATAAATAGCAACGTACCAGAAAGACGAAACTAATATTCATACGTTGAATGAGGGCTCTAAAAATGATACAAAATATTGTTAAAAAGCAAAATAAAAATAAGAGAATTAATAAAATTATTTTTAATTGCAATTATAAGAGTTTGATGTTTTTTCTGCGTTTATTGAGGTAACAAAAATAAGAATAATTGGTTCTTTAGAACGTACCAACAGAGGACGCAAGAGTAATGGCATGTATCAAAGTTGTAATTGAGGTTAATATACATGAAATGTGTGAAAAGGAAGGAATTTAGTTTGTTTGTTGCGTATAATCTATTGTTGCATGGTTTGTTTTTAAGGGTATTTTTGAAGACATTATTTTGTATATGAACTGATGGCACTGTTTGGTACAGGACAGAAAAGTCTTATATTTGGTAGCACATACGAGAAAGTTTTATAATCGCTTAAAGAAGAGTATGAGAGAAGCAGAACTAATAGGAAAATTGTAATTACAGAAGGGATAAGTAACTATTACCTACGTTGCCTTGTAAGTGTATATATATATTCCATAAGGAACACAGTGATGAAATAAAGCTGAATGGAAGAACTTAACATATGTACGTAAGCATAAATAATAATAGGAGGCGAAGATGAAATATAAGTGTCTCTATTGCATGAGTATGAAAAATATAACTGAACATGTAGGGCATGTTGCTTCTGACATCAGATTTCACACCGTTAGCATATTTCAGTACTAAATCAGTTAAGATTGTTAAATGTTTAAAAGTCATGGTTCATCAACTAAATATAATAGACCCAGATGTTCGCACTGTTCTTCATTAATGAAAATACTTATTTGAGTAGCAGTGACACCAAAAAACCCCACTTAAAATGCGTTATAATACTAACTGTGCAAACATCTAATGTTATTTATTTAATAAATTGTAAGAAGAAATATGTAGGATAAACCCGTCAGCAAGTATCTAAACGCATGAACAAACATAGATTTGACATAAATAACTTTTTTAATCTCATGTCTCCAAACACTATAATGACGGCTTCCATAATTTACAAGATTTTTCATTTAAGGTAATTGATATTGTTAATTCGGAAATGGAATGTCTGTTAATAGAAACACCTTGGAATCACTGTATGGATACTATCTATCCAATAGTTTTAAATTCTAAGTGTATATATGAAGTTGATTGAGAAATTTATTGTATTTGGTCACTTCTATTGTTATTGGTGTGGGTCAGAAACACATTCTCGATAACTGGTTTTGTCGGGCTGAACCAGCTTTAAAGTATTTGGCCTACAATGTTTTGGGGTATTTCTACTTCTCAACGGTAACCTATACAACGGTTTTTTTTTTTTTCGTTTTTTTTTTTGTTGGTCATATTTACATGATAAAAGATACAAAAATGTATCCACAATAATATGTACATGATATTGATATATTAAAAAGAAAACCACCTCTTTTTTTATGTCAGAAACACGCACTCAAAATCTCGCTTAGTTTGGCCGAACTCGCTTTAAAGTGTTTTGCTTACAAGAATTTTGGTCATGTATATTTCTCAGCAGCAACTTTCTTTATACACGCAGCAGCCTGGTTCTTTCTTTTTCCCTGCTGCTTATGTTGGCATCCCTTAGCCCCGTCCCAGCACATATAGCTGGTCAAGACTTAGAAGATGTCATCTCGTGTTTCTAAATTTAAAGGTTTTTCTTTTATGTTTGTCCCTGTCCTCCCTTTTTACGTATTGTTTGTTTAAAAATTAATAAATACATGAAGATTTTAATTTTAATTTTTGGACGAGATTGCTATATTTTCGTTCAGTCATATTCTGTGAGTTTTCTTTTCCTCGTTTTTAAATGTAAGAACTTAGGCTAGTACTCCTTTCCCATCAGGCACAATGTCCGTACGGGCTAGTTTATATCCTTACGGGCTAGTTTATATCCTTACGGGCTAGTTTCCTTGCCTTTTCCCCTTTGGATAGTTATTTGACTTTTAGGTACCTCTGCCCTTCAGGTTTAGTTACACGTTATTGTCCCTTGTGTTGTGCTCATATGTGTGTATTTGCTGTATTATGGACTTTTGAAAGCTGGTGTGGGGTTGGGGGGGGGGGTCGGTTAGTTTATATCCGTACGGGCTAGTTTCCTTGCTCCTTACCTTTTCCCCTTTGGATAGTTGTTTGACTTTTAGGTACCTCTGCCCTTGAGGGTTTAGTTACTCGTTATTGTCCCTTGTGATGTGCTCATATGTGTGTATTTGCTGCATTGTGGACCTTTGAAAGCTGGGGGGGGGGGGGGGAGGGGGGTAGGGCTAGAGTATATCCTTACGGGCTAGTTTCTTTGCCTTTTCCCCTTTGGATAGTTATTTGACTTTTAGTTACCTTTGCCTTTGAGGTTTAGTTATACGTTATTGTCCCTTGTGTTGTGGTCATGTGTGTGTATTTGTTGTATTGTGGCTTTTTAAAGCTGTTTTTTTTTAGGGACTGGCGTATCTATGACCAATCTTTCTAAAGTGTCTTTCTTATCAATTTCTGATGAAAAAAGTAATATAAACGGTAAAGTTATATCAAAGAAAGTTTACTTTTTTGAAATTAGAATTATTGAAAAAATAAATTAAATAAATAAATAAAGTGTCTAAGTGTTTTGTTTTGTATTTTTGTTTGTTTGTTTGTTTGTTTGTTTTTGTGTGTGTGTGCATGTTTGCTGTTCTCTCTCTCTCTCTCTCTCTCTCTCTCTCTCTCTCTCTCTCTCTCTCTCTCTCTCTGGGTGGATCGTTTGTTGCTGTTATTATTGCTTCGTTGGCATGTCTGATCTTAGGAATTGATTGAAAAGTTTTCTCGCGCTGACGTGATTGAAAACATCCTGATACATACTGGTTGTTTCGTTGTTTAAGCCTAATTTTGATATCAGTATTAGTTGGAGATGCATCTGTTAATTTGCGGGCATAGTAGTGTTGCAGCATTAAATCGCCTTCCCGATCTAATGTCTCTGGTTCGTGATAATACGCTTTTTGACATTACATTTTGTAGTATTCCTGCTGCTCGTGTTGAGACCTTGATTCGAGATTGTCATAGCTGGAGGTTTACGCCTGATGCCGTGTTTTTTCAAATCGGTGATAATGATGTTGGGATTGCTGACCCTGTTAATTTTGTTCTCGCAATTGCTCGCTTTGTCGCGCAGTTTTGCTGCTTGGGGTTCGCACAATTTTTGTCGGATCAATGTTGCCACGTCGCTGTGCTCGATATATCAGTGTGCGTCAATATTCTCGCTTATCAGTGCAAGTAAATCAGTTTTTGTCTGTTCATTTGTCGGAGATTCCCGGTGTCTATTTTTGTACTTATACCGGATTTCGCATTATTTATGTGGGTGCAGACGGGATTCATCTCTCCCCTATGGGTTGTAGATGGCTGCTGACTAGGATGTTATCATTTGTTAGAGCGCAACTGACAGTTTATAAACGCAGAAAAACATTAAACTCTTGATTGTAGTACATATTAAAGAAAACAATCTGTATTGTCGTTGCTCTATGCATAAGCAGACGACGATGACGGCGTATAAATGAATTCAGTTTTTATTTTTAAAATAAAATTACATTTGGGGTTCACGGAAGTCATACTACTCACTGATAGCAGCCTCTTCCTGTGTAGAACAGTAGATTAAGACGTTGAACAATTACGTTGTTTGTGAATATCATATGTTGTTCTGATAACTTGTATAAAATTGTACCAGTCTGCCTTTTGCATTCTGGGTAATGTATATAGTCCTTTATTTAATATGTGAAGAACATGATAACGTGCAAAAATGTTCGGTGTAGTTAGCTCATTTGTTTCACGTTAGTGCCACCTTGTTGAACAGTAGTCAAATATACATATTTACAATAAAGCGTATTAAATCTGTATTTACTTTAATAAATAACCAAATGATGCTGGTACAACATCAGAGAGAGCTTTTTGAAAATCACCGGCAAGATCACTGCAGATTGCAAATTCAAATCTGTTGCGAGATTCAAAGGTTAGTGTTTAATTTGTAAACTTAAAGTTTCCAGCCAGTTGCTCCAGTTTGTGTTTCATTAAACGGCACAAATGTAATGTATTTATTTCTAAGTAAAACACATTCATTTGCATTTGTTACAAATATTTTTGATCAACATATAATCTAATAACAAGAACAAGTAACAATTTGATTGTCGTACTTACAATCGTATCTCTACATTCCAATAATAAACGAAAATGACCAAACTATAAATGAAAATAAACAACAACAAAAACAAAAATAAAAAACAAGTATAAATTCAACAAAACTGAACATCAATTAGTGAAAGGAATGAAAATGAAATAAAAAAGAGTGTGGAAACTATTTTTAGCATTAGTAGTTAAAAAGTAGTTTAAACAGTTATATTTTTTAAATCAGAAAAGGACATAAGCAACTGGGAACACTTTGATTTTAAAAAATGGATTTTGTTCAATAGGTATTTTGATTTAGTATTTCATGTCTGTTCCATATGAAAATATTTATGGTAAGATGGTGGAGAGAGAGAAAGAGAGAGGGGGGGGATTGAAAGATCATGAACTTAAATGTACATGTATATGCATGATTATATGTAGGCATGTATGTATGCTAGATCGATAGGATAAAGGCAGAGGAACAGGATTCTATACGGACAATATACTTATTTAAATACATTTTTGGTATGTACTAAATATATAATCATTGATTTTGCTTATAGAAATATTTTCAGTAGTAAGTGTATAACTCTAACTTTTTTGTTTCCTTCCTTTTTATATTTTTGTTGCATTTTTCAAGCCTTTGACAATTTTGAAGTATATTTGATGAATTGCAATGAATTTTATTATAATTTATAACATACAATGCAATGTAGAAGTGATTCTCACTATGCCTTTTTTTTTTTTTTTGTGTTGTAAACTGCGTGCCCCAGTCTCCCCAACCTTGGCATCTCTGTAGGTCCCGGATAATTAAAAAAAAAGCTCTTTAAAAACAAATTAAAAACAAGTCTTACCAATCCACACACACAAACACACACACACACACACACACACACACACACACACACAGAGCTTACGCAATCATTATTTCCAAAATGTCACTTTATATATACTCAATATTAAATCTCCCCACCCCTGCTGGAAATGAGTTATTGAAATTTGGAGAATTTTATGGACACATTTAAGATATGTGGCAGAGTGAGTCTATGGAATAGACTAACAATTTTAGTGTTGAACTCTCTGCCATTACAGATGTACGTTTTATTTCAGTATACAAATGGAAATAAAGGGAAGTAGAAGAAGAACAACAGGAAGTAACATCAATAGAATATGTGTAAGCATGTTTTATAATATGATTTACCGCTTTAAAACGCGTGTGTAGTGTTTTCTTAACGTCCAACTACTGCATACGTAATATGTATCATCAAGAGAGACAAATGAAAGAGTTTGTATAAACGTCATGTACATATATATATATATATATATATATATATATATATATATATATATATATATATATATATATATATATATATATATATATATATATAGGTTGAATTCATGCATCCAGATCACAAACTAATTTTCATTCAAACTTCTCTCTATCTCTTATGCCTGTGATATTTTAGTGCAACTCGATCGATAAATAAATCTGTCAGTTAATCAATAAGTATATCAATCCATAAGAGATGTATAAACTAGCGCAAAAACTAGTACTTTTGATAAAATTTAAATGGCGATAAATAATGAGTTTCAAAGACTTGCTTTTATGATCTTCGTTGTGATTTATTTAACTATATTTTTCACAAACGGACCCTGTTTTAAAATTTTAGTGTGTGTGTGGTACCATCAATACCACGTGCCGCTATGCAGAGAGAGAGAGAGAGAGAGACCCAACCTCTTTGTTCACGGAATATGAAGTATAATGTTCTTGATAATTGTGAATTATACTGGTATATATGTAACTGGATAGACACATTTTTCATGTATGACCTCCACTTGCAGATGTTGATAGGCTGCTTTTTTGCCTTACTTATTCTGGGACTGGTTTCTGCCACACTTCATTACGTAATACCAGTTTGGTAAGTTCACATCTAAAATTATGTACATTACCCATCTCCAGGTAGCTAAATATAAATATTGTATTTTATCTCAAAACGAGACTTATGGAAAATTGTTATAAAGGAAATTCATTCATATGTTGACTATCGTGATATGTCACCTGTGCAATCGGTAAAAATCAAAATCCAAACTAATACTAGCACTTCAACTTAGTCTCTATCAACCAGACTCCTGCGTGGCTTTGTGAGATCTCCACTATATGGCATCAGACCACAATTATTCCCCCACCCCTTTGAGGTTGACCAAAATCAGGAAGATATTCAGAAGAAATAGTGCCTTGTTTGCATGGTCTGCTTGCCAATGACTTATGTGGTAAAGTTACTTATTGCAATAATTATGAAAGGGTGGACCTGAAACTTTATGAAATTGCATAGAAAGTTGCATTTGCTTGTCGTTTAATGAAAACAGCAGGATGTAAAATGTCTCTGCTTTCTATGTCACGCAGACGTATTTTGGTTACTTGCTCTACGTCATGTTTGTTTACATTAGTAATAAACATAAAGCTGCCAGTCAACCTCTGATGAAACCTTGCAGAATTTATTGAACTAAGTTGGGATAATGTGTAGCAAAAAGCGATAGAGGTCCATCAGTTATGGTAAACGTGGCATACTGTTGAATGCTTATACATAAAATAGAAGAAAAAATAGTTGTGGTCTGAGGCCATATCTGCAGATCATACTCTCGCGTGGCTCCGCAAGATCTCCTCCAAATTGAGAACTCTGGCGGAGATCTCACACGTAGCAACGCGATAGTCTGGTCGAACGAGACTACACTGCAACTTGGCTTTCTATATGAATGACATTAATCATGTATAGTTCATCTTCGGAATGCGTGGCAAACTGGATTCTTTATCTCTGCCTAAATCGCACCTCAGAAAATTTACCTTCATGCAAACATATCTCTACGGGTCATGAATCAAATAAAAGTGTCTGTAAATTATGATCGATCTTCATAAGCATTACAGAGTTAGTGATGAATGCGAGCTTGGGTAACAAACGGATGCAAAGTGGGGTTGGGGAGTTATTGACAAACGATTGTTCATTTTTACTTCTCCTGTGCCCCAATTCATGCACAAGGAATGTTGTTTCTCTGAAAATATATATTTATGACCCGGCCCGCGAGAATTTGTTTTCAGGAGTTTTTATTTTATGTTTTGAAACAATGATAACAAGCTTAAATGTTTAAATCCATTACAGAGGTATTAATGCTTTTACGCGAACAAGTACGTACAAAAACGAAGTGTTGCATATGTATGTGTGTATGTAAAATGTTGGTAAATCAGTATTTATGTATGTATTTATGTATAGATCGTTAAATCTGTCTATTTATTTATCTATCTATCAATCTACAGGAATAATACAAGCGATTCTTCACCCTCCCCACTCGACAGTGCCGACACTTCCGAGCAATTCCTAAGGAATCTTCCCCTTCCGACGAGGTTTCCGGGATATTTCCGCAGTCCTGAAGAGCAAAAGCTGGTACAAGAAATGCTCCCGAACAGCAGTTTCATCGCGGCCCCTAATGGTTCCGTGGAGGGATTGGTGAACACGTGCACTGGGACGTGTCATAAACCAGCAGAGTGGATACAGATCCTTACCGGTCCTATCTACCATGCCTGCTGTAACTCGTGAGTATCAAGGGTAAAATTCCGATGCGATTGATTGATTGATTGATTGATTCGACGGCTTTTGTGTATCGTAAGTACCAAGAGAAAAATCAGGTAGTAGTTTCTTTCTTTCCTCCTTGGTTTATCTATATATCCATCTTGAGAGAACTTATATACTTACCGTCTATTCTCGCGTGTAATTCAAATCCAAATGCAAACAACATAGATCCTGATCTGCTGTCACATAATGCGCCGGCAGATCAGGGTCTATGTTGCTTGTTCTACTGATTAGTCCGTACAAACTGCATAGACGCAGATCTGCCGGCTCATTATGCGACGGCAGTTCTGGGTCTATGCAGTTTGCAGTTGGTATCGGATCTGTTTTAGAATGCACACTGTTGGTTATCATGTAATTATCACTCATGTCTGTGTCTTTATATGTTTGTTTGTATATCTGTATCTATCTATCTACATATTTCATGTACTTTTGACGCAATCAATAACTCAAAAGATCACAAAATCAATCAATCAATCTAATGTTAAACGACCCAAGCATTTTTAACCTGACTAATCGATTCAACACGAACCTTTACGTGTCTATCTTATAAATTCTCGGGGCGGATCCAGACATGTGATCAATGGAGGCTGGTGGGCGGCAACTTGTTTGAGCAAGTATTAGTGTGTGTGTGTGTGTGTATATATTTATATCTGACAAACCGTGGAATATGAAGCTTTTGCAAAATCTGGTAATGCAAGTGTAACTGTTACCTGCAGTAGTTCTTATTTTGTATGTACCAATATTGACGCTGTGCGTGGTGGTGAAATAGGCTGAACATTAAGCCAACTATTTGCAGCTTTACAGTACTTTCTTGCAATCAAACGATTTCAATGTGAGTGTGCTTTGCTTTAGTTATAAACGCAGAAACGTCTAATATATATATATATATATATATATATATATATTTATAGAGAGAGAGAGAGAGAGAGAGAGAGAGAGAGAGAGAGAGAGAGAGAGAGAGAGAGAGAGAGAGAGAGAGGGGGGGGGGGCGGTCAAGAGCGCCATCTGTGCAGGCCTGTGCCAATAATTTTGTAGTAGAATCATTTCCTTCAAAAATCAGCCTGGGACAAGTAATTGCTATTTTTGTTCTTTTCTTTCAGGCATGTAGATTCCCTCTTTTTTGGAGGATGGTGGTGGGTTAAATTTCAATTTTTTTTTTTTTTTTTTTTTTTTGGGGGGGGGGGGGTAAAATAAAAATAAGCTCAAGAAAAAATACAAGAGACGAAAAGAGAAGAAATATACAGGGTGCTGTTGTTCCATTAATCACTATGTCTTGCCTGCGAACAGTAATATGATGTGTTTTATGACTTTCAGAAACTATACATTATAAACACGCGGTAAATAACATCCGAAATTTAATATTATCAGTGGTGTTTAGTAAAATATAATCATAGTTCGGTTAGTATCCAATATTTTTTCTGCAGCAACATCAGAATTAAAATTGATCATAATTTGAAATCGGGAAATCGTTTCCAACGTATAACATAGTTTTACGATGTGTTCGTTTGAATAGAATCGTTACATTTTCGGAGGGGATGAACATGCTATTAGTGTCGACATAAATTTATATTAAAAGCAACACATTCTTGATTTTCTGATATTAGTTTATTCAGGGACGGTATAAATGTTAGTCTTAGGTTTATTGTTTACTGAACCGTAATTTATATGCTGCTGGTTCTGTTGTACGTCATTGGCGCTGACCGCTCACACCAGTGCCAGGGGGAATATTTGATCACTGTACACATTTCCCTTCCAATTAGTCGCCATTGTTAATCATTCATTGGGTCAATTAAGGTTTGAGAAGGTACTAACAATAGAGATAAGACACCACACTCTGTTCAAGAAAACTCACAAAAGCGTGGTTAAACATTTTTGCGGAAATCTTTGGGTTGGGTTTGGGGCGAAGAGGGGGAACTACAAGCAAATCGCGTCCATGTTACCCTAACCATACCAGATCCGGGTATAATAAGAAAATTCAAATTTTATGCAAAATCAGTTATACACCAAACAATCTTCCAGGGAGATTTTTTTTTTTTTTGGATAATTAAATTGCATCAATCTAATTTATTCTAGATGGATCTTTCACATACCCACCTCGAAAAACTTAAATCTACAAAATTAGTGGTGATTATGTTATCTAAGCATCAATTACGTACCACAATCTGTCACTACACATACCACAATCTGTCACTACACGTACCACAATCTGTCACTACACGTACCACAGTCTGTCACTACGCGTACCACAATCTGTCACTACACGTACCACAATCTGTCAATTACACGTACCACAATCTGTCACTACACGTACCACAATTTGTCACTACACGTATCACAATCCAGTAGTTAGCGTGCCGGACGCATGACCGAAAGGGTGCGGGTTCGAATCCTACCACCGGACCTGCCAGGGTCACCTACTGTGGCGTGTCCTTGGGCAAGGCACTTTACTCCAATTGCCTCGGCACTAAATAACCTACTTGTGTTGCTGTGCCGTAAAGAACCAAACCAAACCAAACCAAAACGTACCACAATCTCACTAAATCGCTGTTTATTAGAAGTTTTAAGTGGCCGCTACCACAACATAATCACCTGTTGTCCTTAAACTTCTCCGATGAAGAAGAAGCGTTATTTAACTTCTAATTTTACACCTAGGTAGCTTTTATAAATATATACAGTTTCAAAGTGTTTAATATCAATAATTCATTTAATTTAGGTGAAATGTTCACTATCAACAGAACGCTTCTCTCTAATAAAGTGGTAAATTGTATAAAGAAAAACTGTGATTTGATAGACTATGCTGTTCTGAAAAAGAGGCCTGGTACACTCAGCTATATTGATTCTTAAAATCGTTATTGCTTTTAAGATCCGAAGATGTGTCCAGACTGATTTTTTTTTTTCGCAAACTTTAGATTCATCTTTATTTTCATAAAGGACTAGCTACTTCGAATACCCCACCTGGATGATTGATATTAGTGGTAAAAACAGAACTTTGGCTACATTTGAGGGGAACGTGCAATACTTTTATGCGGAACAGTGCAAGTAAGTATAGTTTTCTCATTGATAATTTTCTAAAGCCTACCTTTAATCTGTAACGAAAACAGTTTTGCTTCTAACAGTCGAACTTTTGTATAGATACGAAAAGGGATTTATCTTGTATTAATTTCTTTCTATAATCTATCTTTGCATCGCTAAGAAAACAGCTCTGTTTTGTAATCCTTTGGTTCCACAGCCTCCATTTGTATAGCTAGTTAAATGGCTTTATCTGCTAAAGTTTTTGTTTTACAGCCATCCAAATTCTAGCTACAAAAACATCCTATTCTAAAATTCCAATTTTACAGACTACTTTGTATAGCTTCGACAAAGTAATTCCGGCTTATGGATTGATAATGTATGTCCGTTCGTCTGTTCGTCCGCCTGGCGTAAACACTAAGGTTAGGGTTGGCGTTTAGCTAACTTTCTTCGACACTATTTCTTGTAGATTCACGCAACTTCGTAATATAACTGTGATTTATATTGCATATTTTGC
Source organism: Margaritifera margaritifera (assembly GCA_029931535.1). Lineage (NCBI taxonomy): Eukaryota > Metazoa > Mollusca > Bivalvia > Unionida > Margaritiferidae > Margaritifera > Margaritifera margaritifera. Next base: position 161,485 of record JAQPZY010000798.1, read on the forward strand.
AACCTGGCTATATCCCCATTGGCGGATTTCTCGTTTTGTAATACTTTGTTTACTGACTCTACGTGACATATCTACGAAAACTAACTTAATATAAGTATGCTTCAATAGCTTTTGAGGTTTGCGTACTACATCCTTACTTTATATACTTACAATTTTACAGCTTCCGCGGTTTGCGTACTACATCCTTACTTTATATACTTACAATTTTACAGCTTCCACGGTTTGCGTACTACATCCTTACTTTATATACTTACAATTTTACAGCTTCCACGGTTTGCGTACTACATCCTTACTTTATATACTTACAATTTTACAGCTTCCGCGGTTTGCGTACTATACGTTTATGTAGCACTGCCAGTTCTATCTTGTAACGTCTTAGTTCAACAGTGTCCTTTACAACAGCATCGAAAATAACTTATCTTCTGATATTTTGGTTCCACATCCAAATGCAGCATAGCTTCGAAAACATACATGTGTTTTCACGTTTTGGTTTACATGATAATTTACGTACCATTGAAGACCGGTTTATCTTCAACGTTCTGAATCTACAGCCTACTTGGCAGAGGTACAACAATACTTTACGTCAAATGTTTTGATTCTACATCAGTTGTATGGTTTCGAAAACAATCTTATGTTTAACACTTGGTTCTGCATAACAGTTTCAATATCTACGAAAAAGGGTATATTCATTCATGTTTTTATGCATAACAAACAGTACTTTATAGATTTTAGTAAACTTCTTTCTTTTTCAGACAAATGAATGGTTGTACAGCGTGCCAGTGTAAGATACAGACTACTTACGTTACTGCTGTAGTAAAGAAAGATGACAAAACTGGTTATGAAATTGCTTGGTTCAAACGTCCTGGGTGTTGTAAATGCATGAATGGACAATTATAGCATTATCTAGGTTGTTTCCCTTTCTATCAAGAAGTTATCTTCCCACGGTAGGTATTTTGATAATTATGCACAGTAAAAAGATACGAACTCTTTATAAATTTTTAGCTGATACTAGTTATAAACCCCTACCCCCCCCCAAAAAAAAAAAACAACAACAAAAAAAAACAAAACACAAACCAAAAAAATAAAATAAACACTACATGGTTCTATTTTATGTAAATACAAAATTGTATATGAATTCATTGAAAACTATTTATTTACAAGCAGTTTAAACTCATAAAAGTGCTCAATTCAGCTATATACTGTATAGTAAAATACCTACCATGAAGAGGTGATCCCTTGCCAGAAAGGGGGATAACTTATACAATACACAAATAGAGAATACTCTAAAAGAAATAGTACCAATCTATCTACAGATGCATGGATGGGGATACTAATAACAGATTCATATGGGGTATTTTTATATTTATTTTTTTTTATTTTTGTAAATGTTAATTTTTATGTGGATATTTTATAACTTACGTGGGTATTTTATAACAAAACAACCATAATGGGTATTTCTCTTTTGTTTACATTTTGAAACTTTACGTATTAACTTGTCATCTTTAATAAAGTGTCATTTTTATCGATATTATTGTAATATCCTTCTTATCATTTTCCTTTTCTCCATTACGTTGGTCTTGCTGTCATGCGAATTCTTAAATTCAGAACTTTATTAATCAGGTGGATGCACTTGTACCAATAAGAGTTTAGGTCTGGTTATCAAAGCAATATAGGGCATAAGGGCTATCAAAACAATATAGGGCATAAGGGCTATCAAAGCAATATAGGGCATAAGGGCTATCAAAACAATATAGGGCATAAGGGCTATCAAAGCAATATAGGGCAAAAGGGCTATCAAAGCAATATAGGGCATAAGGGCTATCAAAGCAATATAGGGCATAAGGGCTATCAAAGCAATATAGGGCATAAGGGCTATCAAAGCAATAAAGGGCATAAGGGCTATCAAAGCAATATAGGGGATAAGGGCTATCAAAGCAATATAGGGCACAAGGGCTATCAAAAAAATATAGGGCATAAGGGATATCAAAACAATCTGGGGCATGACTGAGAAATCAGGTGCATATTCAGAGGTGTGTTCACCTCCAGAATCAGGGATAATATGACACATCTGAGTTAATCCTCTTTGTATCCCCCAGCCTGTCTTTAAAATAAGAGTCTCGAAAATGAAAATGAAATTTTCAAACTGTTTTAAATCTTAATAAACTCATCTGAAATAGTGATGGACAGATTCTCATGATATGAAAAGTTGTTCAACAGACTACAGTTTATTTGGAGGCTACAAAGAGGTAGCTAATAAATTCAATAGTTGGTTTTTGGATACGGATCGTGAAATTTCCATCTTCAAGGACTCTCTGGCATGCCTCAATTCCCCACAGAAAGCCATGACCTTCTGTATGATGAGGCTGCGGAAAATGGGTATGGCTGTGATGGCTGTTTCCATAACTTTCACCGTTACCATGGTGACCGTTGTCACCACGTTGATAGCCATCTTGGCTATGGCTGGGGTGACTGTTTCCATGGTCACCATCATGACTATGGTGACCACAGTCACCATGGTGATAACCCTGTGGATGATCTGCATCATGACCATGATGATGATGAAATCGTTGCTGTAAATGCATTGCATACAGAAGCGCTGCAGATTTGCTGCCGACATTTCCAGACAAATGGCTGTGTACGTTGGACTCAATGACCAGGAGAAGTCCATCCTTTTTGAGGATCCGCTTAAACTCTGCCATTGCTTTACTGTGATCTGTGATGTGATGCATTACATTAAATACAAATATACAGTCAAACGTGTCTGTCCAGGACTCTGGGAGTTGCTGTGCATCGCCTTTGATAATTGTGAGATTGTCTGCTGTTCCCTTTTGCTTGATGCTGTCCAGCGCTATCTGGACATCTTTATCAGTATGCTCCACGCCAAATACGGTTGACTTGGGAAACATTTTGGCAAAATAGAAGGAGATATTGGCTTTTCCACAGCCTATGTCCACTATCTTCAAGCCAGATTCTGTAAATACAGATCAGATATTAGTTGCTAGTCACCACAGTTACCTATTTCCGACATAAGGAAAAATGTATTGAAATTCATACCCGATCTTCAATTACACTTATAATCCATAAGTATTTTCTTGCAATTATAGCCATTATACAATCATCACTTGCACCACAGCCTCGCCTGTCATTATTATTATCCTCAATTGAAGTTACTATATTGCATAATAGTGTCAGGATATTAGGCTTAAAAATTTAAAGAAAAACATCCTCGGTGGATAGATGGACGGACTAACATTGCTAGAATTTTTCTATCCTTCTGCACAAAGGAGCAGAGAATAAAAATAGCATGCCCACAAAAAGAATAAAATTTACCTGGTGTTATTTCAATACCAGCTTCTTTTATACTTGGAATAACATCCGTCTCTATCAGTCGAGAACTTGTTTCTTCCCTGAGCTTGTTAAACCAGTCTAGCAGCTTTACTGCATGGGAGCCAACTAAAACGATAATTTTGAGGACTTTGGTAAGTCTTCAGATGCCCTTATTTAAGTTTGATAATGCAGCAAAGAACAATAGTTTCACGCATGCTGTAGTGTGCAGAAGCCATTAACATATCAGGATTGGAGGACTGTATATGATTGCTCATTTCAATTGAAATTTATGAAATGAGTTGCATAATTTGTGTCTTCTGCGAAGTGAAATGAGTGTAACGTATATTCGGATGCATCGGACATTGCGCCTTTGTCTTACATGATGCAAAGACGTCATTTTTGGCGTCATGCGGTGCTATTACTTTTGCAACATGGAAGATACAGGATATAGTTTTATGAACTTAAATATCTTAAAGTATTTTTATTTTTCAATGCTGTCTTTACATTTTTAGAACTTAACCTTTAATCGGCATTATATAGCCAGTGCCGTTAAACAAACATACATACATGAATCTAGATAATTCAGAGATGACCTACTCCTTAGCTTGATTAAACCTATCTGGTACGAACGATAACTCATGTACAATGCAAATAAGTTTCGTTTATATGTTTCGTAAAATAACTTACTTTTCGATATGCCGACTAAGCAATTCATTCATTAAAATTCTTCTTCCAACTTATAAATCAAAGTATGTCACGAAAAAAAAAAAAAAAAAAAAAAAAAAAAATATAAATAAATAAATAAGAGGAAATCAAAAGCAAAAAGTACAAAAAATCTGATTTTTTTTTTAGGATATGTTCAAGTTGTCATAATATTTACCATGCTCTTTTTTGCTCGTTAGCTCCTCCATCGCTAGCATCCATGGCGCAAGCGCGGAGGAGAAAGCTGATGAATGCAAAAGAGACTCCTGGTGGTTGGCTGGAACATGGTAAACGTCTCCTTCGGTATCAAATTGAATTAATTTCTCTGCCACCAGACAACTCAACCATCCTTTCACCAACCTGAGTGTTGTGAATTATAAAGATTATTTAGCATTCAAGAGAAATTATGACAATATTTTGTTGATTATTACTTTCAACGATAAGAACCACGATTTTTGTTTGCTGATATTGTGCATGTGCCTTGAAGGACGTAAAATAATGGACGATTGAGGGATAGTACACTCTCGTTTTTCATAGACAGGTGATCTTTAAATAAAATGTCTCCTGAAAAAATCTTTTTTTATCTTTCTATGCAATTGGTTATGTTCTTTTCCCTTTTAATAACCAACACACTTTAAAAATCAAGATATACCGGTATTATTATTATTATTATTATTATTATTATTAAATTAGTTAAATCATACATTTAGAGTATACAACGTACCTCGTTAACAATATTGGTTTTCCACGAGAGTTTATAGTAATATCAGTAATAAGGTATCATATCATGTGTGTACCGTGAGAATTGACTTTAGAAATAACTGTCTGTTTCCACGTTAGAAAAGAGACATTTACATAAATGGCAACGATATAAGAAATATCATTGTGGATTCCAAAAAGAGATAGGATTCCTCAAAAGCGAGGCGTTTTTTACGGCAAGTTTAATGGTGATTTCTTGTAAATTTACCAAATTAACGAACAGCTTAAGCGATTTCCTTTTCATGATCTTATAAGCGAATTAAGTTTTAGAATGCAATATTTTCAATTATCAACGAAATTTTAGACAAAATATCAGCTTTCGATAAGGAATTTAAAAAGAAATAGTAAGTTTAGCAATATAAACAGTAATTTCAATTTTGAACAAAATACGTGCTCTAGAATTATCCGTTTTAACATCCGCAACTATGACAAAAATCCACATAAATGGTCCGATTGGATACATAACTCAGAGAATGGCTTACTTCTCGTCAAGGTTGACTTCTGTGGCCAGTTCTGTAGCTGTAAGTGGTCTGGTTGCTTTGCATAATTTTTCGAACAACCCTTTTTCTCGTCCAATGGCGATGGCATATGTAGTAAATCCAGACGAAATGATTCCCCTGAGATGAACTTCAAATTCTAGCTTATCCATCTATCCGAAAAAAAATAATAAAGTGGATTTTTTCGGGAATTTGGAAACTCTCTTAAGCACATACACAGACACACACCACACACGCATATATATATATATATATATATATATATATATATATATATATATAGAGAGAGAGAGAGAGAGAGAGAGAGAGAGTTGTTTTGAACCTTAGAGTAGAATTTTATGTGATCTTACAACATGCTACTATAAGATTATCGGGGCACTTTTGTTGCGATACAGAGCCGTATATATCAATAATGATTGTGACGGACATGCAAATGAATATATATCTGTGTGTGTGTCTAAAATGACAGCTAGAAGGATGGATATACAGATAAGGATAGATGGATGTATTAATAGATGGAGGGAGGAAGGAAGGGCACCGTCGCAAGCCATGGGCAATAATCCGATACGCTACTTTATAACCCGTGGCCGCCTGTGCGGATGATTTCCTCGTTTCTTATAAATATGCATAAACCTGTTTAACAATCACTGCGAGCGCGAGTAAATTTTTCTTGCCAATGTGACCCAACATGACCTTTCACGTTATCTGAATGAGCCAATCAAAGTTTCTCTTCAAACCACAGTCACTTATCAATCGATAAAACAGGCACTTTCACTGATGTGTAGGAGATTGTTTGGTGTTGGTGATGATATACTTTTGTACTCCTGAAAATTGAGGAAATCTACACAAAAGGCGGCCACGGGTGATAAAGGAGCGTAGCGGATTATCGCCCGTGGCTTGCAATGATGGAGAACGGGATAGATGAATCGATATTAGCTGGCAAAGTCATTCTTGATGTATTGCAAGGGATGTAACTCGTGTATCTCATATACCAGCCGGGAGATGTGGGACAACGTATTCAGATTATAACGGTAGTATAAATTGTTTCCATGACCTCTCAGATAAAGAATATCGACCTCATTTGAAGATTTCTTTCGATTTCAAGTGTATGAAGTGTGCAGTTATGTGATCTAATGCAATTACTGTTAGAGTTACCTATCTTTGAAACCGCTTGCATCCTTGTGGGTGGGGATACCGCTATAGGATTACCTTATAATGACGCCGCAATGAATGTAACTGTGGATTTCTTCATCAAAATCAGCACTGGTCTGCCTGCTAATTACCCTTCCAAAATCTTGAACTAATGACGAGTGTAACTTGGAATTTTAAAAGAATAGGTAAATGTTCAACCTATAACCCACATACAGTTTATTTGCCATGGAAGGCATCGTTTTTACGAGGGACAGGAAATTACCCCAACTTTACGAGGTGTACAGCGTTTCACGGTTATTTGAATATCACATAAAAGTTTGACAATAGCACTGTTATGTTCATATGTTATTTTGTATAGGAAATATTCACAACTTACCTGCTATATGACGTAAATGCCTTGCATATGTACACAACCAACGGATCGATTAAAACGCTCGATTGTTACTCCGCTTACGCTACCATACATATCGGTATAGTAGCCCACCTACTCAAAAAGCACAGTACTGGATTGGGGTATACTTTTAACACTGGTCTCGTTTATATCAGAAGGGAACTGCATCTTTCATATTGTACTTACATCGAAGAAATATTACGGTACACTCTGTAACCGGAACTTCACAGATGTATTAAATCATCTATTAAATTGGCGTATGAATGCAAGTGGTACATGACTGGTGTATACACGGTAGTTAAGTGACAAAAGCAAGGACATATGGGGACGGCTCATATTGCAAGACATATCAGGGTTATATTTTAGCTCACAGGAGGTAAATCTGTAACACAACGGGTCGAATCCATGTAACATGTTTGGTTTGGTTTGGTGCTTTACGGCACAGCAACACAAGTAGGTTATTTAGTGCCGAGGCAATGGGAGTAAAGTGCCTAGCCCAAGGACACACCACGGTAGTGTAACCTATGTAAACAGGGAGTTAGCATGTTGATTAGATACAAACCAATAGAATTAATTTCAAATAATTACTGAAAACTTGATCCTCGCTGTACGGAGTAGTTACCAAACGGAAAGGTGAGGTGTCTGGAGTCATGCATCTACAATAATTAATAATTTTGTGTACAATTCAGTGGCGTAACAGGAAATTCTGCCCCTCCCCCCCCCCAAAAAAAAAAAAAAAAAAAAATTATATAAAAAATAATAATAATAATTCTGAGGCCCCTTAAAAAAAAAAAAGTTATTTGATGGGAATTTTGGGCCTGGGCTCCCACCCCGCCGGTCGGTTGCTATGTCACTAGTACAATTTGACTGTACAGTAAATTGTTTTGACGTCATACTGCTGAGATTTCCAGATGGGTCGCTGTCTGCAGTAGGAATTTCGGGCTTTGTTGATCCTTAACGTGATGTCCTTGCTCGTGCCACTTTGCTTGCAGACTATGCTGCCCAGGTATGTGAAAAAATTCCCGGCATCCTCTACTGCCTGGTTGTTGACGGTTATGGGAGCTTGAGATGCATTGAGGTGCATATCTGCGTCCTCTTCTGGCTGACTTCTAGGCCGACTTGTTCTGACGATTCACATAATCTATTCACTGTCTCCAGTTGAAGATATGGTATCCCGGATGATATAAGGCCAGTATGGCGTCAATTGATTTAACATTGGAAAGTCATGTTAAAATGCCTAAGTCAAAATTTGCCGCGATAATGTTAAGGATAGAGGTTATTTTATGAATTGAACATGGTGGGGTCAATCTAGATACCCTATGACGTCCACCGGAAATAACGTCATATATTTAAAATGTATACCTGAAATGACGTTATAATTTCACAGTATCATCCGGAACTGACTTCATAAATAAAAATGGTGGATTCGAGCTGTCTACCGGATTTATATTGTCTAGTCTTACAGTAATTCTAAATTCCAAAACTAAAACTGAAGTTACATGAGACTAAAATACAAAATATGGAATATTTCCGAAACTGAAACGGAATTTGGCGGAGAAGGTCCAGAATATTTTATTAAATTGGCAGATACTAAAAGTAATACTTAAATTTCGAAACTCGGCGGAGACTTCCAACAAATCCCGGAGTATTATATTAAAATGTTCTAGACTAAAAGTAATACTAAAATTTTGAAACGTACTCAGAAATTACTGGATACTAACCCCCCCCCCCAAAAAAAAAAAAAAAAAAAAAAACGAATATTGTACTAAAGTGGCCGAGACTAAAAGTAATACGAAAATTACGACATTGACACGTAATTTAGCGGAGACTAAAAGGATATCCGGAATTTTAAAAAGCAAAACTTCTAAGAAAGATGAAAAAATTAAAACTAAAAAATTTTAAACATTTTACAATTTAAATAATTCAAAAAGTGTAAAAAAAAGTTGGTTAAAAAAATGAAAAGATAAAACATTTTGTGAAAACTTAAATAACAAACATAAATAAAAAAAATAAAAAAATTAGTAATTTTTTAAAAATAAAATTAAGGCAAAAATGTAAATAATAAAAACAAGAAAGAAAAAATACAAATTATAAAACAAACAAAATTTAAAAAAATAAAATAAAATATCAATGTACAAATTTAAACAATTTTATTAGAAAAGTAAAAAAATAAAATAAAAAATACTGTATTAAAAAATAAAATTAACAAAATTTACAACAAAACAGGATAAGTTAGGATGTGAAAGAAAACATCACTCTAGAAAGTCAAGAAAAGATCAACAGAGAGAATGAAAATGTAATATACCAATACCATTACACATACAAAAGGATGGGGGAGTTCTAACTCGTATAGTTACACTTACTGTTCACAATACACCAATACCATTACACACACAGGGATGGGGGAGGTCTAATTCATATACTTACACTTACTATCCAATATACCATTACACATAGAAAGGAATGGGGGAGTTCTAACTCGTATAGTTACACTTACTATCCAATATACCATTACACATACAAAAGGATGGGGGAGTTCTAACTCGTATAGTTACACTTACTGTTCACAATACACCAATACCATTACACACACAGGGATGGGGGAGGTCTAACTCATATACTTACACTTACTATCCAATATACCATTACACATAGAAAGGAATGGGGGAGTTCTAACTCGTATGCTTATACTTACTGTTCAATATATCACACGTACAAGGAGAAGGGCTAGGGTATAGTTTTTTTATACACATAATTTCATACAAAGCACACATACACACAAAGGTGAATGGTGATTTTAATAGTGTGGATAGAATGACAAAGTCACATCTCATTATAGATAATGACTTTTTTATAATCCAACATCCACACACACAAACAAACCGATGAAGCATGAGTCGATATGAAATGTTCATTAACACATGTTCGTAAAGGCAAACACATAGACAAGGTGAGGGTAATTCATACTTTCTGATGGATATATAAACACACGTCCTTATTAAGAAACAAACAAACAAAACACATCTTTATTAAGAGACAAACAAACAAAACACAGCCTTACATAAAGCAAACAAAGGGTAGCGGACTATTTTTTGCATAATACACACATACATACATACATACATACATACTGAACTTGTGGGGTGGGTTATGTGAGTGCACTAATATGTACATACACACACACATACATATATTCACACACACACACACACACACACACACACACACACACACACACACACACACACATACCTACATACATACTAGCAATTGCTCAGAATTGGGAAACAAACAAAAAAAAATCAAAACAGAGCTGAAGCAAAGTGTTAAAAATAAAAAATTTCATGAAAAAAAATACAAAATTAAAAAAAAAAAAAAAATTTAAAATATGAAAACAAAAATTTTAATATAAAGTTTAAATTTAAAAAAATAACTAAATATAGCATCATATTACAGACCAACACACTTTCTTAAAGACAAACACCAACATATTAAAATGGATGAGGGAAAAGATTGTTTTGTGATGGTCATTAACTCATATAACTACAATTCAGCACCCACCTTTACCATTCAATATCCATCTTACAAACAAAACGGACGAGGGAAAGGGGAGTTATGTGATGGTCACTAACACACATAATTACAATCCAACACTCACTCTTACAAAAAAAAAAAAAAAAAACGTGGAAAGGAAGGGGATAGGTAATAGTCACCAATACACATATTTACTATTCAACACCCACACATAGAAACAAAACGGAGATATGTGATGATTACAAATACACATAATTACAATCAAACGCCCACCATTACAAACAAAACAGGGAAACGGATAGGTGAGGGTCGGAAAGTGGATAGGTGAGGGTCATTCACACTTATGGACAAACAAACACACCTCCTTATTAACAAATAAACACATATTCTTATTAACAAAACAGTGGAGGGAACGGGGATATGTGAGGGTCATTCACATCTACTTACGGACAGACACACACACATACACACTTACTATCTAACACCATACATACAAACAAAACAGAGGCAGAAAAAGGAGATAATTCAGGGTCACTCGCACCTACTAATTATATGAGCTACCTCGGTTTTGATTGTATATGTGAAGCTATATTTAATAGTATGTCTAAATATATGCGCTACCCATATTAAATACCCATAGGGCCCATATGTTTTGTGTGTTATTGTATGTGTATTCAAGGCAAAACCCAATGCTTCCATTGCATGTGTTAAGTTATGTTGAATAGTAACTACAAGTATATGAGCTACCAGCTTCCGTTTGTGTATGTGATATGGCATAGAGGTGTGCCCCTTCCCTTCCATCCCCTTTTTAAGGTTGTTTCAAAATTGTTTATTGATTTGTTTCTAAAGGAAATGTTATTTTGTATTTTATATTGCTTCCGTTTTTTAAAATGTATAGTTTTTTATATTTGATTCAGATATGTTATTTAAAATTTTGTTCTTATTTTTGACATGTTTCATTGTATGAATCATGATTGTTCATACTTTAAAGCTCTTTCATTATCTCTTTTGATCTTTTTGGGACTTCTAAGGGGATATTTTTCTTCATGTCTACGTTATTCATCCTCAATTTTTCTAATTAAAAAAAAAAATTCGCTGTATTTTGTAAATTTGTTTTTCACTGTTAGATTTTGTTTAGAATATTAGTTTTTGAAAATTAGTATTATAATTTTTTTTAATGCATATATTATATTTTATTTTTGCATTTTATTAAACATTCTATATTTTAAATTGAAGAAATGAAATTGTAATTTTTCAATCTTGTGTACAATTTGTAAAAATTATTTTTTTACCACTTTGTTTTAATGTAAAAAATGTTTTGTACAATTTAAAATTTTGTTTGCAGTTTTCATTTTCTAATTGTTAATTTTTGTATTGTTGACATTTGTAAAGAATAAAATTACTTTAAATTTGCAATTTAAAAAAAAAATTCAAAGCATTATTTGCTAAATTGCTAAATATTGTTAAAAAGATTTAAAATTGAAAATGTTTGTAAACGTTAGAAAATGTTTTTATATACAATTTTAACTTTTCAAAAATGTATAACATTTTATTTTTTTCTACTATTTTTAACATTTGTAAATTCTTTTTTAATTTTCTTTAACTTGTTAAAAAAATTTTTATAGCCTTGACTAAATTCTGTCATTTTTTCAAATTCAGAATCACTTTTATTTTGGTTCTATTTTAATATAATGTTGAGAGCTTTTCTAGTCTCCACTAAATTCCAAGTCAGTTTAGGAATTTTAGTAATACCTTTAGTCTAGGCATATGTTTTAATATAATATTCTGGATTTTTCTTTGTCACCTCTAAATTCCATGTCAGTTTTGTTATTTTAGTATTACTTTTAGTCTCAGTCATTTTAATATGATAGTCGGGGGGTTTGTATAGTCTCCTTTAAATTCTGTTACAGATTCGGAATTTTAGTATTACTTTTAGTCTCAGACATTTTAATAAAATATTATCGGTGTTGTTTTTGTCTCCGCTATATTTTGAGTCAGTTTAAGAATTTTTGTATTACATTTAGTCACAGCGATTTTAATTTCTGGTGGTTTTCTTTGTTTCCACTAAATTCCATGTCAGTTTCAGAATTTAGTATTACTTTTAGTCTCGGCTATTTTCATAAAATATTTCTGTTTTTTTTTTACTCTCTGTTAAATTCCATGTCAGTCTCAGAAGTTTAGTATTACTCTTAGTCTCTGCCATTTTTAGAAAATAGTTTTTTTTTCTTCTTGTACCCTGCATTAAATTCCACGTCAGATTCATAATTTTACCATTACTTTTAGTCTCCACCTTTTTAATAAAATAATCTTTTTTTTTAGTCTCTCCTGTAAATTATGTTTCAGTTTTAAAAATATTCCAGATTTAAAAAAAAAAAAATCTTTTGTGTTAGGTTACATTTTGTTTCCGTTTTGGAATTTTAGTCTTCCTTTCAGTCTAGCCATATACATCTGTTAGACACCCATACACCTCACAGTGGGTTACTTCCCTTGGTTAGGGTAACACCACTGCCACAACAATGTAAATTTGGTGGTAAAATGCCACCTGGAGAAAACCATATGCTTTGATAACTGCATCAAACTCAATTTAGATTGCATTTGCTGCAATCATTTCTCTACAGTGACTTTAGTTTCCGCTCTCACTTTGCATAGGGTTTGAACTTTAAAGAATTTCCCAGGTTTTCCTCAATGGTTATCCCAGTTACCGGTATTTAAAACACACCTTGTATATCTTAGGTATTGTTAAAAAAACTTTGAATTCCCATTATTTTGGTGTATGATTGATGGGTGTAATTTGGGTTATAGAGTATACAGCTTGCCCTTACTTCAGATGTGCACCTCTAAAAATACTGCTAGCTCTGCTTGGTCATTTTCAATTTATGGACTTCAAAGGTTAATTGTAAAAAAAACGAGCCTATAACTTTTTGGTACTTTATATATATTTTATAATTCATTAATTGCACTTTCAGAAGCTGGTATTGTCTAATCTGGCAAAATTCATTTTCCCTGTCTTAATAACTGCTGTGAGTGTACTTTGGATTAGTTAAGGCTCATTTTTTCAGCACATGGGAGCAGCCAATTTATCAGCTGTCTGCTATATATAGTGCACAGTTTCCATAATTATCACAGGTAAAGAAACTTCAGTCACAGTACATGAGAGTAGCATAGAGGTATGTCAACATTCACTCCATTTTGCATGTTGCCAATGAAAAACAACCGGTCCCTCACTCAGAAGTGCATACTAACTGTAGAGCGCTACCTTAGTTCAGAATGGGAAGATTTTGCCAAATATGTAGGAAGAAAAAGCAAGAAATTCTTTACTTGCAGTGATTGAGCACAAGGCTGATGATGTTACAAGGTAGCACGAAGCAGGGATTAAGCTATACTGATGACATCACAATGCAGTGCTTCTAAGCCTACAAAAAGAGTTTGGTTCTTTTCTGCCTCGTTTTTGTTTGGATTTCAATCTAACACAATAGATATAAGGCAGGATCAAGTCAATGAGCTCGTGTATTAATGAGAAAACTCAATGTACTAAGATTCAGATGACCTTGGGGTCAAAACAGCCTTCTGGTAGCAATATATTCTGAAAGAGTATGAGCTGTGAGAAGCATGGTAGACAGCTTGAATTCACCATCTTGAACTATGATGTCATTTCTGGTAGACATCTTTAAATTATTATGTCATTTCAGGCAGACATCTTCAATATAGGACACCATATCCAGGTGTCAGGGGATATAGAGATTGATGCCACCATTTTAAATTTGTAAAATAACTCCTATTTTCAACATTATGGTGACCATTTGGAATAAGGGATGCTCACAAGATCAAGTTCCATGAGCTCCATTCTGCCCCACAATGTTAAAGTTCCATGAACTCCATTCTGCCCCACAATGTTAAAGTTCCATGAACTCCATACTGCCCCCACAATGTTAAAGTTCCATGAACTCCATTCTGCCCCACAATGTTAAAGTTCCATGAACTCCATTCTGCCCCACAATGTTAAAGTTCCATGAACTCCATACTGCCCCCACAATGTTAAAGTTCCATGAACTCCATTCTGCCCCACAATGTTAAAGTTCCATGAACTCCATTCTGCCCCAACAATGTTAAAGTTCCATGAACTCCATTCTGCCCCACAATGTTAAAGTTCCATGAACTCCATTCTGCCCCACAATGTTAAAGTTCCATGAGCTCCATTCTGCCCCACAATGTTAAAGTTCCATGAACTCCATTCTGCCCCACAATGTTAAAGTTCCATGAACTCCATACTGCCCCACAATGTTAAAGTTCCATGAACTCCATACTGCCCCACAATGTTAAAGTTCCATGAACTCCATACTGCCCCACAATGTTAAAGTTCCATGAACTCCATTCTGCCCCACAATGTTAAAGTTCCATGAACTCCATACTGCCCATATTGAATTTCCTTAAGCTCAATAACGTCAGACATTGTTAAAGTTCCATAATCCACATAGAATCAGTTTTGTCTCAAAACTACCGCTATTAACTACTACCAGCTTTGAAAACTGGTCCTGGCGATGAACCTGTCCCCTCAAGCGAGAAGGCACATGGCAGTCCTCTCAAGGTTAGCAATTTCCTCCGAATTCTCTAGATTCCTTCACCTCAAAGATCAATCTTGAAAAATATATGAGCCACCTAGGTTGTTGAATAAACGTTGGGTGAGTGGCGAAGTAAAATAAAGTTTAAGAAGGGACTTGAACATGTGATCTGCATGTGTTAGTCCCTTGTTTAATCAACAGAATAGGAAAAGGCAATCAGCACTTTTGTCTGCCTACTGATGGTAGTTTAGTCCATGGTATTAAAGCTGCTTGTTAATTCAGTGCTTGGATTTTAAGTGATTGTGGGGGGTGGGGGTCTAGATGAGAATGAGTTGGTCACCTCCATAATGTTTGGTTCTACATGTACAATATCATATAGCTTTATAACTTGCATGTTTATTACCTAATTTATATGCCCATATGTATGGAGGGGGCATATATTGTTATTCATGTACATCCATCTTATTATGTTCCATCCATCATTAATTTTATCTCAAAATGTAACAAGAGTACCATGAATGACACATTATACACCTGGCCCATATTTAACAGGCTTCTCTGTAGGAACTAGCAGGGCGTAGTTGACTTGGAAGATTATTGATAGAGTCGCAATGACCTGGTCCGTTCGTCAAGGAATGCAGTCTTAAACTAAACTTACTCTTCAGAAACCGTTATTTTCTTATCAGACTTACCTTGACCATGACCTCTGACCTTTAGACCCTTGAAGCTATAGGTTTATTTATTACCCTAAGTGCAAGCCATCCACAAAGTTTGGTCAAGGAATTTACTCTAATAAGGTTATTCTGAAAGATCCTTTTCTTTTAGCTACAATGACCACAACCTTTTGACAACAAAAAATGTAAGTCATCCACAAACTTTTGTGAAGGTGCACAGTCAAGAACTGAAATTTTGTGGAGACAGTTTTTAACAATGTTTTTTTATTTGTTTCAATGACAGTGATCTTTAATCCCAAAATCAATAGACTTCTTCCTTACTCCGGATGCAAGCAATCCGCAAAGTTTGGTCCAGGCCTGTGATGTAGAACTAATGTTATTGGAGGGAAACCATTTGCATTCTTTCAGTCACAGTAACCTTGATCTTTGAACTTTGACCCCCAAATCAATAGGCCTTTTTCTTACCCCAAGTGCAATTCAGCCATAAAGTTTGGTCCAAGTTTGTGATGTACAACTAATGTTATTGTGAAGAAACCATTTTTCTTTCAGTCAGTGTCCTTGACATCTGACCTTTTCACCCTGAAATTGATAGGCTCTTTCCTTTGTCAAGATGAACTTGCATGTAAAGTTTGGCGAATGTAAATGCTGTAAACCCGAAGTTATCTGCAGAAAATGAAAAGTTAACAGATATATGGACCGATAGACTGACTGACATGATCATAGAATAATGTATGAGTATGCAGAAAACAGTGAATGGGAAACTGATATAAATGCTGAACACTACAGAAGTCACTGAAGCATGAAATATAGGTCAGATTGGTCTCCTTTTGGTGGAAGAGTGTTACAAGAGTTTCCACGCACAAAGTTGTATGATTCTGCAGTCAATAATGAACGAGATTGGCCTTCAACGCAACCTTAAATCAAGATGAGACGGACACACTCAAGGATGGACTGACAAATAAACTATCAGATGCCCCTTCTGTGTTTGCAACAGGGCATAACAAGAGTCCATCAAAGGAACTAACACTCTACTGGCTGAAAAGAATTTCTAGGAATCCAAGATAAGGCCTTTTTATTCTTGTCCTTGTATTCTTTTATCTCTGGGTATTCTTCAGAAACTCCAAAATATCACATTTGGTAACAATATGATCATCCATTTAGGTGGAGTGTACACAAGATGGCTGCTATGACAGCAATATTTTTGGTGTCAAATAGGCACCATTGTCATTTAAGACCAACTTGACATGATAAGAAATTTTCTTTTTCAGGTAAAAAATCCCTATGTCAATATGACCATCCATTCAGGAGAAGCAATAACACAATTTTCAAGATGGCCATCACGACACCCATATTGGATGTCTGTGAGGCACCATTATGACCAACTAGACCTTGTGATGAATGGCAATCCTCCAAATAGTTTAGGATTAGCGATAATTATAAACCTTCTGGTAACAGACAGATGATGGACAACAGGCCATTGCATTAGCTTTTCTTGTATATAACCACTACAGCTAAAAAGGAAACTCAGCATCAGTTACATTACAGAGACAAAGTTTTGGCATAACATGCAGAGTTAGGAAAATGCATATATAAGTTTAGTGAAAACAGAACTTAGGGTGTTGAAGACATGAGCTGATGCATGAACATGTATAAGAACACATACTAGTATACAAGAATTTTGACTTGATCAGATTTCTCCCATTTCTATGCCAAAAAAAGTTATAAGGACCATGTTCAGGTGCTGGGTTCCTGAATATACATCCACGAATAAAGTTTGATAGATAAGTCTCTCATTTCAAACATATTGGCTTGATCAGATGTGGGTAACAATAAAAGCATGGATATACAAATTTGGATACAGGAGAAAACATACAAATGTATAAACTTCAAAGCCTGCAAAACGGTGTATCCTCTTTATATTTGTAACAAAAAATTATTAAAACAAGATAGCATTACTTGTTACGGACCATACCTGGACCAGTTTCCCCTAGCTCTTTTATCTCCTGTTTCTCTTACTCCATGAGAAATGATACACTAAAACCAGACTTAAATCCCTGCTGTGGAAGACCATTAGTCCGATGAATCAGCTCCCCAAATCTGTGTTGATACTGATGGACTATTTGTGGATCTGATATCACCTATGCATAAAATCAAGGTATCTGTCCACAACATATCGGTGTACATTTTAGACACTTACCGGTATTTCTCATGTCTCTTCAGCTACCATTGGTTGGAGGGTCCTTTTGGTGATATGTACAGAATATTTCAGGATCAAATCCATTGTTTGATGGCTTGTAAATCCATGTGGAATAACACAACCCTATGTCATGTGGCCATTTTGAATTTCGTGCTACATATGCAGGGATGGTGCTGACTTTAAAAATGTTGTCGCCAAAAAATCGCAAAACTCGATATTTTGTCGCCAATTTTCAAAAAGTGTCGCCAAGCAAGGAGTAAGTATTTTTCCATGTCTATTAATGTAGTAGGCAATGAAAATTGAAAAAGATGGAGTATTTATTACTTTATTGACAGCAAGCAATACAATACCACAATATTACAGAATAAATCATTACATGACTGTTTTGTATGCTTATTTATAATGTTTTATACTATTAAAATATTGTTTCATAAAAATAATAAAATCAAGAACCGTGTATATTTCAGTGTCATAGGGTCACAAGGGTGTGATTGATACATCCTGTTGTGTGCCTCAAAGCCTTATTATGTACATATTTCAATATAGTTTTCTAAAGTTTCTAAAGACTACCGTTCAAGACTAGTTTTCTTTATAATATTTTCTTTCTTTTTTTGCCCGCACTGACACACGGATAATCAGCACACGGAAAATCGAGAGTATGCCTCCTATGTGTATACGATTTATTGAAAATAGTTGACCTCTTATAGGGCCAGAAAGCCTTATACATGAATACATTCGCGTAAAATCAATTTATGTATGAGAATAAACGGTAACCTTGGAAATATTCAATTGGGATGGACCTAATCGTTTGAATGTAAAATTCTTGAAGAGTGTCCGAAAAGTATGAAATGCACTAAATCCAGATGCTGTTAATTTTGTTAACTTAATCTTAGGATGAGATGATAAACATGAAAAGTCTAACTTACGTTTATCCATTACAGTATATAGTTCTGATTGAGACTGAATTTTATTTTTCATTTACTTTGTATTTATACAGAACGATTGTTGCTTCGAAGGTAATCAGTTTTCTTTGAAGTTTCAATAAAACTTTTTTATTTCTGGTACATTTTTCCAAAAAAAACCCAAAACAACAACAATAAAACAAAAGGATTAGCGGTCGTTTGGTCGATTGTAGCTAGTCCGGTGTGACTATTGGAGTGTATCACCGCATACAGTACTTGGGCCAGATGTCAGCATAAGCGGTCAATATGAACAAAGGATTTGTTTATGTAACAATAGATAGATTCCAGTGCATTTTATACCCAAGTTTGCGGCTTCCTTTCATGGTACCTTTGAATTCCTCCACTCCAAACCCAAGATTGTATATAAAAGTTTTAACAGCCAAAAACATTGTCGACAAAAAAATCGCCAGATGGAATATTTTGTCGCCAATCAGGAAAAAAAAATCGCAATTTGCGACATTGGCGATGCCCAGCGCGATCCCTGCATATGGCCGTTACCAAATACCGGTAAATGTCTAAACTGTACACGGGTATGTTCCAGGGAGATTTGTATGCAGCAACTTTGCACATTTTAATGAACAGGTGACATTAGACCAACAAATCGTCCTTCTGTATCAAGACAGATTTGGGGGGATGATTTATCGGAATAGAAGACCATCTGTCATGAAAGGCTACATTTTTCATGCACAGACAGACTGTTATATCAGGTAATTGCTCTAATGAAAGACACCTGTCTCGATAGACCACTTTGTTAGCCAAGAGTACCACACATGATCTGTCCATCTTGTGACATTTTTCCTACTAACGACCCTGACCTCTGAGCTAGGAACTTGACTATTGTATTATAATGTGTGGACCTGGGTAAAGTTTCATTAAAATGTCAATAGGGGTTAGAAAGTGACAGCTTGGATAAGGAAATGTGCCACAGACTTATATTATCCCTTGTTGTGACCTTGACCTTGAAGGTAGAGGGTATGACCATATATTCAAGACAGGCTAAAGTTCCATACAATTTTTGCAGTGTTTCAAGGTAACTGATTTATATTTTCCCTGGCTGTTACCTTGACATTGAAGCAGGGTGCATGACTATGGTATGTGATTTACTATATAGCTACGATATATATATATATATATATATATATATATATATATATATATATATATATATATATATATATATATATATATATATATAACTGGCTGAAGTTTCATTAAAATATCTTCTGTGGTTCAAATGTTATCATCCAGACAAGGATACAAGTCAGATATACATTTTCCCTTGCTGTGATCTTAGCCTTCTGACAGGGAACACAGCTCTGGTGAGCTAACACACCTTTGAGCCAAATATATACTTGGGCAAAGATTCCTTAAAATATATTTCTTTACTGTGACCTCAACATTGAGGCTGGGGGAATGGCTATGGTATGAAACACACAATATAGTAATGATAGATACTTGGGCAAAGTTTCATTAAAGTCTTTTCGGTAGTTCACAAGTCATACTCCAAACAATGATGCAAGCTACACAATTACATTTTTCATTTACCTGACCTTGACCTTGAGATGGGGTGTTGCAATGGGTACACAATACACCATCTAGTCATGATATACACTTGGGCCAGACAATCAAATGTTACCAGATGGAAGGATGGAGAAAGGTGTAACATACAGTAATGTACCCATCATAAGATGGGCATATAAAAGTCAAATTATTAAGTCTTCAAGATTTCAATAAAATATTTCAGATTCTGCACTGTACCTAGTGACTTGGAATCTAATGTGCTCCCTTCTGTTCACCAGAATGACTTTAGTCTGTTCTGCGAATTCTGATGTGCATCAACTATAACAAATTTGCGAGTTTTGACCAAACTGCATACCTTGCCAGTGGCCACTGACAGTAGAACACATTCTTGTCAAGTGTATAAATTTCCACCCTGTGAAACAGAAGAATTTTAGGTCCACTAGATTCAGGAGCATCTTGCTGATGTACCAAAAAAATTTTGTTTACTTGGATTTCTAAAAGAATGCGGTTTATATACATTTTGAACAAACATTCCAAGGATATTACATTTTTGAACCATTATCATTTATTTTCTATACCTTTTAAAGTAATTTAACATCTTTACCTTTTATCTTCAAGGATTTCATGTTTGCTTTTATTTAGAAGGGTTTATCGTCATAAGATTTTAGCAATCATTTACCATAACATTTATACAACCAAACTTTTGCCTTTTACCCGACAGTATTGTGCTGATGTGTCATTAAACCCAATAGACACATAACAATTTCAAAAATGGATGTTGCAATAATAACAAAAATAATAATAATAAAGGAGATGAAGAAAAAAAGGCAACTTAAATGACATTTATACATCACCACCAACAAAACATGCATCATTGCTTACTAGCAATAACCACATTGAGCCAATGTTACTGACACATCATAGCATTGACACCAACTTTAAAAAAAAAATTATAACAGTTTATCATAACAGGGCATTACTGATCATATTTGCTTTCCATGCAGTCCTAGGTTTAATTCCCAGTTCCAGTGCATGCAAATGGAAGCGAATGACTATCCAAGGTCATTGATTTTCTGTACTGTATTTAAAGGTGCCCAACTAGCCCCTAACTGCAACCAGCATAGACCCTGATGCAGATGGCAGATCCATGTCCATGTTTTTCAAAGCGCCGTGCACATTATACACAAGAAAATATTTTAACACATAATATTCACCTTCATTATGCATCATGACATTATGTGTTGAAAAATTGTTTGCTACAACATGACACTGCAACATTGAGTTATTAGTCATTTAGCAACATGACACAGCAACATCAAGTTATTAGTCATTTAGCAACATGACACAGCAACATCAAGTTATTAGTCACTTAGCAACATGACACAGCAACATCAAGTTATTAGTCATTTAGCAACATGACACAGCAACATCATAGTTATTCAGTAATGTAGCAACATGATGGAGCAACATCAAGTTATTCAGTCATTTAGCAACATGACACAGCAACATCAAGTTATTGTCATTTAGCAACATGACACAGCAACATCAAGTTATTCAGTCATTTAGCAACATGACACAGCAACATCAAGTTATTCAGTCATTTAGCAACTTGACACAGCAACATCAAGTTATTCAGTCATTTAGCAACATGACACAGCAACATCGAGTTATTGTCATTTACATTATGTGATAAATAATCTTAAACTCGTGTTCATTTTTCATAAGGTTTATAAAACACATTGAATAATATAATATGCCACTTGAAGCTGCTTGTGGTATATAATATTATTCACCTTGTTTTATAACTTCATATCAAACAAACAATTTAAGTGAATTTTTGTCACCCACCTACCATGACGAGGTCATAAAAGTTCACAATCATGAAATCTGAATATGACTTCCAAGACACAGCTGTAAAGTCTATTGGGCAGACATTGAAAGCAACCAAGTTTCATTGCCCTATCTTAAAGCTCATTAGAGGAAAAGTGCAGAAATAGGGCAATAAAATGGATGAGCGACCTTGACCATTTATAAGAAATGACTGTCGATATATGAGATACCATCAAACTGAGAAGCACATGTATCATGATTTGTCCCTGAACCTCAAACTGCTTTCTGATGTAAAGCAGAAACAAAAAGAATTCTTAAAATATCAAGCTGGGACCTTGACCTTGAGGATAATATCTCAATTGTGCAATGCAACAAATCTTCTAGTCACAATATGCAAGCATACCAAACTTCATCCATTTATCTTAAACAGCTGAAACTTAATTAATGACCTGTGACCTTCAAAACAGAACCCCCCAATGTGCCATGCAACACACCTTTTAGTGAGGATATATAGATATAACAAGTTTGACCCCTTCATCTCACATGTATCTAAAATTTGAGTGGAAAGGAAAGTATAATAGATAAATTCAACATTCAACACAATGACACTGACCTTGAAGATACGACTCCCAATGTGGTACACAACACAACTGCTAATGATGACATATAATAAGCTGCATTAGAGTTCTAAAGTTATAGAGTGAAAAAGAAAGTGTGACGAAAAACAAAGTATCAAGCCATGTCCATCACCTTGAAGATAGAACCCCCAATGTGTACATGACAAACTTCTAGTGATGATGTATATGTATACCAAGTTTCATCCCTTAATCTCAAATGGCTGTAAGTCATAGAGCAGAAGTGTGATGGAAACAAAATATTAAGCCATGACCTTGACCGCACTCCCAATGTGGTATGCGGAACACCTTATACAGATTATGAATAATAATACCAAGTTTCATCCCTAAATCTCAAACGGCTTTAAAATTATAGAACAGAAGTAAAAGTTTTATGAAAAGGTAAAATATTTAGCCATGACCTTGGAGATGGGACCCCCAATGTGGTAAGCGAGACACTTTCTAATGATGATGTAGAAGTATACCAATCTTCATCCCTAAATATCAAATGTCTGAAAATTCACAGAGTGAAAGGAAAAGTGTGATGGAAACATAAAAGATTGAGTTTCATTCCTTAATCTCAAACTATTTTAAAAGTTATAAAGTGGAAGAGAAAGTGTGATGGAAATATAACATATTGAGCTGTGACCTTGACTTTGAAAATAGGACCCCCAATATGGTATGTGGCACACCTTCTAGTCATGATGTATAAGTATACCAATCTTCATCCCTTAATCTCATTTGGCTTTAAAGTTATAGAGCAGATATGAAAGTGTGATGCACAGATTGATGGAAGCATGGATACTATGATCCTCCATGGAAATCATCCAGCATCTTCCTCCTTCATTGGTCCATAGATAAGGTATGGTTTTGTGGTTTTAATGGTACTTTTAACACATTATTAGCTACATCATGTTGAGGAAATGGGAGCCAAGTGCCTTTCCCAAGGACACACAGAGGCAGTCGATCCATCAATCTCAATCACTGAGTGTACAATACATAACCTGGCACCATATTCTCGAACATATTCGAGCAAGAAACCAAGCTAAAGTTAAAATGTACAAAAATGCTACATTATATTTACCTATGTAATTGAAATATAGAATGCAGGCAGAGGAAACAGAGTTAAGAAGATCCATAAAGTTTTGGAGTCTTAATTCTAAAAAAAATGTTGCACATCTGAACTTGAGCTTGAGTTTCTCGAGAATGTTTTGGGAATACTGGGCTTGGTTATACTGGTTGTAAAATGGATGACAAATATTTTCAAGTCCAAAACAAACAAGATCAACAAATATTCATCAATAATTTTATTCAATATACACATTCATTTCATAAACCTGAGCTAATATCCATTCACTCAAGACCTTCATCTTTCTCCAGGAAAAATGTCTTTATAACACATGACACAAATAAAATAATTAGTATGACACAACATATTTGGTTTATGAATCTGGTGAACATAATGACATGTCCATTTGACATAGTTCCCATGAGAAAAAGTATAATATATTGCTTCTGGAGTGTTCTTTTCAGTTCCTTTAGTCGACAAGTTGGGTTGCAACACAGCAGGTAACATATAAATAGAAACTCTGAATGAAAATTTATATATCCAAACAAGTTGTCACATACAGAACAAATGAATGTGAAAATGTAATTGACCTTAATGGCACATGTACACACATTCTCATAATCCATAATTCATATGTGACCTGAAAAAAGTCGAAGTCTTCTCATATATTTTTAAAAAATCACCCCCACCCCCATCCTGTCAAATTGTGTCCCTTGTAGATGTAATGCATGAGACTGAGGCAATGAATAGCAAACTCATCTCCCCCATCCCCTGTCAAAATTGTGTCCCCTTTATCCCCGAGTGTATTTTCCCCAAATGTGAAGCATAAAGACTGAGGCAATGAAGAGCAAACTCATCACGAGTACTGGCACTGGTCCCCTGCAAGAAAAATAAAAAATGGCATGAGCACATTTTGATGATAACATTTTCTCCTTTTCTATATAAATCAAAATACAGTCTAACCTGTCACTAGCGGCCATTCATGGGAAAAGGCAAAACTGGTCATTGCAAACAGGTGACTGCTGCACACATGTTCACCTTTTAAAATTGGTTTTTGAACAATTACCATGCACTGAATATCATTAATATTATTATTATTATGCTATCAAGATTGTTTTATATGCACTGTACAACAAAATCATAATTATGGGTATATGTTGCTCTCTCCCAAATTTATGTTCCACACAAGATTACTGTATCCTGCTCACTTTAATCCATTCTATAAATGAAATCATCACCGACTTAAAAATATACACTGATCTGCATTTGTTCACGCTATAAAAACAATATCTGGAACAGTCAGTTGCTCAACTCGCCAAGATCAAAAGACAGTCGGTTTATGTGAGAAGCCTGTGATGAACAGAAAACCATAAGAAGCTGTATATGGCTATACGTTGTGACCCATGAACTGAAACTTCACCTGCCTTTACAGGCACATTTTGAATACTCCAGCAAACGAACTGCTTCGATCCTCTACCCTAATGATAGAAACTGCATCGCTTTCGAATTTGACATATTGACACCTTTGAGTTAAACTGTCAATGTGACTGGAGTTACAAGTACAAGTGAGATAAGAAATGTTTGCACATCGATTCACACGATTTTTCTTTATTTACACAATGCCTTCCTCATGAAACAAAAATTCAGTTTGCACAGACTGAATGGTCAATGTAGCTATGTTCTAGTGACCGTGCAAAGCAGGGAGAAACTATTGTTTGGTTAGGAAACACCTGGCCGCTGACTGCAGAAGGCAGGTGACTGTTACATACAGGACATTTATATAGGAAATTTGCCGGGGGAAATTAGAATGGACATTGTGAATAGATGACTACTGAGTAAAGGTGACTGTTAGGACAGGTTTGACTGTACTCTTAATTACAATATTTTTAGTCCTTAAATGTTAGCGAATCTTTAATTTCAGCATATTAGTAACATAAAATATTTGTGAATTCCCAATATTCAAATATTATATTTTTAGTGGTGATATCTTTATGCTATCAAAAATATAAACAAATACTGTAAAAAGTGTGCTCACATGTTATGCTATGAAAGCACAATTTAAATGTAAGTCTATTGCTGGTTGAGTTTTAGTGAAACTTTCAGCACATTGCTGACTATATCAAGCTTAGGAAATGGCAGCGAAGTGCATTTCCCCAAGGACATAGCAAGGCAGTCAACCCGGACTGACCTTTGCAGATTATGGTCTGAAATTTGATTCAAACAAAAGAAAATTATCATACTGCCAATAAGATGAATCACAGTTGATAGTAAGGGATGTTCCAATACAATTATAGGCAAAAAGTCAATCAATGATGTCATAAAAAACAATCCATCAGTCCATCTACCCACTTATTTGCATAACAAGGCACTCATATGTATAAAATAATGGCAAGCACTGGGTAGGAAACGAACCATCCAGATGTCATTATACATTATGATCTTGTTATCACAAAATTTTATCAAATATTTGTTTTCACTTGCTTAATTTCCTACAAATTTAAAGCTGATTTACAGTAAATAAACAATGATAATATAATACAATTTCAGACATTTTGACAAACATTTGGAATCATTTCTCAGCTTTTGGTAACATGTCTTGGGTCAAATTCATATACATATTACTTATCAAGCCTGAGCTTAGAATGATAGTATATCTTATTTTGCAAAGAAAAACAACTTACAAGTTGAAACCTTTTGAAGTAATTTTTTTTGGGAAAACAGTCATCAAGCATCGCCATTTTACCCAAATGATTTATTGATTATATTTAAACCAAGCTGAGTTCTGTGTAATATTCATCCATGGAAGCAATGAAGTCTATCAAATAAAAATACATTTCATACGAAGTATTGATCTCCTAGAAGGAATTTCTTCAAATGAAAATCTTTGGATTAAAAGCTTAAAGATTTAAATGTCTGACTAAATCATTTCTCTTTTTGTGTGTTCTTTAAGCAGTGCTTTTTAAACTATCATCACACTTCCCAGTTTTGAACTAAAAACCCAAGTTTGCACCTCTGGTTAAATCCCCGTGGGTAAGGACTGCACCAGGGGGTAATCTAAGTTGGTTATTTGCATTTTTCTGTTCCTAGAGGAACAGGGGTAAGGATGGGTCCCCAGAGCCAATCAGTTGCATGTGTGAATTTGTCTTTTCATGCCCAGTAGGTGTATACATGGTTGCAGCGTGGGGATGTCAATAGTTTCCAAGTTACTACCCACAGAATAGTCCTTCGTGGTTGGGATGGACTATGATGTCAAAGTCAGTTGCAAGTAAAAATCTGATGTGAAAATATGCAAAAACAGAAGATTAAAGTGACCGATTTTAACAATATAATTTTGAACTTTCTACACTCACTTCTCCCTATTTTCACCAACTTCGTCCTATTCTGGCTGGAAAGTGAAGTCATTTTGCCCAAATATTAGAGTCCAGCATGGACCCTGAATTATTAGTCTATGTTACTTTTGACTCTTTATTTCCCTTGCTACACTCATTATAGTAATTTCTCTCCCAACGTCAGTATAGTAAAGGACCCTGCTTTTTTAAAAAGTTCTAACTGGGAATAGGTCTGAATTTTAGCCCCAAATCAGGCAGAGAAAAAACTTTGACTTTAATGTGACAGTAATGAGATATGAAGCAGTAAAGAAAAGAAAGATATTTATTATTTACATTGAAAGACTATACAAAGTTTTGGCATGAAAACATGACTTAAGTTTGGGAAATAAAGAATAATATGTAAATATATGCACTTTCTTTTATATCTGATTGATTTGTACACTTTTATGAAGATAACACACATTTTTGAAACATTCTGTGATTGCTACCATGTGCTTACATTGATGCTTTAAAAACTTCCTGAGGAGATTCCTAAAAACGGACAAAATTTCTGCAGGAATTTTTTTAAATAAATATATATTCTTTTTATTACATCCATGAGGTATTATTTTGATAACAAAATCCATCGTTCATAAAACGAGGTTATTATTTGTAAACAACTCACTAGTTTTTCATACCCTCTACTGTTTCGTACACCATCAATCCTGATGATGTTCCAACTAGGAATGTCTTGGATTTTTTAAAAGGGTGCATTTTATGTATGTATGTATGTGTGTATATATATATATATATATATATATATATATATATATATATATATATATATATATATATATATATATATATATATATATATATATATATATATATATAAATATAAAATCTGATTGAATTTAAGGATTTTTTTTGCCTTTGTCTATGTATGTATTTTTGGGGATACCTAAACTTACTCAATACTCTATAGTCAAGATTGTGCTGATGTGCCAGTAACCCCCCCCCCCTCTAGCTTCCGGTACAGAAAAATTATATCTAAATAAAATTCTGCACATTTTAGGTACCTAAAAGCATACTATTTGGCTACAATTATTTGTACACCAGAAAAAAATGAATAAGGTAGTATGCTTTTGTACAATCAACTCTTCCTGGGGAATTTGAAATGACATAATAATTACATGATGATGTCATTGATTTGACATCACTTTTTACCTAGCTGTCTTGTAGCACTATGAACTCTGAGAGACACTGGATGTAAAAAGACCTAGTTGAGACTTTTGTCTCTTATTTAAATAATGAAAAACATAAATGCTTTTACAATTTAATAATTGCAATTACAGTCACCTGAAAGAAAATGACAAAATCAACTAGTGATTTACAGTCTACATCTGTGCAGGCTTTCAGTTGCAGAAAACCGTTGTAATCTGAAATATTTTGGTTATACTGAAAAAATACACTCACCAACATACCCTTTGCCTCATGTACTTGATAAAATGAGTCTATGATCTTTAACCTGCTCAAATTTGATGCATTTTTTAATACTCACTGAGTTATTATTGTATGTACTGACATGATACTTTTTCCCATACTTTTAATGACCCTTATTTGGGCATATATATTTAACCAAGAATAGTCCAAGAAAATGCACACCAACCGATACATTTTCTTCTGACTTTGGATTTCTTGTATCCTTAGCCTTGTAAAAATAACCATTTTTAAAAGAGATAAATGCTCCACCATTTTGCAAGTGATCATCTTAAAACTGTATGAAAAAATACTGATAATACACTTATGTTTTAATGGGTCCAAATTAGGTGGCTACTTGGGATTTCCAAGTGCTAAACTAGATTATCGAGCTGTATTACTTGCAAATAGGTTTTCAACAGCCACATCTTTCAGTCATCCTGGCATAAAATTAACATGAAAGGCTAGTGGATATATACTGTTACTTTTTATAGTAATACAAACTATATTTGGTAACACAGAATGGACACTGAAGTCCCTCCAAGAAAAAACAAGAGTCTCTCAAAGATTATCTAGCTGTATTACTTAAAAATAGGTTTTCAACAGCTGTATATTCAGTCAGCTTGGCATAAAATTGACATGAAAGGCTACTGCATATATACTCTGTTACTATTTTTAGTAATACAAACTATATTTGGTAACACAGAATGGACACTATACAATATGCATGGGGGAATTTAAATCCCTCAAAGAAAGAAAAAAAAAAAAAAAACAGGCTTTCAGTAGCAACACTGCTTATTCAGTCAGCTATGATGGAATAGAAACTACTTACACTTTAATTCCTGGAGAATCTTCTGTGTAAAACCTCCACATTCCTGCACTGCTTCCAGCTGTCTTGGTTCTACTTGCACCTGAGGATGTATTTTTCCTGAAGAAAAAAATACAGATAAAGTACTTAAATATTTACATATCATTTGTTTGTATCTGCCAATTATCAACACTGTCTACAGAAAAATGCAGTAGATGCACACACATATAAATTTTTTGGACATACGTACAAGTCTAACACACTGTAAGACTCTGTCATATTCAGCTTAAATTCAGTAGCTCAGTGAAAGAATTTTAAAGTGAAACAAATTGCTTTGAGACTTAGCTTTTCCCTCGTTACTAAATAATTAATAATCATTATCCTTTATGAAATACTTATATAGCTATATTTTGGATCCCAAAAAATGGAACAAATGCTAATGTTATGAAGTAGCCTCTTAGGCACCTGAAGCTGACATGTGGATATGGTAGCCCAATATGGTTTTGAAGCACAAAATTTGTTGGACCCTGTTACTGCTCTTCATCCACAAATAAAAGAATTATATAAGAGTATTCAGTTATTAAAAATGGATAACTTGAATCAATATTCCTGTGTGTCATGAGAACAAATTTGTTTTTAATTCTTTTTTTTTCTGGAGAAGGCAGAAATGAGATTTGAATAATTTAATCACAGCCATACCATAAAATCAGCCAATGCTGACTAATTTTAAATATCTATCTGCACACAGTTACACGGAAAATAAATACGCCAACCATGTGATCATGTATTTCAAACCTCAAGTCAAGAGCATACAAACTCAATGTAGACCAGGAATTTTCCTCCTATTTCCAAAGTGTTACAATGCAGTCTTCATTTTTTATTAGTTCTTTTTCATTTTTTGCTTAAAAAATCAGATAGTAAAAATATTTGTTATATTACCTGTTTGTTTTTTTCTAAAATCTCCAACCTAGCTCCTCTAAACTTGGAATTTTCAGGTCACAATTGGAAAATGTACACATGGACTGGGCTTGGTTGATTTTGGTATTTTATGCCACAGCAATGTTAATAATGCAAGTTAAGTGCTTTGTACAAGGACACACCATAGTAGCCAATATGGGCTGATCCGATGCACATAGGATCCCAAGGGCGGGGGACACTGTGTCCCCTACCCTCCAAATTTGGGGGACGCAAATAAAAATAAAATAGTACATAATGCACCAAGAGTGAAATAAAAATGAATTAGTTTGCATTTGCAGTTTACACCTTAACTTTGTGGTCTGCACTGTACTATCATTATTTCCTTGGACACTTACAGTACTGCAATAAACATTTTATCATGTGCTCAAGTAACTCATGAAAACATTAACATCTGTTAACCTGAAATGAGGTGCACCATAGAAGTTTCCATTCCAGATCTTGCTCTCCTTTAACTTTAGTGTACACTCATTATCGACCAGCATTTACTCAATTACTTTACTTTCCAAACTAGCAAATCATTAATTAAATGAAAACTTGTATATTTGCATAAATTTAGTCTCTTTTGTCATTATTTCAACCTCAAAATAAATTTAATCTTCCTTGCCTAATGGGTGACTTTAACCTTAAAAATATGTTACACTAACGGCCATCAAACGCTATACATTACAACTCAGCTGACAACCACAAACTTTGAATGTTGTCATTCCCAGATACATTCTTTTAAAATAGATACACATTACCATATTACAGTTTTATCACTTTTTGTGACTTTGGATATTGCTAGTGCTAACAGAGACATGGATGGACATCCACAATGAAAAGTTGTAGGCGTTTTTTTCGATTTTTTTCTGACGAAAAAGCGCGTCCAGGGTCAATATTTGGGTCACGTAGGACAAAAATTTGTGGGAAACCTATAAGCCAGTGCTCAATGTGCAACACTGTGGTGGAAATAGAACCTGCACCCTTTTGGTCATGAGTCCCATACCTTAACCACTGAGCCATAGCAACTCCTTATTTTTATATTGGTAATTTGACTGAAATTGAACTACAAAAAAGGGCAAAGATAAACCCTGCAGACCTACATGGTAGACCCATCAACTTTTGTAAAAAACTAATGCTCATGCCAACAATAGTGTCAACTAGAGCAACTGTAATGATTTCAGAGATTCTACCAGGAGTTTCTCTTAAAGGTGGATCTCACCTCTTGTAACCAAATTGGTTGGGGGAAAGGGGGGGGGGGGAAATCGCCAAAGTTCATTATTTATCTAACACTTAAATATCCATTGCTCTTTCTTCCTGCTCCACTCTGTTAGGGCTCTATTTAAATCAAAATCCACATAAGATGCACCCTCTATATGTAGTTATTTAAGCATTAATCTGTTGACTGTTCAGAATTTAATCTGTCCCTTATCTGTGTATGAATAGTGTTCTGTGCTTAGAACCCCAATTCAATTTGCTGTCTGAAGGGGCATAGGAATGCCTAACTTAGCCAGCAGTTCATCTAACCCAGCATCTGACATTGTTTTAGAATTATTGTTCTCCCTGTCGCAGGAAACTCCACTACATCCTTCACTTTTTCATTCTGCAATTCACTGTGCACATTTTTGTCACCACTGACTTGAAGTTGAAAATAATCAATAATTTTCTGCCCATCATGCTTGACTATAATTTATTATCTCCCCTACAGGAAAGGGACAAAAGTTTGCACATGCACAAATTTGAGGAAAGGTCATCAACTGCAGAACAGCTCTAGGACACAAGTTTCTGTTATAAATAATGCGCAGAATTTCCAAGCATCCTTTTGTATTAACCTACATCAGCACTTTGGAATGGACATAGGCATTTGTATCAAATAAGTATCCTTACTTTCAATTTTTTTTACATTATTATTTATTCAGTTTTTATCTTAACTGTTAAATAAAAATTCTATACTGCACATTGTGCATTTTTTTATGTGCAACTTTGAACTAATTTGCAGGAGTTCTCACGCATCATTGCTTTTCAAGTGTGCGAGGTTGTAAACTTCTGCACGATTTATGCACTCGTGCACCCTAGCAGCATCTGTGGCTCATCACTGCAAAAGCCCTCACTTTGTTCTGCATACTCCAATTCTCTTCTGTACCCCTCCCCTCCCACACACATATAAGATGCATATTTCTGCGATGACGGCATGTATCAAGTTTGGTCAGATAATATTTGAAAATGTCATTGTAATTTAAACTTTGTACATCTTACCTCTGACTACCCTTCCAGTTATCACACGAGTGGAAAACTGGGATGACCATCCTCTTGATAATGGTTGCCCAA
This sequence comes from Margaritifera margaritifera, assembly GCA_029931535.1. Classification (NCBI taxonomy): domain Eukaryota; kingdom Metazoa; phylum Mollusca; class Bivalvia; order Unionida; family Margaritiferidae; genus Margaritifera; species Margaritifera margaritifera. The sequence continues at coordinate 194,153 of JAQPZY010000798.1, forward strand.
AGGGCAACGTAACTAGAGCTTCATTAATTTCCACCCAGCAGTTTAGGAGACAGACAGGTATACAGACAGATGAAGGGCAGTTTTGCACTATGGTTGAGCTGTCAGAGGGACACCATAGATACCTCTGTCCCCCTATAATGATCAGGATATGGGAATTTATTAAATGTACGAGGACACTGGTAGTTTGGGGTCAGAGAATGTCCTCTGGGCTCACTCAAGGTGCAACATTGAGAGGGTATCACAATATCCTCCACTAAAACACAGTCCATTCTATAACATGTGATTCATGCTAATTTCTCAATATCCCCCCCCCCCATCAAAAGAATCCACAATAATTGCACATAACATTTGCAGGCCATAAAACCATTGTTTACTTTGGTAAATTCCCCCCATTTGTCAGTTCTAGAATAGGCCCAGTCAATAATATTGAGGGTTTTGTATTGGTTTTTCTACCTGGTTGTGCAGCTGAGCAAAAACATTTGAACATCAAAAGTAATTTCTTTTTGAAACTTTACCTTTGTCTTACAGTAGAGCCACCACCGGACTTGGGGCTTACAGACTTTGAGCCAGGGCTTCTACCACCAGCCCCTACTGTTGTGGAACTTGCTGGGACAGGCTGTAAAGAAACACAAATTTTTCATGATTGTTTTTTCATTTTATTGGAATGCCTACAAATCATGTGGAACTCTATATGAAGTCTCTCGTTATACCAGACATGTGAAGCACAGTACAGATAAAAAGTTCAATAGATTTTCTTGATGATTTTCTGAATTAATCTTAAATCAAGTGGATTTTCCCCCATACTTTCAATAATCTGAATGAGCTACTCTGGGATAGGTCCTTTTAAACCCCCCAAAAGTTGTTCTCTTTCACTTTTTATTATTTTCTGGCATTACTGGCCATGGATGAGAGCAACAGTACAAACTGTAGTACAGCAGGCATTAGCAGTAAACACAGTAGAAATTATACATTAAATTATTACAAAGTGAATTCAAAACTGCATTTGGAAAGATCTGTTACAATGGATCAATAGAAAAAGAATCAGATCTACTGTCTGGGTATAAAGGTTAGTTCACATAATTGAATTATTTATCTGAGAGCTGCCTGAGACCCTGAATTTCAATTGGGCAGACCAGGAGTAACACTACCAGGCAAAGTGGGTGACTAAGTCATCAAAAGAATGTAAACTTTGCCTGCTTTTATAAGGACAGCAAAACTGTCTTCACCATGTGATTTTTTTTATGTTCACTGAGTGACAGTAGTTTATGACTTTTGAAATGCTCCCTTAACCCCTTAACCCAGCTGAGTAGTTATTCTTGTATCCTCAAGGCTAAATGTATTGCAGCCTTTGCAGGTGTTTATATCAATTTCGCCAATAAAACAAACTGTTACACATTCACCGACATAAGGTGTTTTACTTTTCTTGGTCATTACACTTTTTGCCCATATGACTTTACAAATTAGAAATTATACATTGTAATTAATTCTAACCGACAGGTGTCTCTAGATTACAGTAATTATTGTAATTACAAATATGTAAAAAATAGTTAATCAACTCCCACTGGAAGAAGCAGTTTAATTTTTGTAGTTTTCAAAAACTTCAAAAAAAATGTTAAAAGGCCAAAAGACCAAAATTTAGTTTTAATTAACCACCTAAACATGCAGATGTAAAGTTGAGGTTACTCATCCATAACATCAGTGACAACTGCAGTTTGCATAGATGAATACTTGCGTGAAGACACCTGTGCATGTGCTCTCGTGTACATTTTTACAGTTGCTTCAAACTAGTTCAGAAATGTTTTTGACTTGGGTCATTTTCTGGTCACAAGTCATTTGTCCAAAATACATGGCGTAATGACCAATAAGAGCACATAAACCTTAAGTGCTGTGTGATACTTCCCATGTCAACTGTTCATTGTGAACATGGCTTTTCTACTCAAAATTGAATCAAAACCACATACTGCACAAAAAGTGAGAGAGAGATATATAAAATGTAAAGTTATGCTATGAATTACAGTGGTCCCTTACAAGGCACCTCCAAGGTTCACATTAGACTGTGCGCTTGCACCAGTGAAAGTTTTATCATTTTTGGCACAATAAAGTTCCCTCTGTAGCGCCTACAAGGTGCATAAATAAGACCCAAGAAACAAAGACAGAAAATCATTATAGTAAATTTTAAACTAACTGAACTTAGTGAATTACTAAAAAAAATTAAGACTCAAATGTCCAAAACAAATTATAGAAGGGAATGGTTACTCAAGCACGATGAATACAAATTTCAGTACGGAAGGCTGATAATAATCACAAAGATACTTGGGTCATGGATATATTAATTACTTCAATTAATATTCACTTTTCCATCACTATATACACTGAAACAGTTGCTGGCTCAGACTAATGTACAGTTTGCTACAATTTCTTTGCCCACTAAAATAACCGTGTCCTGAAGAGTGGACAAAACTGGAAAAATGTGCTGACTGAATGCTGGAAAACTGAATATTTATTGCAGAAATTAATAAATCTATGACAGTGGCCCATGTGATAATGGTGTCTTTGAATTTCTTGAATAAACAAGAACAGGTAAGGCCAAATAAAAAAGTATGTGCAGTTCTGGTTATCCAACCCTATTTTTCAAAAACTTTTCCTGCCAATCGTACATATTTTTTATTAAAACAAAAACAGAGAAAAAAAATTCCAAAGGGATGTAACTACGATCAAAGTTAAATTCTGGATGCGATTGATGCTTGTTTTCTAGTTTATGCTTCATTTAAATCTTCCGGACCAAAACCAAAAAGAAAAACAGTTTGTACCAACCTACCTACCATAATTTTTTTTAAATGTAACCAGAAATATACATATTTTTTTATTTGGCCTAAGGATATTTGCATCCAACCTACCTACCCTAATTTTGCTTTAAATGTAACCAGAAATATACATATTTTTTTATTTGGCCTAAGGATATTTGCATCCCCCATTTTTCCCCCTAAATGACTGGACTTTTTGATCTGATAGTGGCAACTGGGCCCCACTTTTTCCATTTCTGGAATGAACACTGCACCTCAGTATAACAGTACCTTTCATACAAGTTGTATGGTCATAGATCCCATGTATGTACAGTAATAGAAATGCTATGTATTATGTACCCCAGTATAAGATGACCCCATCTACCCCACTGTATACTTGATAGGCACCTGTAAGCTGTATAATAGTGAATACTGCCTGAAATATCTCCACAAATCCACTTGCCCAGTCAGTCAAGTAATAAAACTTTTTACTTGCCCAGAATGAACTCTTTCATGGCCCAGCTATTATAGAAATATAAAAGCTGATGGTGTTAACAACCTAAATTCAATCATGTAACAGGTTGTTTATGGAACTTATTCTGTGAAACTTCTAACAACAGTTGTAAATAATTACAAATTCTAGGGGTGAAATGATGCACTTTATATATATTTTGCAATATGCAACGTACAGTACATAATACACACATAAATCAAAGAGACAGATGACTAATTATTCATGGCCACTGAAGATTATAGGCAACTTTTTGGATTAATTCTCAGCCTTTAGTCACATGTCTACCAAAACAGCACAATTATTGATGAATCAATAAAGCAGTTGTTTCACCCCGCACAAATTGTGTACAGTATGCTCGCCGCCTAGCTAGTATTTATTAAGATTAAAAAGTGAGAACAAAATACTTACATGAGCTTGATTGATCAGAAGTTGAAAGTATGGGGCTTAAACAAATAAGCATTATTCTCGAAAGAACATCCTTTTAATTATAGAGAAACACTGGTCAGCACTTATCAGGTATGTGATTGGAAAATTCACTCAACTTATAGAAGTGTTCACTTGCCATTCAAAGTTGGGCAAGTGATGTTCAACCACTGATGAGGAATTACTTTGTACAGCTTTCACTACTAAACTGATTGGACGTGCCATATGGATACTAAAGTCAGTCTAAATAATTTATATTTGAAAATATCCGGAAATCAAAATTTCAAAGGACTGGACAATCTGTCTGTAACTTGCAGCTGTACAATTGCTCTCTACAATGACCAATAATGTAGGAAAATGATTAAACCATGCATCCGGGTTGATCGTCTACATCCATATTAAGCATACTACGAAGATTACTCATTGTAAACTATTAAATACCTCGAAAAAAAATTACGGAGAACTCAAGTGTAATTCATCTTAAAACCATATGTTACACACTGTATTAGATTCCACGTTCGAAAGCTTGAAAGAGATATTTCGGCCAAAGTACCAATCGTAGAACACTCAGCTTTTCATACAATTAAAACCAATGCGTTTTACTTTACTTATTATTATTTGTAACTCCAAACCTCACATCACTAAAATGTAAAGTTATATAGAACAAATTGATCACAGCAGAGTGGACACACTAAACATACAAATCAACAGCTTCGGACAACGATAAAGTGGTGATCGCTTTTATAAGGTGACAATAAAAATTATTCTTTAACTAAGAAAGAATGCATAAACAAAGTTTCCTGGTAAAGGACACGGATACTCACCATACTGCTAAACAAAATACTGACACTGACTGAAACGCGTCTACGTGTCGATTATAAGAGGAAGTGACGTTACATTTGTCGCATACTAAAAATTGTTCCTACTTTTATAACCGATACCGGTGTTGAGGCCAGGACTGCAATAATACGGTTGTTGATGTTTTTTATTATTATTATTATTATTATTATTAGTATTATTATTATTATTTGAAATACAGTTTTATTCATATTAAAAGCTTACAGGAAATATTTTACCTGGGATATTGTCCTGCAAAAACTACAACCCTTCTACAAGATTATTTTACTGTGGACTACAGTACATGGTCAAAAGTGACTTGACTTATGTTGACGTCATAAGAGGAAAACTAACATGATCGCTATTTCTAAAGAATCTCCTGACAAAATTATTAAAGAAAATGGTTCTTACACATCTAATTCTTCGCAACTGATCCATTGGTTCTTATCATAGCTTGTAATTCCATGGGTATGAAGTCGTAAAGTCCTTTGGCTAAGATTCATTGAGAGAGTTCCAAATACCAAGAACAACATGAATATGATTAGATCTAGATTTGATTTTATGTAATCAATTTCCAAGCTTGGCTTTAAGTGTTTGCTGTATATTCACAATAATACTGTGGTATGAGGTCTGTGATTGTCAAGGTAAGGATTCAGTTATTCTCCTTTAGTGTCTATTCAATATTTGGAAACTCTTGTACAGTACCTGGCCACAAAGTTTCATAAAAGATGCTGATACATTTGTCACAGTCAATTTTTCCCGCCAATGCGGTAAGATATTCAACACCGTTGCAGGTAATGCACTCGCTATAACATTATCGAAACATTCCTGAATAGCAAGTGTGCACTGTACAGACACAAACACTCTGGTTTCAGTTCTTCATCAGGTCTTCTCCAAACATAAACTTACAATTTTTGTCAAAAACAACTTTAGTTTCATCGCTACAAATTACTCTTGACTACCGCTTTTCAACTGTAGAGTTATGTCTCTCAACAATGAAATACATGATGCACGAGTCTGCTGCGAAGTCATAGTTTGTTTAATTACAGTGCATCTTCTGAATCCTAAACTCTTTAATCTTCTGTTCATGGTGCTTGCAGAAACATGAACACTGACAGATTCGGTAAAAGCTACGATCAGGTCCTGCAGAGATCGTCCATGATTGTCAAGATTAACAATATGAGAAAGTACATGATCAGTAGTTGAGATTGGCACTATAGGGCATAAGGGGGGGGGGGGTGTCCCATGTTAAATAGGGTCAAACATTTATAGTCTCAAACGAGAATTTAACAAAATTTCGAACATAAATTTTCCCATGTTAATTTCCCTATAAACTTTCGACCCTATTTAACACATGACTCCTCTACAGCGTTTCATTTAGAAGGCAGAGAAACTCACGTTTCTCTTCCAAACACACCCAACTCTGTTACAAAACAGACAGATTCTTCCTGTTGAAACCCATGACGTAATATTCTTTCCGTTTTGAGAGCAGACTGTCATCTCATGCTACACTGTTACAAACCATATCTTTCAAGATGGCGCCTATGTTAAATTCTCGTTTGAGGCTATACATTTTTGATCCTATTTAACATGGGACTCACCTTATGCCCTTTAGGGCATTGATCTACTATTATGATCACCCCTTTTGCTAATGGTATTGGTCTCCCGCTTACTTCTAGTTTTCTATGGACCAACTTTTGTGAAACTTTTTCAAAAGTTTATGAATTGCAGAACGTGATATTCCAATTATTTCAGTATTTGTTTCTCTACCAATAAAGTTGTATTCGTCTAACATAATTATCATTTGGTTCTGACCATTTTTCACTTCCTTGTCGTAAGGCACCACTAGTTACAAATTTACAATTTCAGACTACAGTTGATACGTTCATTAGTGTACACAGGCTAAATTTAGCTTATACAATAATTCTTATCCATGCAGTGACGATTTGGAATCATATTTTACTCAATGACATTGATTTTTCTTTCTCAGGTGGCTTCTCACTTTTGACCTGCTACTGTACATGCAAATTTTAGTTTCACTGCTTTCTTTGCGACTTAAAAATTCATTTTTAAAATGAATTTAATGATTCAACATTAAATCAAACATACCAAAGTTTAGTAAAAGTATCTTTCAATTTACTGACATGTAGTCCAACTATAAACAATTGTTTATTAGGATTACCAACTTACATTTGTCGTCTTAATTGAGATTCATCTCTTGTGGTGACCAATATTATATATATATATATATATATATATATATATATATATATATATATATATATATATATATATATATATATATATATATATATATATATATTAAATATAATTTTTTAATATGTTAGTTGCAGTCCTAACAAGTATGGGGGTTCTCTTTAATGCTTGGTAGCCTCTCCGTTTTAGTTCTCGAGGATGCCGGCCTGTGGACCTGCGAAAATTGAGTGCAGTGCCCTCTGCTTTACCCCTCTGATTCATTGAGCTAATTTCACGTTCGATAACTCTGATCAAGTTGTCCCGAAATAGACCGCATGTTTGTCTCATTTTGAATAAAGTTATGTGTAAATTGGCTATTATTAGGATTAATCATCACGGAAAATACCTCGCATGCCCCTATGTTAGATATCGCCACAATCTCAATAGGGTGCCATTAATTAATGATGATCTATTTTCGACGGATTATCAGCAGGGGTGGGGGTGGGGGGAAGAAAAGAATATATTTATATATTGGCAAAGCAAACCTATATCGACGACTGTATCCAGGCTAAATACTGTGGTAATAAATAGGATAATTACTATATAGGCATGTAGAACCACTTTAGGCCATATATTCTCTCACGTTGATCCCAAGGGCGTTGGGGGCTGTAATTAATTTTGTATATGTATATGATATTGGACAAACTATAATCTCTTAGTATTACAAGATTATTTTAAAAACTTGTGATAGACTAGTCATTCAGCACCAGTAATGTACTAACTTTGTGGCCAGATACTGTACAAGAGTTTCCAAATATTCGATTGGTTTTACATCTCCATCATCCCTCATTATAATCTGGCACTGTCACAATGCAAGACTGATAAAAAAAAAAAAAAAGTAGCTGTTCATATCTACAGGTTTTCTTGTTACTCCAGTTTGTGCAATCTACCGACAAAACCGGATTTACAAGGGCCTGACATGGTATATCCATCCTGTGGGTCATAAGTATTTTGATGTAAAATATATGAAAAAACTGTTTACCACCTGAGAAACTCTTGGGCTTTTTGAGGAATGAGGTTTTTAAAAATGAGGTTTTTAAAAAAAAAATTTGAAAAATAAGTTTCAATAATTTTACATGTGTTACCTCTATCTTTTATTTGATTACATTTTATAGAATTTTAAAATCATTTTGTTTCATATTTTATCTTCTTGTACTTCATGTTTACATTTATTTGGACTGATTTATTTTCTTAAATTTCCGTACAATTCATTTTTACATTTTTTGAACTTCATCTTAAGTTGGCACGATATAGCCACTATTGTGCTGAGGTGTTGTAAAATGCTACTACATACATACATATTGACATGGTATAGGAAGACCAAATCAAAATAAAAACGTACAGTACAGTGCTTCCTCACTATAAAGCATCTCATGATAACACAGTCCCTCATATAACACAGGTGTGGTCATGTATCCCATATTTAGAATAAATGTATTTTGTATACTTAACCTACCTCAATATAATGTGACTTGACCCTACCTGTACAACAATGCTCTTTATGGCTCAACTGGAGCCACTTGAAGGGACTGATGCTTTACTGGGCCTAAAGATTTCCAGGAATTTAAGATAAGACCATTTCTTCCTTTTACCTGCCGAGTGTTGAAACCATCTCTGATATTCTCCAGCCATAACAAGATTTTAAAATTAGCTGCCATGTCAAAATGACTTTCCATTTACATGGAGCAAGTGATAATAAGATTTTCAAGATTACATCCATGGTGGCCATATTGGATTTCAGGTCAGCACCATTTTAAGTTAGGACTAACAAGACATTATAAGAAGTCTCATGGTGAAAATCCCATGTTGATATGACATTCCGTTTTAAAGAAGTAACAATAACAAGATTTTCAAGATGGCTGCCATGGTGGCCATATTTGATATCAGATGCACACCATTTCCATTTAGGTCCAACTAGATATCATAAGAAGTCTTCTGGTAAAAGCACAATGTCGATATGACCAGCCATCTAAGAGCAGTAATGATAATGATTTTCCAGATGGCAATTGTGGCAGCCATATTGGAGGTCAGATTGGCACCATTTTTATTTATGACCAACTAGACATCATACAAAGTCTTTCAGAGATAACCCCCTGCTGACATGATCATTCATTCACGAGAAGTAGTTGTAACAAGATTTTCAAGATGGTCACTGTGGTGGCCATATTGGGTGTCTCAGTGGCACCATCTTCATTTAGAACCAACTAGACATCATAAGTCTTTTAGTAAAAACCCCATATTTATACGACCATCTATTCATGAAGAGTAGCAATTACAAGATTCTCAAAATGAATTCAGTGGCAGCCATACTGGATGTGCGAGCAGCACCATTTTCATTTAAGACCAACTACACATAATTAGAAGTCTTTTAGTGAAAACATCAGGTTGAGGAGTAGTGATAAGATTTTCAAGTTGGCCATTATGGTGGCAATATTAGACATCAGATCAGCATTTTCATTTAGAACCAACTAGAGATCATAAGAAGTCTTCAGGTGAATATCCCATGTAAATATGACTTTCTGTTCAGGAGGAGAAGTGATAAAATTTCAAGATGGCCACTGTGGTGGCCATATTAGACATCAGATTAGCATCCTTTTCATTTAGGACCAACTAGATATCATAAGAAGTCTTCTAGTGAAAATCCTATGTCAATATGACTTTTCATTCAGGAGGAGTAACAATAACTAGATTTTCAAGATGGCCATATTGGATGCCAGATTAGCACTATTTACAGTTAGGACCAAAAAGACATCATACGAAATCTTAGTGAAAACCCCATGTTGATCTGACTATCCATTCAGGAGGAGTAACAAGATTTTCAAGATGGCCAAGCAGCACCATTTTCATTTAGGACCAACTAGACCATAGTATGAATGTGTGTAATAAGTTTCATGGCAATCCTCCAAATAGTTTAGGCAGTGTAGCAATAACAAACTTTTGCTAATGGACGGACAAAATACCCCTTCTTTATGACCAGTAGAGCTAAAAACCTAATTGACAAGGGTTTGATATGACAGATGAATACCAAATGAAAACTTAAATAAAACATATTCAGTAGTGCTCCCTTGCAATAAAGCACCCCATTATAGCATGGTCCCTCATATTAACACAGGTGGGTCATGGATCCCATGTTTAGAATGAATGTATTCTTTATTCTTAACCTAACTCAGTATAATGTCACCTGACCTCACTTGTAAAACAATGCTCTTTAAGGCTTCCCTGAACAGTGTTATTGTCAGGGGTCACTACATGTAGTTTGATAAAAGACTAAGTTCTTCCAATATAAAAGAAAAATATTATTTCAGGTAGAAAAGAATGAATATGACACTTTTTAATAAAAAGAAAGTAAATGCATGGTCAAAGCAACTTTTATTGATCAACAGATATGTACAACAACACGTGTATTATCACAGTGGATGAAGGACTAAGAAATGCAGCATCAGAAGTATTGCTATCTATAAATATCATTTATTTCCATGTATAAATATCACTATTAATCAAAAAGTATTTCTGCTTACAAAAAAGGTATCACATGCCGGATAATAGTACAGATACAAATAAGCACAAATATATATTTTATTAATGAATACAGGACCAAATTTCATACAAGTTACAACCATCTTGATCAGTACCCCTCTGTTTATTCAACACAAATGATTTCCATTAAAATCTTACAACAGGGCTGGACAAATGCACTGCCTGGTAGTCGGGGACAAGTTCAAAATGTTGCTGGCAAGTCAAATTTTATGTTATTTGCTTAGAATTGTATAGGACATATGAAGAAAAATGTTGGATTTTTGTGCAATTAAAAAAAAAATAGTTCTAGGCAAGTAGGAGATATTTATATTTTTTTTTCCATGACGGTAACTAGATCAACTCTTAATTCTTAAAATTAGACTGACTACAGGTATGATATCAACTGATCTGCAAATAAATTCCACCTCTCAATATGTTACATGATTATTAAAATTATGTATTTTTCATAACAAGCAAATAAATCTTTGCCTCAAATCCCAATAGCAATATTTCCAATATTGTCAATAAGCTTGTCACCATAACTAATCAAGATATTATAAAAACATGTTTCTACCTTATTTTAGGATGCCCACTTTTGTCAAATTAACATTTACTGCACAAGTTGAAATGACATAATCATTATTATGCCACTGATATGATGTCACATGTTATCTCAGTGTATCCTAGCACTAAGAATCCTTGGAAACACTGGATGTAAGATGATGTGATAGTGCCTTGTTGTCTTCGATTGAATAATAATAAATACGAGTTTTTATACAATTTTAATAATTGTATGAACAATACTGTGAAAGAAAATGATCAAGTAAATGAAAAGTATATGACACGTCAGCAAATCACTAGCAATTTACAATCTGTTGTAAAATGTCCTTGCAGGCTTTCTGTATTGGAACTCAGTAATTACGTCATAGTGAAGAGTTCCTTGCAGAAAATGATGCTCAACTGGCCAAAAAAATATTCCTAGTAACCCCAGATATATCCATTTCTTCTGTTGTTTTTATTCTTTTTAACTTCTATGTGCTGAAAACATCTCTGATATTCATGAGAAACTCCAACATACCAAATGGTCAATGTAGCAGCCAGGTTTTGTGTTATGTCAGCACGATTTTCATTTAGGACCAACTAGATATCATAAAAAGTCTTTTTGTGAAAACTACACGCAAATAAGAAATCTGTTCAGGAGTAACTATAAAAAGATTTTCAAGATGTCCACCATGGTGGCCATATTGGATGTCAGATTGGCACCATTTTAATTTTGGGATCAAATGGACATTCTAAGATGTCTTCTAGTGCAAACACCATGTGTTCAGGAGAAGTAGAGATAATAAGATATTCAATATAGCTACCATGGTAGCCATACTGGATGTCTGAGGGGCACCATTTTCATTTAGGACCAACTAGACATCATAAGAAGTCTTTTAGTTAAAACTCCATGTTGATATATGGAGCGATAACAAGATTTTCAATATGGCCACCATGGTGGTCATCCTGTATGTCCAAGGGGCACCATTTTCATTTAGGAAGAACTAGACCTTGGTATAACTGTGGATGTAAAAAGTTTCCTTCCAGTATTTTTGGAGGAATAGTGAAAACAAACCTGTCCTAAAGGTGAGACAGTGGATAACTGGCCATTAATAAGCTCTTCTCGTCTATGACCAGTTGCGCTAAAAATTAATTCACCAATGTATACTTTTCACGATGTATCTGATAAGTGGAATTTGTGATCTTTAACCTACTCATTTGGGTATTAATTTATGGACAGTTGCATACAGGGCACCATTTAATATACTTTTTTATGTAATGACCCATATATGTGGATATTTATTTAACTAAGTGTGGCACTAGAAAATGCACATCAACCTATCAAATTTCTTTTTGTTTTTGACTGCTTGGACCATTTACAATGTAAAATATCCACTCAAATATTTCACAAGCAAACATCCTTAACCATTTAAAAAGTACACACAACTGTGAACAGTATAGATCTCTGTCTGATGTCCCATAATGCATTAGCAGATCAGAAAGTGGCTACACTGTTTGTCCTATTTATGATTTCAAATGAAGAGCATAAACTATGTTAAATTAGATATTTTCTGGCTTTATGTTAAATTAAATCTGGAAAGGTATCTTTCTTTTTACCAATTTTTGTTTTTGGTAGTAATGAGCAGGAAGTCTATTAGTGGGTTACAAAGTTCCTGTAGCTACTAGGACAAGTCCGATTGCCCCAACTGCTGTACTGTACTGTACTGTACTGTACTGCACTGTACTGTACTGTACTGAGGAAAAGCAACAATTGCGAGCATACTTGATTGTTATGAGCTCATCCCTTATCTTTCGAATTACGAAGGGATTAAATCTTCCGCCCATATAATAAAGAAGAACCTTTTACAGCTTTCCAGTATGACCATAAGAGTGTTAAGTTCATGAAAATACTATCTCTTACTGTCTATACTCGTGTATAATCTGAGTCCAAATGCAAACAACATAGACCCTAATCTGCCATTGCATAATGTGCCGGCAGATCATGGTCTGTGTTGTTTGTTCTACAGATTAGTCCTTACAAACTGTATAGCCCAGATCTGCTGGCGCTTTATGCGACGGCAGATCTGGGTCTATGCAGTTTGCAGTTGGCATTGACTTATAAGCAAGTATATACAGTAAGCTTAGTCTAGAAATGGAACTCGATCTGAAAGACACAAATATACAAAGGACACATTCCAAGGGAGAGAACTGCCATCCATTTCGATTCCTACAAACATACCTATAATACTCTGACATACACAATTTAAATAATGACAGAGGAAAAAGACCACATTTAGAGCTCTATGTTAATTCTGTCTGAAGGCAGTTCCAAGCCAAGAATTGATGAATCATGATGAAAAATACATGTCTTGTGATGAAAAACTTGTCAACTAGGTTTATCAGAAGATTCCCTGACTTGCGAAGGACAGGCTTTTAAATGCATCAAGTGCTATAATAACTGGTCTGATTCAAGACAGATAGGAAGAAAGCTTCAGGTTGCTTAATCTGCAATTTTGTGTATATTTTGTGTTTGGTCATGTCCATTCATGTGTCTGTTTTCCTTGTAACCCGAGCTCCAGCTATATCCATTGAGAAAATAGTCATATTTGGTATAATGTTTCACTAGGAAGAGTTTAAGACAATAAAGGTTTTTGGGATTCTGGATGCAGCTCTCTGGGAAGGAGGGGGTAGGGGTGTCAAAGATCATATTTTGATAGGTAATATGGACTCTTCTTGTCACCTGAACTACATTTATACTGATTTTGGGGAGATGATAATATCTTGTATGATGCTTCACTAGGGTAAGTAGACGACATAGAAGGTTTAGGAGACTATGAGTGAAGGGGGAGAAATGAAATAATGAAGTGCGGATATTGGTGATGGCTTCCATTTCTTGCTTGATTTTTATTTATGCTTGTCTGCTACACCCTTGACAGACTTTGGAATTCATTACAACAGTCCTAACTGAAAATGACTAAATCTGAAGCCTCAACATTTGAAGATTTGAGTTATCAATCATTAGTGACAACCTGAAAATTTCCAAATGCCAAAGTGAAAAAGTATTTCTTTCAAACAGATTGATCTTTGAGATCCAGTTCATATTACAGCAGATATTTTATCAAGCTAAATCAAACTCCAGCGCATTCCATAAAATTGGAAGTAGCTGGTAAAGATTTTAAAGTAACACATAGCTTTGGGGGTGCTCCGCCAATGGGAGTAAAGGTAGCAGACAAAAGTAGCTTGTTGTTCTGGCAGATTTAGGTGTGTAAATTCCCCAGCTACTGATGCTTAGGGAATGCCCTGCAACTGCAGCTACACATTTCTGAGGTTGTACGAAAAACTTCTTGACTGGGACTGACTCTTCTCCAATTTGATTAAATTCAACTGATCTGAAAATCAAAAGAGCAAATTTAATTTAAAGCAGCTACCATATTTACTCACTTATAAGTAAATTCCAACTGCAAACTGCATAGACCCAGATGTGCCATCACATAATGTGCAGGCAGATCTGAATCTATGCAGTTTGTTAGGAGTAATCAGTAGAAGAAACAATATAAACTTTGATCTCCTGGCACATTATGTGACAGCAGATAAGGGTCTATGTTGTTTGCAGTTGGACTTGACTTATAAGTGAGTATAGACAGTATTGACATTCTTAAGTTAATACAAAATAACATTTGGCTTTGGACCCATGAGCAGAGTTCCCTAGCTAATTTTGCAAAATTCTTCTGCCAGTAGCAAATTTGACAACTTTACAATTACAGTATCTAAAGCATGATGAGCTTATTAAGTTTCCGTTATTTTGTTCTTTTTTGAATAGTTTTAACAAATGTAGGGATAAACATGAAAGATGTTACTAAGTGACAATGCTACACATGGTTCATACAGCCCCATAGAGTTGTTTTTCAGTGACTTTTCAAGGACTTTGCAAATGTTTTCCAGGTAACGCCTCCAATTCAAAGATTTTTAAAGGTTGTATGAACCATGCTACATCTTTGTCTATATACAATATAAATTATTTCTGATAATATTTTAACTTGGGTATCTTGACCGGTGCCCCTGTGGTAATAATTAACTGTAAAATATAAATTGTCCCAACTCATCAGATCTAGTGAATTTGTCCAGATAAATGATACATTTATCAGAATAAATTTGCAAAACTGTGTATCCTGGTGAAACTCTGTTGTTCTGTATGCTCAAATAGTGTGAAGAATGGTATCCATATAACTGATGTCCTACTGTATTATAATTCAAATGCTGGATTATTATTACCATAAAACTCATATCAAGACTTCTGTTATTATTCAAATGCTTGTTCACAAAGTTCAATGCAACTAGGCTTATACTGTATATACTCGCGTATAATCCAGTACCAACTGCAAACTGCATAGACCCAGATCTGCCATTGCATAATGTGCCTGCAGATCTGGGTCTATGCATTTTGTAAGGACTAATTAGTAGAACAAACAACACAGACCCTGATCTGCCGGTGCATTATGCGACGATAGATCAGGGTCTATGTTGTTTGCATTTGGACTTTGCTTATATGCGAGTATATATGGTAATTAGTGTTTAATTACACTAAAATATCATGACTGTCATTACACTTTTGTCGTTCATCTAAGCAGCTAACTGTATTAAATTCAAATTACGACTTACTTGCTAGCTCCTCCTCCTCCTCTAGTTGCCATGTGAATGGTCTAGGATGTCCCTTTTCATCCAAAAATGGGGAGGGCATGCTGCCCTTTTTAGCCATAAGTGGATGGTACTGGTCCAGGGCAAAGTTATAGGATAGGGCTGAAATGACACCAAATATTTTGTAAAATTCAAAAACCTTTCCCAGGATAAATGATGGGATAATGACTTTAATGTTTTTTGATTTGCTGACATATACAGACTACTATCTTGTCATAAATATGTCATTCAAAGGGTTAGAGGATTGGATCATATACAAATCAATAGGTCTTCCACCCTTATTGATAAATATAGTTTTAGTCCATGTTATGCTATCATATTGTGCACACATTGTACTACAGTGGCCCCCCTCTTAAAAAGGCAATCCTTCTGCAGCAGGAAAGTGGCCTTATAACATGGATGGCCTTTCTAGATGTGAATAATAAATACATAAAAAGAAAGAAAGGCATAACTACTTTTTTAAATATTTAATATTTTCATTCAAAGATAACTTGGAGGATATGGAACCGATGTGATAAAACTTATATTAATGTTATTTCAAATAATTATGAATAATCATCAATTACAGTGCAAAACCATTTGAAAACCTTATCAATCTGAGAACAAACATCTGGCTGTAACTATCATTTTCCATCGGTTCCAGTTTCTCACTGCTTCAGAATGTATAATTGATGACATTTATTTGAATCTTTCTGATATAAATTTCTCAGCAATAATTGTAGAGCTTTTCATTCTAAACTAAGATAGTCTGATGACCTTTTGCACTTTTATCTGATGACCTTTTGCACTTTATCTGATGACCTTTTGCACTTTTTTGCACTTTTATCTGATGACCTTTTGCACTTTTATCTGATGACCTTTTGCACTTTTATCTGATGACCTTTTGCACTTTTATCAACAACTTATTCCATTACTGGCAACCATACCACTATCAAACTAATGAGCAGTTATTACACAAAATACTGTGTTTACAAAGGAAGTGAACTTGTCATGTGATTGACTGGTTATAGTCTGGTACCCTTTCAAACACATTTCATAATCTAAGAGAGAGAAGTCACAACAGCTCACAAGCCATTTTTACTTTATGGCAACTGTGTGTCATGCTGACATGAGCTGAACAATGCAGTGCTTCTCAGCAGTTAGCTTTTGTCATTTTGATAATTATCAGTGGTAATAACAGGCAGTAATTATCAAAGTTATAAAATCGGACATTCTTAACACACATCACCAAGCATAACTGGATTACTAACCTCTTTGTATGGATTAAAGCTAGGTACTCTATCAGCATGTTGGAAGAAATGTCAATGTATTGAATTTAGAAAACAACAAATATTCATGAGATTTCTGTCTCTGAACTCCAATATGTGTGTCCACTTGTAAGCAATAAATTTTTACATATTTTGCACTAATATGCTGGCCATGTTAGAGGGGTGACCATTCTAGAGAGGTACTTTTAAACACAAAGTCATTGGTGCCAAGGGATTCTGGCTGTAACAAACAGGTGTCCGACCAGTTATACGAGGGGGGACCTTTGTACTTCAACTATTGATAACTTGAACTATTTGTGTGGAACTATCTAAATTAGTCTTCTGGTGAAAACTCCCTGTGAATATGAGTTTCCATTTAGGAGAAGTAGCAATAACAAGATTTTCAAGATGGCTACCATGGTGGCCATACTGGATGTCAGATCGGCACCATTTTCATTTAATACTGATGATGACATCATAAGTCTTCTAGTGAAAACCCAATGTTCATATGACTTTCAATCTAGGAAGAGTAGCGACAACATTTTCCATATGGCCACGGTGGTGGCTATATTGGATATCAGATTGGCACAGTTTTTTTATAAGACCAAACAGACAATTTAAGAAGTCTTCCATTGAAAAACTCCTGCTGATGTGACTTTCCATTCAGAAGGAGTAGCAATAACAAGATTTTCAAGATGACTACTGTGGTGGCCATATTAGATGTCAGATTGACACCATTTTCATTTGGGACCAACTAGACATCATAAGAATCTTAGTGAAAACCCCATGCCGATATGATCATCCATTCAGGTGTAGTAGCACCTTTTTCATTTAGGACCATATGAAGTCTTCTGGTGAAACCTTCATGATGATATGACTTTCCATTTGGGCTAGGTATTGATAATACAGTTTTCAAGATGGTGGCCATATTGGACATCAGATTGGCACCATTTTCATGTAGGACCAACTAGACATCATAAAAAGTCTTTTACTGAAAAATCCATGTTGATATGACTATCCATTCTGGAGGACTAGCAATAACAAGATTTTGAAGATGGTCACTGTGGTGGTCATACCTGATGTCAAAGCAGAAGCATTTTCATTTAGGAACAACTAGACATCATAAAAAGTCTTCTGGTGAAAACCCAATGTCAATATGACTTTCCATTCAGAAGGAGAAGAGATAACAAGATTTTCAAGATGGTCAATGTAGTGGCCATATTAGATGTCAGATTGGCACCATTTCATTTAGGACCAACTAGACATCATAGGAAGTCTTTAAGTGAAACCTCCATGCTGATATGACAGTCCACTTAGGAGTAGTGAAAACAAGATTTTCATTTAGGACCAATCAGACATCATAAGAAATTTTCTGGTGTAAACCCACGTCAACATGATTTTCTGTTAAGGAGGAATAGTGATAACAAGATTTTCAAGATTGCTACATTGGTGGCCATATTAGATGTCAGATTGGTACCATTTTCACTTAGGACCAACCAGACATCATAAGACGTGGTTGTAGTGAAAACCCCATGTTGATAGACCATCCATTCATGAGGAGTAGCGATAACAAGATTTTTAAGCTGGCTGCAGTGGTGGCCATACTGGATGTCCAAGCAGCACCATTTTCATTTAGAACCAACTAGACCTTGCGATGAATGTGTGTGTAAAGTTTGATGGCAATTCTCTAAGTAGTTTAGGAAGAGTAGTGATAACAAAATTCTGTGGATTGATAATGGATGATGGATGATGGATGTCTGACAACAGGCCATCCCATAAGCTCTCCTGGTCTACGACCAGTAGTGCTAAACACTGCAGCAACAAAATGATTTGTCAATATGCACATCTGCAGCTGATGGTCATAGTATTCAACAAGTTTTAAGGCAAACCATAAAAGACTTCAGCACTAGTTGCACTAATGAGATTATGTTGTACACTGCATTAAGCAACAAGATGAAAAAGACAATAACTCGAACAAAGAATTGCAGGGGTGAAGTGATTTGTCAATATGCACATTTATTAATGATGACCATAACATTTACCAAGTTTCATGGCAATCCATTAAAAAATGTGAGACTGCTTCCATTCCCAAGATTTTGTCATACACTGCATTCAGCTGCAAGTCAAAAAATGGCAATAAATCTTGTAAAAATAACAGGAGCAAAGTGATCTGTCAATATATGAATCTTCAGGTAATAACCATAATATTTACTAAGTTTCATGGCAATCCATCAGAAACTGCAGAACTGATTGCACTAACTCTTTCCCTACCACTGACGTGTATATCTACTGCATACATGTGCCTTGCCTCTGCAGTGACTGATAATTTTGCTTGTATACACACACTGCTATTCAGGAAAAAAAAACGAGATACATTTCTTCTTTAAATATTTTCATCTGGTTTTAAATTAAAGAACTGTGGCTGAAACTAACAACTATGCAGCAAAATGTATGAAAGAGAAGCCCGACAATGTTTGAAAGAAAAAAGGCAGCATGAGGTGTCCATGTGCAAGCAGTGTGATGTTCATCTTTGTGTAAAACATAACTGCTTTTACAAATATCACCAACAGCAACTTCAGAACTAGTAGAACATGGTGACTTATTGAACATTTGTAAATAATTATGTGCACAAATTTGACCTCCAACCTTGTATAAAATAAAGAGTCAAATTTTAGTTACAAATAGTGTGTTCTGTGTTCAATTCATGGATTTTTTATCAATCTTGTGGAAGTCAGTCAGATAAAAGAATCACACAGACAAAAGTTTGTTATAGCTTTTATAAATGCATGGTTTAGTATATCAATCAGTCAATTACAAGGAAAATAGCTAAAAAAATTGGCCCATATCCCCAAATCATCAGCTAAAATGTTATCATTTGGCTGCAGTAGTATCAGGCTCTGGTAGTTAGTCCCCAAACCAGCTACAGTAATGACCTCAGCAGCTAGCCAGAGTAGTGGTCACTAAAGCAGTACTAGTAGTTAAAGAACTAATGAGAGTGTGTGCTGGATGGAAAGACAGATGGACATCAGGCCTCCATCTCTACACTATATAAAAAGAGATTGGGTGCAACTTGTTTGTTTTCCCCAAATACACCTTTGCCCACTTTGAATGGCTCACTGAATACAACATTTCTGACAAATGTCTCAAACATTGAACACAACGACAAAACAAAGGCACACCTTTTGGTTGAATACTTCAATTATAGAAAACCTTAAAAAAAACCACACACAACAAAAAAAAAACGATCATACTTAAGCATGTTAACCACCTTTATCATCAGCAAATACAACCTGGGAACAATCAATCCAGATACAGTTTTGTTTTGCCATCCTGGCAGGCCATTCCCAGACATACCTCCAAAAGTGCTAGCAGCGGCTTCATCATCAAGATAAGCTGTATGACAGTCAATTGTAAATTTCCTTTGTTGAAGTATCCCCGGTAATGACTAACAGGGTTGTGCAAAAACCAAACTATATCTGAGTTGACTGATTGTTGATGTCAGATTTTTGGACAAGATAAAACTAGTTACTGCATTTACAGACATACCTGTCACAACATGACATGTCATGCTAAAAATAGGATTTTTTACACCTCAATATATGTCTATAACATGTAGTATGTATAATGGTAAACAGTCCTGCTTAAAGCTCATGTAAAACTATCCTTGGGGCAGTTTATAATTCTAATTGTCATAGACACAATTAAAAGCAATGTGGTCAGGTATAAACAACCACCATTACATGTATTACTTAATTGGCTGACAATAGCTAGAGTGATGAGTTAAGTCCTTTGAAGACTGCTGTGGGGGAGCCCATTTGGCTAATTTGCATAGGTAAAGTTCACAAATGGGAACAACGCTATTCATTTGAAGTTATAGGTAAATCAGAGAGATGCATGTTGAAGAACAAAAGTGATTACACATCACTGCCATAAATAAGAATGTTTAAGCCATATTTATTAAAGATTATTGGTAAATTTGTGAACAGTGGCAAAGTTTCTTTGAAGTTGGATTTTACTCCATATATAAAATGCAAAACATGATTATTTCAGTAGTCGGAATAGTGTTCAAGTGTGATTAATTTTTAAGGCAAAATGTCAAAATGTCTTTCCTGTGATTCCAGAAACAATGAGCTATCAGCGAAGCAAGCAAAACTAAATTTCAGAAGTACTGTAAAATTTTGTGCCAAAATAAACGAAAGTTTGATTTAATAATTGGAAAGATGTGTTGTATTCTTGAAGTAAAAAGTGTCTTATGATTGCATCTTTCTTTATATGAAAAAAGGTGTTAAGCATTTCCATTTGTGAATATTCTTTACAAATGTGTCTGTAGTCAATCACAGCACTTTGATCTTAGCTTATTTTTGAAAGATGTCAGCTCATTCAAAAGTTGATAAGTGTTAATCTTATTATTATTGAACCATGAACAATAAAGCCAGTAAGTCTTTGTAGTTTTCTTCAATGCATTCTGTGTACAACTGTTGCTCAAAAGAAAGAAGATTCTCATCCGAATTTATAAATCAATTAATTTAAGTAATTGCTAATCATCAAAGTCAATCTCACTGCTAAAGGTTGTTCAAATTATGGGGCAATGATTTATAAAAATATTTATAACAAAAAAATGAAAGCCACCAACATGCGCACATTGCTTGGTGGTATTATTGGACATTCGTCATGCAATCAATTGACCAGTGAATAATATCATGCATTCCCTATAAAAATGACCCCATTGTTCCTTAACAATTATTATTGTTGTAGTCGTTCAAACAAATAGGTGTCAAAGTGTTAATTAATTGCTATTTACAATGGATAACGGGATACATAAAGCTTTTACTGTTAAAGAGAAGCTTGAAGCCCTGGGCAGGATTAAGACTGGAGTTAAACAAATACAATTAGATTCGAGATTTAGGTGTTCACAAGTCAAGCAAATAATGTGGTGGACTAAAAAAGTTTCTTACCCGAATTTATCAATCAATTAATTAATATATCTTTTTGAGGGAAAACAATAGACTATCAATGCCTGCTCAATCAACCATCATACACACCTGCTAAAACATGTTTATGGCCCGAATTATCAGGAGCAGTTTTGGTCATTGCCACACACATGTAAAACAACCCACACCCCACCCCCTTTCATATTTTCTAGCTTCAGATCATTCACCCAATACACATAAAACTGTCCTTCCAGTGTTAACACTGATTGGAACAGAACCATTTAAGTTGTAGGGGTGGAGAGATTGGCTAATATAATCAAACATTCTACTCCCTGCTTTTGCTCTGCAGTGAAGCAAAGTCATAGTCATGAACAAATGTTTCAATGAATATTGTTTATTTTTTTTCCCTCTATCTTTTAGAGAATGACTCGACTGTTTTTATGGAACTCACTGTGCCCATACAATCAAATGATTTACTCCCAAACTGGGTTCAGGCAGTTTACATGTATACACACCTGTAAAATTCTCATCACAAGTACATTACGAGGTCAATACTGTACCTTTGACCTCCTGTATGAATTTTCAGCTCAAGTTCATGTACTTTTCAAGCCTAAATACAGGTTTCTTTTCAAAAACTCCCAATGTCTGAATTATGCATTTTATTGTCTGTCAGAAATCAGACCCTTTGAGCATGTCCAGCAAATCTGAATGTTGCGGGAAAAAAAACTGTTTCATAAGTTTGTGTGAATGTATTAGCAAGAAATTAAATATTAGGATTCGAATGGATCTTGCAAACATTTTATTTTAAATAGAAAGTATGCTTCTTTGTGCACATTTTTGATGGAATTACTATTATGGATACAGCCAGATTTGACTGTTGAGTACACTTACTCTTTAACTATTTACGCTTATGTTGCCGATTTCATATACATAAAAATAAATATTAAACATGTAACGACTGTTTTAAGTAGTTCTTGTTTAATATGGAACAAGCTGATAACTGTGTCAATGAAGTCCATAGTATTGCCCCGTCCCCGGTCTTGCACTGAATTCAGGCACACAATGATCTATGACAAAATGACTAAATATTATACTTCTATGTGCATATTTTCGATGGAATTATTATGGATTCACTCTTATGAATGCAATGAGATTGGTTGGTGAATACACGTGTTGATACTTTAACTATTCATTGCTATACATTAGACATGTATATATATATGTACCGATGCATGGTTCTCTGAACAAAGTAAAATATTCTTGATGCAATCTCTATGTTTTCACTATTTCTTGCTTGATATACATTGATTTAAGATGGTAACTGTGCCAATGAAGCACGTAGTTTTGCATCCACTTCTATCCCCCCGCCCATTGGGGGGTGGGGGTAGGGGGTTTGCATCATTTTCTACAGTTTACTGACTTGTTTGGCTATAGCATGATATGGTACATAGCATGATATCATTTAGTGGACCCTGATCATCATGCTATAATGGTGTTTCACGGTACTAATAATAGCAAACTTACCTGCAGGGGAAGGTAAATATTTAGCCCAATGTGGTCTGTGTTGGCGATACAAACTTGGGTTCCAAACTGGAACTTTAATCTGCTCACCTAAAGGTAAAACAGATGAAGAGAAGACTAAGAACAGTAATGTATTAAGCTTTTTGAAAGTGACAAAATGTTTTCAACAGTGGCACTTATCCCTTATTCACTTAAGTATATTTAACGTACTCTTCTTAATACAGTCAACTCTTGTTACAACAACCAACCTTGTTGCAAACAATTTTGTGGTTATACTGAGTTTGCCATCGTATTGATTAGACATTTTTTTGGCACGAGTAATCTATCTGGGTTTGCTTTTTTTTCTCTGTGGGTTCTGATGTGTGTAAACTTAGATGTAATGTCATGTAAATGATCTATCACAACTGTTCTTAGTAATTTATCCTTGCAAATTTGACCAAATCAACATACCTGAATGTGACAGGTGTTTATTTGACCTTTTGCTCATTTATTTTTTAACAATAGATCTGAAGAAAAAAAATACTGCTAGCTTGTTATACATGTTGATGTCAACTCTCCAATTATGTACACAAGTACCCAACATGTTATATACACTCAGCCACTTCAGAAGTTATGGGAATATCAGAACTCCTGACTGATAATTAGTCTCTTTACAATATGGATTTAACACCTAGTCAAGGGATTCCAGGACTTGGAGCAGTGTTGTCTAATGGACAGTTTATATACATGTACTATATATATATACTCATTTATAAGCTGAGTCCAATGGTACACAACATAGACCCTAATCTGCCATCGCATAATGCACTGGCAGATCAGAGTCTGTGTTGTTTGAAATCTGATGCAAATGAAAGATCTTGATCAAGATTTTTACATTAAATAAACCAAACTCCTAGTTCCCTTGAATCAATGTAAAAATTTCTCTGAATGTGCAAGCATTCTGAAGAACATCTATACTGAAATCTCATATCCCAAGTTACACACAAATCCTAGAAATTTCACTTCAAAAATACACCTCACATACATACTGTAGCTAGCTTTGTGTTTTATTCTACACAATATTCAAACCTAGCCAATATTAGGATTCTGGTAAGTGAGGGAAACAGTAAAAGACCGGGATGGTTTTTGAAGATATTACCAAACTCAAGGAACAAAAAAAAAGGAATCTTTTGGAACAGTTGAGGAAAAGAAAGAAGAATGCCACAGAATGCTAGCTCCTGCCAGCTCCACCTGGGTTTATTCCAAATATCTATAGGAAAGTCACCTAAGCATAAAAAGTAAGTCATGTGACCTACTTTTCATAATTGTCAATATTTGGCCTAAAAATTAGTATAAGGACTACAAGCAAATATACTGGATGTCTGTATACACATACATAACAGAGTCAGAGAAATATAACTAAATGCAATTAGATTTGTGTTTGTAAAACTCGTCTGTAACATTGCAGACCAAAATGAATCTCAGTCCAAAAAATTAAAAAATGTAGAAAAATTTTAATAAATTGCTATAATGGAATGAAAATCTAATCAGAATATATATATATATATATATATATATATATATATATATATATATATATATATATATATATATATATATATATATATAACAGAACATTGGTAATAGTAGTTCTGAAATATCATTATATCAACTTGTCTTTGATTTGCTTGTCCATTTAACTGCTAAAAAAAACCCTTAACAAAGTAAAATTCAAAGTTCACTAGGTCTAGTGTACAGACTGCTTCTTTGCTGGACAGTCAATAAAGATGTTGCCAACTAAGCTTAATTTAGAAAGGTGGCTAGGTCTAATTTAAAGTTTCTTTGTTGAATGATCAATAGAGGTGTCGATTAAGCTTATTTGATCAGTATGTTTTCCCAATTGTTTAAACATTCTACAACCACAAACACAAGACATAAGAGGTGTCAAAGCTTATCTCCTGGTTTAGGTTAATGTGTGTCAGCATATGGCATCTTTAGATCAAAATATGTGAAGCCTAGGCCCGAATTAATAAAACAAGATACTAGCTACAACAACTAACTTTTATTACCATGTCCAAGACTTATTTGATTAGCTAAATCTTACCTGCGTAAGAGCTAGTGGTCACGGTCATGTGTCTTGTCAAATCATTTCAACTGATCAATCAAACACTATTATAAATATTATTATGCAAGTAATATAATTAAACTACCTTATATTAGCCTACTCATTCACAAATGTGATCAAAGATAGCAAGGCAACCAAGCTGAATAAAAAGCTTTGTTTCACATATACAGTTCGTTATGGAGAAACGAGTTCCAGAGTTTGTAGTGAACTTAAAATTCCTGAATGGCACTCAGAGATTTCCTCAAGGATGAGAAGAAGTTTCATTATTACTTGTAATTAAATCACAGCATCAATATTTTTATTAATAGAACAATGAACAAAATCGAGTTTTTACGTTGACGGTTGTTTCACGAAATAAATGTCCCTAGTTTTTGAAAAAAAGGAATCTTGTTTTGTAATGAAACAACAACAAAAAAAAAGCAGTGACTTCATACACAATGTTTTCACGTACATGTGATGGTTGTTGAAACTGCTTGAAGTAATGATCTTTCAGAGGTTGGGTATTCCCCTTCTTAATGTTTTTTTTTGGTTCCTCAGTAACTCACACCCTCGCATATAGTACAGTCTATGTTTTTGGACCTTGTGCGCGAGTTATTGAGGGAGAGGTATATATAATGTATGCATACAAACAAACAAATTTCATTTGTCTACCTACAGTGGTTTTTGCTAAATCACACAAACAAGTTTTTTTTGTCCACAAAATTAAATTTTTTTTATAAAAATTAAAATATTTGCTGTAATGGCCTGAAAATCTAATCAGGTCATCTTATAATCATGATAAATTGTGTAAAATTTAATAACTCTAACTTTAATAGTTTTTGTGTTATCACACTAAAATGTATTCAGGATGTCTCTATAGATGTATGGACAGACTGCAGCAAAACATGCCCCTTATGCTATCACAGTGGAGGCACAGAAACTTAACTTCATCAAAGGAGTGTAAAATGTAGGTTACTGTGATTTCCTTTTTCCCTTTGCTAGTTGAAGCCCTTAAGATAAATGCACCTATCAAGTTTCATGACTGTATGTACAACAGTATCTAAGAAAAGGAGCTAAATGCAAATATTTAACGTAATCAATGAAGTATAAAATGTAAGTTACTGTGACCTACTGAAGCCCATGGTGAGTAGTATCCTTTAGGAGTGATTCAAGTTTTTATGCCTCAAGTTTTAAGACAGCAAATTCAACAGTGTCAGGTAAATGGAGCTTACTGTTGAAACTTAACATAGATGCCTAATGCTGAAAGCTCTGGTGATAATTACAACACAGTCAACTAGCTGATACCTATGTCTTGCATCTGCTTCAAAGGTGAGACAAAAATTACCATAAATCTGTGCTACAAGTGCTCGTTGCTTCATAGCAATAAGCTCAGGGTCCCATATGCGGAGCTGCCTTCTGTTTGGATGTAGTTGCTTTAGAAGCTTTCTCCTGAACGAAAAAAAAAAAAAAACAAATCAAAAAAGAAAATGATGAAGTTTGACTTTATAGGCATATGAAAATTAATTTAGAAATCATATAATATGAAATAATATCAAACCGCTCACTATCCTTGTTTAGAATTTTGCCACCTTGAGTAAATATAAAAACTTGAATACTTGAAGTATATTGTATACACAAATGCCTAATGATAATAGTTGTATGTTATACAAAAAAACAAGAATGTTATAGTTGCCTATTACAGCACTTTCTCACTATAAAGCCATTCATTATAACACAGTTCCTGTTATACCATCTGTATGGTCATATATTCCATTTCATTAAGTGGTAGTAAAATTATATGTATCACATGCATCATTGTAAGGTGGTCTTATTATAAGGTGGTATACTTTATGCTTCCCCTGGACAGTGTTATAATGAGGGAGTACTGTACAATGTACTTCATTATAAGGTGGTACACTTTATGGTTCCCCTGGACAGTGTTATAATCAGGGAGTACTGTACAATGTACTTCATTATAAGGTGGTATACTTTATACTTCCCATGGACAGTGTTATAATGAGGGAGCACTGCATAATGTACTTCATTATAAGGTGGTATACTTTATACTTCCCATGGACAGTGTTATAATGAGGGAGCAGCGCATAATGTACTTCATTATAAGGTGGTATACTTTATTCCTCCCCTGGGCAGCATTATAATGAGGGAGTACTGTACAATGTACTTCATTATAAAGCAGTCTCACTATAAAGTGGTATACCTGATGGCTATTCTGGACAGCATTATGAGTATTGTAGAAGCAAAAATCTAAAGCCAACTGAAAAACTGCAATGCATGAAGTAGAAATTGTAAAAAAAGACAGACACAATTTAGTAGAGGTCCAGAACCATAACTGAATCATATATAGAGCCATAGTATAGTGCAATAATGCTGAGACATATTTTAAGGGAATCTATGTCCTGTGAAAAATGTGTTAACAGGATATGAATATCAACACCAAAAAAAGACATATGAATTTAATTAGAAGTAATAAAAATATATAAGACAATAATACATGAAATATTGGTCACAGTAACCAGGCTGGGAGATAAAGATGCTATATAAATGAGATGCAGCCCTTCATCATGTTTTTTGATCTTTATAGGAATTGTAATGGAGATATGAGGTTTAATCACGGCAGCCTATGTAAGGGCCTGGCTAAAGAGGCCGTTTCTATGGAGATGCTTCCCTAAATTAAACTGAATCCCAAAAAGTTTAATCTTGGGTATAACATTTTATGAACATGTATATATTCATGAACACACATGTATACATATATATTTGATGTATGCACAATCTGAAAATATTTTCTTCTCACCTGCATTACTTATACAGCATGAAAAACATGAAATTCTTACCGAATATATTTGCGCCATGCTAACTGTATTGTGAGTGCTGCAATCTGCTTATGAAATTCCTCCGCCCCTGCCCTCAGTCTCATTGTACGTACAGCTGATTTGGCGGTCAGAAGAAATAAAAGTGATCTGTTTTTGTGACTGAAAAAAAAGAAGAAAAACTCAATCCACTGTGTTACTAATTGTACATGTGAGGAAAAAAAAAAGACAAAAATTTGCAATAAGAGGAGTCACAAAATATACCTACTGTATATACTCATGTATAAGCCTATTCCAACTGCAAACTACATAGACCCATAATGCGCCGGCAGATCTGGCTCTATGCAGTTTGTAAGGACTAATCAGTAGAACAAACAACACAGACCCTGATCTGCTGGCATATTATGCGACGGCAGATCAGGGTCTATGTTGTTTGCATTTGGACTTAGCTTGTACGCGAGTATATACAGTATTACAGTTTTTACTACTGCATTGTAGAAGAAATGCAGCTTTTGGAGGGGGACATGGGGGAGGAAGATCGCAATGCTAATCTGATATAGAAGTTATCAGAAAAATCATCTTTCCTCTATGGGTGGATTTGGTAATAAGGTCAAAGGTCACCAGAGGTTAAATCTGATCGACTTAATGCTTTTTCTATTTTTAATAATGGTGGCAGATCAGCACAATTTACGCAAAATCATCAAAAAGCACAATTTACGCAAAATCATCAAAAAGCACAATTTACGCAAAATCATCAAAAAGCACAATTTACGCAAAATCATCAAAAAGCACAATTTACGCAAAATCATCAAAAAGCACAATTTACGCAAAATCATCAAAAAGCACAATTTACGCAAAATCATCAAAAAGCCTTGATATCTAGAGGTGGTTTGATATCACTGATGCATCGATAAATAGAAAAATTTACTCTAGTGATAGTGTATCACAACACAAACTATCAATACACGATAATAGCACATAGAGAAATAAACTTAAGCTAAACCATATAAACTGTCCGAAAATAAATATTTTCTTGTCATCTTTCTATCCCTCTGAATGAAGTAAACAATAAGGCCGTTTACTACATGTATATAAACTGTCTCCTTGTACAATATAATATATCAACCTAATTAACTGTTACACACACTGCTTTCAAATTCATTGAGATAAAGTGATGGTTTGTTTGCCTCAACATAGAGGCTTTCTGAAGATGAACTTCTAAATGCACCCAGACAAAGTCTATGTCCCTGAATGAGTATCAGATCAAGCATCTGGAGGTAAGATTTACAATTTAAGTGCATACAATCTGATTTTAAAAAAAAATGTATATGCTTTTTATCCACTTTCCAATACTGCATGGATATATTAGAGTATTATATATATATATATATATATATATATATATATATATATATATATATATATATATATATATATATATATATATATATATATATCAGTATTACATTATGACATAAATATATTACAGTACTGAATTACATAGATATATTACATAAATATATTACATTATTATATAGATATATTCAAGAGTTCTGGATTCAACCACCATATTTGTTCTGAGCAAAATATTACCGTTTCATATTATCACATACAGGGAGCAAAATTCAAGTTTTAGATGTAGAATGTGTACTGAATACTGATCAAGGTAGCTCATGATCAGTTATTCCATCTCTCAATTATCTAAAACCATCTTACCAGCCAAAAGAATTTCAGTATTTTACATGTCCTAATTCTTTTTAAACACAGCCCCAGTAAATTCCTTCAGAGATTAGAATCTTATACACATTTTATGCAAAGCAAACACCTAGTAAACTTCTACTGATAACTGCACACAGAGGGATAATTGCCAAGAAAGACTCGATGATCATTAATCAAAGTTCAACATGTTTACAAAGAACATTGTTAATCACTATCACACTGTGTATTGGAGACCAAGGCAATAACTGATGTATATACTGACCTCCTACCTGTATTGTAACACTCTAACACAGTAAAATACAAGGCTGGAAAGGCAGAGGGAGTTTATGTCTCTATTTATCTTTTCAATTTAAATTTATAAAAGAAATCAAGGTACAATATGATTCTTGAATTTGAGGCACCCTTCTGACAAAAGGGAACTTATGAATTTGAAAATAAAAATAAAGCCAGTACAATTTCAAAGACTTGTAATCATCAAAGTCAGAGAAAACCATCTCTGTGAAGCTATCATCAGTTTTTAAATGTCTTTTCTAACAAAGGATGTTGCACCAAGAAAGTATGGCAACATGAAGGTGAGAGAATAGTTTTGATTGAATGGTATTTGTATTGGTCACATTTAATTCCATGTTTGTGATTTAGATTAGTGATAATTAGTGATTTGTTTTCTGTTAAAGAAAATCAACCATCTTCTAAATGTATTCTTAATGCAATATTATTTCTTAATTATTGTAATTATAAAAAAGAATCAGAACATTCTTATAAACTCCTCATCAGACCTCTTCCATTCTTATCACTGTATTAATGATAATTACATTGCTATTAAACTGAGCTGTACAAAATATGTAGGTAAATGGTATTCAAAGCATTCCTGAGAGTGCCAAGGTTTCTTACGACTCTCAATGGCTAAATGTGCAGTACAAAGAATATTACCATATATACTCGTGTATAAGCTGATACCAACTGCAAACTGCAGAGACCCAGATCTGCTGTTGCATAATGTGCCAGCAGATCTGAGTCTATGCAGTTTGTAAGGACTAATCAATACAACAAACAACATAGACCCTGATCTGCCAGCGCATTATGCGATGGCAGATCAGGGTCTATGTTTTTTGCATTTGGACCTGGTTTGTACGTGAGTATATACGGTAACTATAATGGCAGGCAGCAATAACCCTAAAACTTGACATGAATATTATCTCTTTTGCTTCAAGGTGTCTATCATAAATCCACATTTTTTTTCATGAACATTAATGTGGCAGCCATATATTTGTCAAATGTAGTATAAATAGATTCAAAGGATATATAACAAGTCGTAACAAACAAGAAAAGGTTGATATACCTAATTATGTACTGGAAAATGTGTCATTTTCAGTTACGGATGTGCTGCTGCTTCAGTTTTACACTTATCCTTCAATGACTAACTGGTTTCCTCTTAAACTAATTATTTATAAAAATGAGTTGTTCTTTTTTTTCTTCAGAAAACTGTACTATAGAATTCCACCCAACAACAGTATTTTTATACTATCTACCCTTTTTAAAAATTAATTATTACTTGACAAGATGCTGACTTACGACCTCAAAAAAACACAACACCTAATTAACAGGCATTTCTGGTAAAGTCAGACAGTTAAGTTTCTTTTTGATCAGGTGCCCAAACAAGTCTCCGAGGATGATAATACAAGTTAGTTGTTGTTCCTAGGGTATCTACTATTTTTTCAATTCAAGCCAAGGCTTCACATATTTGTTCAAAATAGGTATCGTGGCTGATACACTGACACAAACCACGTGGTGTTAGGAACAGATGTAATGTCTATAGTACAGACCCTGGGCCAATCATTCAATTATAGGGTTTTTGACAAGCCCAGGAGATAAATTTTCACACCTCTTTTGTCTTGTATATGGTGGCTATGAAGTTTTTAAACAACTCTGTAAACATAATGACCAAACAAGCTTAGTCTGTGACACCTCTTTTGATTGTCCAACAAAAAACAAAAAAAAAAAACAATGTGCAAACTGAAGCAAGTGACCTCGGAATTAAGCTTAGTCAGCATCATCTTTATTGATTGGCCGATAAAGAAACAATCTGTAAACTAGACCTGGTGTCCTTTGAATTTTACTTCGTTAAGGTGTTTATTTTGAAGTCTAATTGATGAACAATTCAAAGACAAGTTGAAATAATGCTAATTTAAAACTCTCATTGATGACCGGATGCTCAGAGTATATGTTCTTATCAAAACCTGTGATCTAGCAGACATGTCAGGCAATTACAGGGGTTTCAGGAACTGTGACACTATTCAGGAACTAGGACACTATTCCCCTCCCCCCACCAGATACCTTTAAGTCCTGTGGTGATTGGCAAGTGTCAAAGCAGCAGGTGTGGATGCACCGGGAGCTGTAACTGCAGACCTGCACACTGGCAGCTCAGGGCATATGGTCATTTTTCACTGGACCGAAGCAGCAGTGGAACTCGGCAGCCCCCGGGTGACTGAGCAGCCCTTTTTAGGATCACACTGCTCACCTCAGTAGCATGAGGAAGGGGCTAGAAAAGGAGCCTAAATATTGCCTGCTTCACCTTAACCCTGGTCAGCACACCATGGCTGATGGGGAACCCACCTTAGCGGTCGAAAACCTAACAAGAAGACGAAGTTGATGCAACTCACCATTGGTGCCTGGAATGTTTGCACACTAATGGACAGTACATCAGCAGAGAGACCAGAAGAACAGCTCTAGTTGGTAGAGAACTGGTCAGATTCAACATCCAGATAGCAGCCCTGAGTGAAACTCGCCTAGCTGAGGAAGGACAACTCACTGAAGTAGGAGCCGGCTACACCTTGTTTTGGAGTGGCCAACAATAAAGAAGAGTGACGTGAAGCTGGTGTTGGGTTTGCCATCAAATCACAGCTAGCTAGCTAGCTCACAAATCTCCCAAAGGGCATGAATGACAGACCAATGCAAATGAGAATCCCACTGTCAGGAAAAAGACATGTAACTATCATAAGCGCCTATGCATCCATCATGACCAACCCAAACGAGATCAAGGAAAATTTGCATGCAGAGCTGGAGTCTCTTACTGCAGAAGTACCAAAGGCAGACAAGCTCATCATCCTTGGTGACTTCAATATTAGAGTTGGCACAGATTACCAGACATGGCCAAGTGTCATTGGCAAAATGGATTTGGCAAATGCAACAACAATGGACTCCTCCTACTGCGCTGAACATGACCTCCTAATCACCAACACAGTATTCCGCCTGCCACACTGCAACAAGATGTCTTGGATGCACCCATGCTTCAAGTACTGGCATCTTATTGACTATGTCATTGTCAGGAGAAGAGACAGGCAGGATGTCCGAGTGATGAAGGCCACGAGAAGTGCAGAATGCTGGACTGACCACAGGCTCATAGTCTCCAAGCTCAATATCTGGATTCAGCCTAGCAGATGACCACAAGGCAAAAAAGTGCCCAAAAAGCTTGATGTTGCCAAATTGAAACAGGAGAATGTGAAACAGGTCTTTATTGAAGAACTGTGCAGCCAACTGGATACAACTGATACAAACTCCAAGAATGTTGAGGAAAACTGGGCATCCTTCAGAGACTCTGCACTCAATTGCATCCAAAACCCTTGGTCCCACAACACGTTAACATTAAGATTGGTTTGATGAGAATGATGCTGCCATACAGAGACTTTTGAATGAGAAACATCAGCTACAGAAGGCCTATTTAGAAGACAGCACTTCATCATCTAAGAAGACAGCCTTCAACAACATCAAGAGGACTGTCCAATGCAAACTCAGAGAGTTGCAAGACTCATGGCTGAGCAATAAGGAAGATGTCCTACACAGACAGGAATGACATGAAGAACTTCTATGATGCTTTGAAGACAATCTACGGTCCACAGTCATCATGAACATCTCCAATACTGAGTGCTGACAGTGCCACGCTGTTCACTGACAAAGAAAAAATACTTCAAAGATGAACAGAACACTTCAACAACATCCTCAATCAACAGTAATCTATCAGCAAGGAGGCAATTGATCAACTGCCCCAAGTGGAAATCAATGTATCACTTGCTGATCCTGAAACTGTAAAAAGCAATCAAACGGCTGTCAAATGGGAAAGCACCTGGAGCAGATGCTATGCTAGCTGAAGTCTACAAAGCCAGAGGCTGGCACATGGCAAAAACAATGACTGAACTCTTCCAGTCAATGTGGACTCAGTGAACTATACCCCAGGAGTAAAAGGATGCATCCATCGTCCACTTGTACAAATGGAAAGGCAACAGACAATCCTGTGACAACCATCGGGGCGTCTCCTTGCTGTCAATTGCTGGCAAAATCCTTGCCAGAATTCTGTTGAATTGTCTTGTGCATCACATCGACCAAGGGCTCCTGCCAGAGAGTCAGTGTGGCTTCAGGAAAGGATGAGGGACCACAGACATGGTGTTTGCAGTTTCATCAATCAAAGTCTTTGTAAATAACCTGTCTCTTTTCAAATCTTTTCAGCTGAACCATATACAAGTAGATGTGTTCATTAATTCACTTTTTGTGTCAGTTACCTTTAGTGATAATAGAATCTGGGTAAAGTATTCATGAGACAGCATAAAAAAATTATTGCATAATTGGCTATTATTACTGCTATACATGTTTATTCAACAGCATAAATTTGACTACTTTATTTATGTGTTTATACTTTATAGTTTAAAGACTATTAAGTAGCTATGAATTATAAAACATTTAAATGTTTACATAATCAATTTTTTGTAATAGGACTAGAAATAAAAATGAATAAAATTTAGCACCATGAAAAAAAAACAACCTTTAGACTGGTCACAGAAATAGTGAGGTGGAGTAATCAGCTTGACACTCCTCAACCTTGTTCATGCATTCATGAGTGCGGTGGAGTAATCAGTCTGACACTCCCCAACCTCGATCATGCATTCAGATTGAGGTCGAGTAATCAGCCTGACACTCCCAAACCTCAATCACACATTCAATAGTGTGGTTGCGTAACCAGCCTGACACTCAATCATTCATGCAGCAGTTAGGTGAAGTAATCAGCCTGACACTCCCAAACCTCAATCACACATTCAATAGTGTGGTTGCGTAACCAGCCTGACACTCAATCACTCATGCAGCAGTTAGGTGAAGTAATCATCCTGACACTCCCAAACCTCAATCACGCATTCAATAGTGTGGTTGAGTAACCAGCCTGACACTCAATCATTCATGCAGCAGTTAGGTGAAGTAATCAGCCTGACACTCCCAAACGTCAATCACGCATTCAATAGTGTGGTTGAGTAACCAGCCTGACACTCAATCATGCATTCAGCAGTTAGGTGGAGTAATCAGCCTGACACTCCACAACCGCAATCATGCATTTAAAGGTGAGGTGGAGCAAACAGCCTGATACTCCCCAACCTCGATCATGCATTCAAGGCATGTGGAGATTTCCAGTTTTACAACCCATCACATACTGGGGACAAATGGAAATTAGTGACTGGAGGCCACTTTGAGTTGGTGGAGAAAACCACGTATCTACAGAAAACTAGTGCCATGCCTCTGGAAGGAAAACATATCTGTGCCATTTGCTGGCCTGAGAATAGGAACATAATGGTCTGCAGTCTAGCATCAGGTCACCATTAACTGGTTAGGAGGGTGTCTGCAGTGTCAAATTTTCTGATCAGTGGTTTTTGTGAAGTCGTTTGTAAGTTTATCTGTTGTTAGTAATTGCAACCACATTTGGCATAATTTGTATAAATCTGAAAGGCTTTCATGCCAGGAACATTTTTTCTGAAAATCTTAGTCATTTTAGAGTTTGTCAATTTTCAGTAATAGTAGCCGTATTTGATTGTGGGTTTGCATCCCTTGTACCAATATGAAAGGCCTATATTACCAGGATGCTCACTGCTAAGTTTGCTTGAAATCAGTCCATTCAATTATTGAGAAAAAGTTGAAAATAGTAAATGTTGGCAGGCAGATAATGCACGAGTTATGCAGCATTATACCAAAAGCATACAATTTTTAAAATATAAAATGTGAATAACAAGAAAAACCGAGTTGGAATTTCACTTCTAAGTTTTGCCATAATTTCAGAGACTGGCTTGCATAACAGAAGGTAATGAAAATTTTAATAGTAGATACCTTCTGTAGCTTGTAGTACTGGATTTGATACAATACTCACATTGTGCACTTAAGAAATTATTATCTGGATACATTTTGTGAGGTTGATGATCATCACAGTAAATGCACGCCGACAATTATTGTAAATAATGTCTCCATCACATGTATGTACATACATGAAGAGTTAGCTCCCTTTGTCTATGTTGGGAACTCTCAAATTTGAAGGTGTATTATCTCTCTCTTCCCATATGGTCATACTGAAAAAAACACATGTAAGATTCATTTTTGAAACTGATTTAACCCATCAGGTGGAAATGAGACATTAGACATGCATAGTGGCTAGTTCCAAGAAAATCATGATGTTTTATAGTTTGTTCAGCTCAGCATCACAAATGATAATGCTATCTGTAGCTCAGTGAATTTTCATGTGAGCATCCCGAAATGTAGCTAAAATTGCCAAATTCTTTTTGCATATGAATGATTTAAACACCATCTGTATTAACAAACAGAGCAACACCACTCATTTGGTACATGCTGAAAAAGAGAAATCTATGTACCTGTAATCTGCCATGTTGGTCCTGGAGTTATAGAGTCCATTTTTGACACAGAACTGAGCAGTTATGGGAACAGTTGCATGTCACAGGTAAACAAATATTGTCTACTTATTAGACAAATCATATCATGAACAGATATTAATAAACACTTTAAAACAGTTAAATTAAAACCAGATAATGCAGACAATGCTTGTATACCTGTGACATGCAACGGCTCCTATAATTGCTCAGTCCTGTATAAAAGATGGACTCTTCTGTAAACTCCAGGACCAGTATGGCAGATTACTTGTACGCTGACTCTTCTTGTTTAGCATATATCGAATAAATGGTATTGCTCTGTATATTGCTACAAATGGGTTTAAAATCATTCATGCATGAAATGATTTAGGTAATTTTATCAATATTTCAAGATGCTTGTGTGAAAATTCACTGAGCTACAGAGACGGATATAATTCATGATGCTAAGCTGAACAAATTATAGGTGGGTTTCAGCAGCTACTTTTCTCCCACAAGGCATTCCAGAATCGAGAATCATGTGCTCTGTAAGTGAATTATTTGGCGAGTTCTGACCAAAAGGAGTGTGCGCTTATTAAGGCATGTGCGGGTATTATGTTGAATACAGTCTAACACTGATTAGCTGATGTGTGATAAATATCTTCATATCCAACGATTTATATTATAATGTTATTTTCAACTCCTCTCTTTCTGTCTCTTTCTCTCTCATCACTTTTGTCCATAATAGTGTCCTCCTTCTATGCATCTGGTATAATATATTAACTGTACTGAATTACAAAGAAATCTGTCCATAAAAAACATTGAAAGGTCAAAAAAATTGTCCTTTATACCAGGGTTAAATATGATAAAGTAATAAAAAAGAGGTCCAAGTGGGTCTGAGATTGCTCACCTGGCTGACATCTGCCTAATAGCCAAATAGTTGGCAAAGGAATCAGGTTCAGTATGATGCTTCTGTAGAAATTTCTTTATATGCTGTTGATTGCATCTGTTATGAAAACAATTGTTTTGAGGTTCACATATTTTGTATATTTTGATCCATATTTAATGGCACATGAACCGTATTTGTACTACAATAAACAGTTATTATGCTAAGATGCTTTCAGTCAAAGTTGGTAAAATCCTGTTCATTGGGTTTTTGAGATAAAGTTGTTTAAATGTTTTTTTTTTTTTTAAAGAGCAGCCATGTTTGATGGAACATCAGCATCATTGTAAAATGTTGAAAGCCCTTTATGCCAAGATGCTTTCAGTAAAATGTGGTCAAATTCTTTTGAGTGGTTTTTGAGAAGTCGTATAAAGGTTTTCTGTTTTTACTAATGGTTACCATATTTGATGGCATATTGGGATAATTTGCCTAAAACCTGAAAGCTTCATGCCAGGATACTTTCTGTCTATTTGGCTCAATTCTGTTGAGTGATGTTAGTGAAGAAGTAGTTTAAATTTTTTGTTCTATCTTAAGTACCAGCAGCCATATTTGATAGCTGACCGGCATTATTTGTACAAATTTGAAAGCTCTTTACGTCAGGAAGCTTTCTGTCAAATTTGGATAATTTCTGTTGAGTCATTTGTGAGAAAAAGTCATTTCAAGGTTAATTCTATTTTTAATAATAGTCGTCATATTTCATGGTGATTCAGCATCATTTGTACAAACTTGGAAGCACTTCATGTAAGGATGCTTTTGTAAAATTTGGTCAAATTCTGTCAAGTGGTTGCTAAGAAGAAGTTGTTTAAAGTTTTTTTCCATTTATAGTAACAACAGTCATATTTAAAAGTGGATTGGCATCACCTATATACTTGAAAGCCCTTCATGCTGGGAGACATCCTGAAAAATTTGGTCAATTTTTATTCAGCAGTTTTTTTATATAGAAAAAGCCATTTAAAGGTTTTTCCACATTTAATAGTGGCAACCATATTTGATGGTGCAGTGGCATCATTTACATAAACCTGAACACCCTTTTTGCAAGGATGCTTTCTGTTAAATTTGGTCAAATTCTGTTGGAGCAGTTTATAAGAAGTCAATTAAAGGTTTATCTATCTTTAGTAATGGTGGCCGTGTTTGATGGCAGATTGGCATCATTTGTACAAAATGAAATGCCTTTATTCCAGGATGCTTCCTGCCAATTTTAGTCGAAAATGGTTTTGAGAAGTTGTAAATAGCAACTGTTGATGGACACACGGTGGACGGTGCACAATGGATGTAGGGCATAAGCTCACCTGGCTGTAATTACAAAACAAATGGACAATGAATGTTGTCCGTTATGAACAGGTCTACTTTACATCAAGGTTTCCTCCGAGTCAGTGGTAGGGAAGTCCACTTACTCTAAGTTGTGAGAACTTGGAGCCAAAACACATTATTTAAAAAACAAAACAAATATCTTTGAACTAAATTTGCTCAGATCTAATGCAATTAAAGACTTGCCTTATGAGAAGTCTATATAAAGCAAATGAAAATAATGGTTCAGTATGAACAGAGAAACAAAACTCAAATCTTAAGAAAATAAGTTGTGAAATAAATAAAAAAAAGGAAACTAAATGGAAAATACCAAATGAATCTAAAGATTAATAAAATGGAATTAAAAGATTAATAAAATGGAATAACATATTTAATGGAAAGGGTGAATAAAAAGAAGAACTCTAATATTAGCTATAGTATACAAGAATAAAGATATGTCAAATTCCTGATGATCTCAATATATTTAAATATTCTCACTGATACTTGACTTTACTGATAATACTTTATCTGTTATTTGTAGGGATACAACCCACCATAATGAAAATGGCACAGACATATCAGCAATGATATTGTAAATGATTATTCTTTATCTATATGATGCTTTCATGATAACTGACATTGCTAAGTGTGTGTGTGTGTGTGTGTGTGTGTGTGTGCATGTGGAGGGGAATAATGGGCATTTGGATAGAGACTAAAATGGACTTAATATCACCTCAATTTATTTTATATTTTATATTTTATATATTTAATATTTTATATTTTATTTTATATAAAATCTTGCATTAAACAATTCAAAGGAACTCACAACGGTATTTGGGGACCAAAATATGGAACTCATTTCTTGCTCACATTTGATCGGCTGGTTCAGTTAAATCTTTTAAGAAAATGTACATGCAGTATTTCAAAACTAAATATTAATTATGAAATATCTTAACTACTGTTTGGTAGTTTTCCAAATTATTAATTATAGACCCAGTTCTGGGATTTATTTTAACACAATGGTTAGGAACTTACTATCTGTCTGTTTGTGTGTTCTAAGAAGTATGTGTAAAATGTCACGTATATATCAAATGTTATGTCAGCGAAACTCAAAGTGTGACCCATTCCCTGCTTTTTTAAAAGAATCATATTTTATGGCAAAGTATAACACTGATATAAACTTAACTACATGCTACATTTTTGCAAAAATAGCCTAATGATATGTCTAAATAGCAGTGATCATCAACTGTGATGTTTACTTGAATATTTTGTTTCAAGTCATTTCAAAAGAGAGTAATTACAGGGATGAAATATTAATTTATATACATAGTTAAATCCTCCAGCTTTCATAAAGTATTTTAGTACTGTCTATGCAGGTGTGTTTACAGGTAAATACTTATAGACAACTGTACTTACATGCAAATATGTATTGACCAGAGAGACAGAGAGAGAGAGAGAACATTCTTGCGGATACTTTGTCTTTATATGAGATATAATTCTTTGTAAATTCTGTCTACAGCAGAGGGCCTTTGGGAAATTAGTTGTGCTCAACTAACTGAGGTGAAACTCTAAAAAAAAATACATTATAATAATGTTTTTATTTTAAACGAATAATAATAATAAAAAATTTTATTATTATTATTATTATTATTATTATTATTATTATTATTATCTTTGTTGTTTTTTTAAATTTTACCAAGTTCATGAAGCTTAAAAGTTTGCTGGAACATGAGGAAAGAATAAGAACCTGAATGCAAAGCCTGAGCTTTCAAATTCTTCCTGGAGTGTTCCTATAAATGCTAGAACCTAGCAGATCATGAATGACTGCTATTCTTATGAAGACAAATAAAAAACCCAATCATCAAACAAAATAATTTACGAACAAAATGTTTTTTTTTACAACAAAAATTTCATTCAGTTTAAATTTTGAAACTTCTGAATTTTTAAATTGTCTTAAGTTATGAAATTGCAGTTATAGATACAGCTCAAGTTGTCCCATTTATGTAAGAACAAGTAATCCAAACAGCCTGGATATGGTGATGATGGGTAGGGTTGGGAATCAGTTCCAAGCCTGGACATGTGATGATGGGCAGGGTTGGGAATCAGTTCCAAGCCTGGACATGGTGATGATGGGCAGGGTTGGGAATCAGTTCCAAGTTTAAAACTAGCTCAAGGTGCCCTGATTATGTAAGAATAAGTAATCCAACAGTCTGGATATGGTGACATACATGCCAAGTCTCCCGAATTGTCCGGTAGTCTTTTGATTTTTGACCCCATCTCTTGATCTACCGATTTGCAAACAAGATCTCCCGGAAATCAAAAAACTGCCAAGCATAGGTATTTCCAGCTA
Source organism: Margaritifera margaritifera (assembly GCA_029931535.1). NCBI lineage: Eukaryota > Metazoa > Mollusca > Bivalvia > Unionida > Margaritiferidae > Margaritifera > Margaritifera margaritifera. The sequence continues at coordinate 235,294 of JAQPZY010000798.1, forward strand.
AAACAACATTAAATACACTGTTCACGACTACTGTAATCTGTCAATCAAGTTGTTACAATCGGAATATCTTCATCCTTTTACGTCAATTCGAGAAATAAACCTCAGATGTAATTCGTCGCCATAGAGAACTATATCATGAACTACTTTTATTCACATGGAGCAATATGGCAGTGGAAGGAGACACATCACAATCAGAATATGATTGACCTTTACTGTTGTACAGTACGTAGTGCACTCCGCCAGAGGCGAATCACCAAACACATAAATATTGATGTTAATTCTTACAACTACTTCCGAGGTTATTTAAAAAATTCTGGTACCATGTTGAAACATCCGCTAACCGATTAGACCAACAAATTGATCTCCACCTTTTTTTTTTTTTTGACTGGTGGCAGAGAACAACGGTATATGGCACTAATTGTGCTGGAGCATTAGCTTGTTTATCAGTCGGACTATCGGACCGGTCGCTATTGATTAATAAATTTATTTAGACTAACCTTTGTATCCAGACAGTAAGTATAATCCCTCTTCTAATGATCCATTGCATTAAATCCTTTAGAACACTCAATTTTTAGTATAAATCCCTGTCAGAACAGAACACATGTATATTCAGTGGCTGTTGACCTTGGATTTGAATTACTGATGCATGCCTAGAAAGCAGCATCACCCCAAGGCAAGAGTAACACGTGCAAACTGTCTAGCGAGGCTTATATCAATGGGAACTGACTAATGCTTGGGTCGAAGCTTGTGCCGTTATGGGAGAAATTTAGAATAATATCGTGTAAGATAAATGCAAAGTGTGACTGTTTTGAACTCAGACCTTCAAATGATTTGTGTATTGCTGTAAAAGGGGCTTCTCTACAAGACTGAAAGACAACCAACACATGTTGAAAAAAAACTAAGTTTGTTGAGGCACCAGTGTGTCATTATTTTTTGAAGCACATACAGTGATTCTTGTTAAGATTCTTAAATTATTTTTTGTAAGATTAAGAAAATAACATATAACAAAATTAATAAAGTTGAGTAACTATTATTCATTATAGTTATTTTACTTAGTTTTGGTAAGATCTGCACTTTCACGCTTAAACTTATGAGAAAAATGGTTGTTATGCTAATCTCCCTGATTTGGACCCAATCTCCCTGATTTTGAACACAAATCTCCCTGATATGGTTTCAGAAAACTTGGCATATATGTAGTGATTTTGGGTAGGGTTGGGAATCAGTCCCAAAATCTGATGATCTATCATCACTTTTTAAAAACAAAAGTTCTTGGAAGGGACTGTCGCTCTACTGTCCAAAAAGAATTTCCAGTAATTTCAGGATAGGACCATTTCTTCTTTTTAACTGTTGAGTGTTGAAACCATCTTTGATATTTTTGTGCAATAAGATTTTCAAAAGGCCACTGTTGAAGCCATATTGGATTTAAGATCAGTACCATTTTCATTTAGGCTATTTAGTAACCATTAGAAGACTTTTGGTGAAAACCCAACATTGATATGACCATCCATTCAGGAAAATTAGTGAGAAGATTTTTAATATGTTCATTGTGGCAACCATATTTGAGGTAAGATTGGCACCATTTTCATCCAGAACCAACTAGATATCATAATCAGTCTTCTGTTGAAAACCCCATGTCAATATGACTTTCCATTTAGAAGGAGTAGCAATAACAAGATTTTCAAGATGACTGCCATGGTGGCCATACTGGATGTCAGTTGGGCACCATTTTCATCTAGTACCAACTTGACGTCATAAGAAGTCTGGTGAAAATCCAATACTGATATGACTTTCCATCCAGGAGGAATAGCAATAAAATTTTCAAGACTGGATATCAGATCAGAACAATTTTTATTTAAGACGAACTTAAGACTAAAAGAAGTCTTCTGGTGAAAACCCCTTGCTGATATGACTTTCTGCTCAGGAGGAGTAGCGATAACAAGATTTTTATGCTGGCTGCTGTGGTGGCCATACTGGATGTCAGATTGTCACCATTTTCATTTAGGACCAACAAAACATTATAAGAAGTCTTAGTGAAAACCCCTTGCTGATATGACCATCCATTCAGGTGAAGTAGCAATACAAAAATTGTAAAGATGGCCACTGTGGTGGCCATCTTGGATGTCTGAGAGAAATCATTTTCATTTAGAATCAACTAAAAATCTTAAGAAGTCTTCTGGTGAAAACCCGATGTTGATATGACTTTCCATTCAAAAAGGAGAAGCGATAACAAGATTTTCAAGATGGTTGCCACAGTGGCCATATTGGGCATCAGGTAGGCACCATTTTCATTAATGATGAACTAGACATCATAAGAAGACTTTTAGTGAAACCCCAATGTTGATATGACCATCCCTTCAGGTGGAGTAGTGATAACAAGATTTTTTAAGATGGCCACTGTAGTGGCCACATTGGATGTCATCACAGAACCAAGAACCATTTTCATTTAGGACCAACCAGACTTCATAAGAAGTCTTTTGGTGAACACCCCGTTCAGGAGCAGTAGCTGTGGAGTCTGAGCAGCACTATTTCGTTTAGGACCAACTAGATCTTGGGATGAATGTGTGCGTAAAGTTTCATGACAATCCTCCATGTAGTTTAGGAGGCATAGTGATAACAAACTTGTGCTAATGGAGGGATGGATATTGGACATCATATATTGGATGATGGAAAACAGGCCATCCCATATGCTCATCTGAACTATAACCAGCAGAGCTAAAAATGACTGATGACTGTCATAGAGATCGCTCATGCATTCTGCAGTGTACCCTGTCCCTGCTAATTTGTCAGTCTCTGCAGTCTGCATTGTCTGTAACATCCTACTATTTAGCACAGCTGCATGTTGGTAGTTACTTTTTACTGCCCACTTTCTCTCCTTTATGCTGAAGAGCTTGAGACAATCAATGCATGCATTTCATACCATCTTTTGTAGGTACATTATAAAATACAATGAAAGACATTCATGCAGTACATTCTAGGAATACTCACTACGGTCTCAAAATTTATTAATCACTCAGTTTTAGGAGATCAACTGAATTGTAACTACCATATATACTTGTGGATAATCTGGGTCCAAATGCAAACAACATAGACCCTGATCTGCTGTCGCATAATGCACTGGCAGATCAGGGTCTATGTTGCTTGTTCTACTGATTAGTCCTTACAAACTGCATAGACCCAGATCTGCCGGCGCATTATCCAACGGCAGATCTGGGTCAATACAGTTTGCAGTTGGTATCGGCTTACAAACTGGATGCATCCATTATCAGTTGAATGTTCTTTGAAAGTGAATGTGTTTAAAAAATAGATTTTCTTTTATATATCTGTGCTATATTCTCTATAATTTCTTGAACCAATTTGTCAGAAGTTTACTTATAAAGTCATCTGCAGTTTACTTTCAGTTAATGAAAATGAAAAATGGAGATCTTCAAGTACATGAAGCAATTTAAAGTGTGAAATATTAAGTGTAGAGTTAAGAATAAAGTATCAATGTTTAGACACAAGAAGTTGAAGGATTTGTATTTAGGCATTAGGAGATTTACTTTATGCTGTTAGTGACTTGTACTTCATAAGTAACAAAATTTGATTCTCACTGACCAGAGATACATTATAGATTACTATAAGGAGAGAAATACTTCAGTAAATGTTCCTGAACAGCTTGTAAAATCTTGTAGTTTTCTTTGTCGACACTTTACAATGAAATGGAAATTCGGAAACAATATTAAGATCCTGTGTACTCTCGTGTTTATTTATTCCATCTGATATATATTATGGATACAAGTAAAACAACAGCACTCATGCCAAACCGGGACAGAAGTATCAAAAAGATATTTAAATAAAGGTCATGTGAACATGCACAACAATCACAAGACGTAAAACCCCCTTTGTCGTACTGTTCTGTTTAGTTTTAAACATCAGATGGAAAGCCTCCATAAGCTGTGTACGAGTGTAACGTGTGATACATCCTTTCAAAACACTTCATTCTGTGTATCGGTTTATTGTCGAAAATGTTAAGTTTCTTTAATTTTATTACTTTAGCAATGTGTACCTCTTCCAGATGGGCAATAATTTTTTGAAATGATCTTTCCAAACATAATAGTAATGTTTAAAACTTCATCTTTTTATTATTCATTTTAGGCAAAAGTTAGTGGTTACCTCTTTCTGAAACACAAAATAATAAAAGATCAATTTATGAGGAATATTTGACACACAATGGCTTTAAAAACTTTTTGAAGCAATTTTATTAACTGCAAAAACAAGCAACATATACATGAACCAGAGTAAACAGTATGATATACCACAGTAAACTGTAACATAAACCAAAGTAAACCGTACCCACGCAAAATCTATATACCCACCATGGGCAGCCCGCGTTGGCTGCCTCGGTGTGTTCTTGGGAAAAGCACTTAGCTCCCATTTCCACAGCATTATACAACCAATCATGTGTTAAAGTGCAATTAAAACCATCACCAACTACAAAACTTTAAATATATCCGTATTTCCGATGTTTATACTTACAAAACTTAATGTACAACTGTATTTACATAAAAATATAATTGATATGTGATTCATTTTATTATTAAACACAAAAGATCCAAAATATTGTAAATTTATAATTGGGCTTCATATTCCTCATATTAAAGACAGGTTGCTAAATATCTACATTCATTTTTAGTAGTATAATTTGATATTTTTTTTTAAGTAACATTATTTATTTATTGCTAAATATAACAAAGGTACCGTATATACTCACGTATAATCTTAGTACAAATGCAAACAACATAGACCCTGATCTGCCGTCGCATAATACGCTGGCAGATCAGGGTCTATGTTGTTTGTTCCGATGATTAGTCCTTACAAACTGCATAGACCCAGATCTGCTGGCGCATTATGCAATGGCAGATCTGGGTCTATGCAGTTTGCAGTTGGTCACAGTTTATACGCGGGTATATACGGTAACTGTTTTCCTTAAAACACCCCCTGTGGACTCTTGGATGTAGAATAGGCCTGATGTGCTTTCCTGCATGTTGTAAGAGGCAACCAATGGAGGAAGGAACCAGGGTGGCTCAGTGACTTGTGTACCAGACTCATGATTGAAAGGATGAACTTGTGGAGGGTATCACAATATTACTGATGCTTTTTAAACAAAAGAACCATATATAGTACATTATATGTACTATGTCAAGTTATTTTGCGGAAATAATTTTTCTTTTTTCAGCATAAACTGAATGAAATTTGAGCCTCATATCATGGCCAAACATCCATGTATACAAATAATTCAAAAGATGGAGGCCAGGTTGGAGCTCCTGTTGCAACACCTTATGGCACCATCTTGAACTGGTTACTGGTTAAAGCTTCCATTTTTACAACAGAAATTACAGCCATGCTAAAAATTTTAACTACACTTAAACCTCTTGAAGAGAGAAATTTCATCATCTTTTCAGATTCCCTTTCCACACTGAAAGCCTTGCAAAACCATAAATTTGATATCTCTTTGATATACGAGATTCTACAGAAACATGACTTGCTCATACAATCTGGAAAACGTATCCTGCCTAGTCACACTGGTATCAAGAGTAATGAAAGGGCATATAAAACTCCTAAAGCTGTAGTCATCATTTCTGAATGGAAGATCCCATACACTGACTTCAAATATAATATAAATTGGCATGTTCTATACACTTGGCAAATATGTGGAAATGGGAACTCCACAAACAAGCTTTGTAAAATCAACACATCACTGGAGAGTGACATCCCTCATATAGAACAAATTGCAGAGATGAAGTCATATTGTGCAGATTGCATATAGGACATGCATACCTGACTCCTGCATACCTCCTGACAGGCGAACTTTGGCAATAGTGCATACCCAATCAGTGTCCACTGAACACTTTCTTGTTGAGCGTATCGACTTCCACCATGTGAGATAGAAGTTTTTTTTATGTGGTCTGAATTAAGGAACTTTATGAATATGTACCACCAGAGAAAATCTTGGAGTTTTTGAGGGAATGTAGTTTATATAACAAATGTTGACCCTATATCTTGAGAATTTTATATTTTTTACCTTGATCTTTTATTTATATACATTTTACAGAATTTTAACTTCTTCACCTTTTACCTTTTTATCTTGTAGTGCTTCATGTTTATATTTATTTTGAAGGGTTTACCTTCCTAATTCTTGTGCAATTCTTTATTTGTACATTTTTTAGAACTTTACTAATTATCTGCACCATATAGCTATTAAACATTAATACATTTATACTCTCAGTCTTGGTGACCTGACCTTTGAACTATTTACCCTAAAATCGATAGGTGCCTATCTTGTCTCAAATGCAAGCCATCCATAATGCTTGGTCATGGTCTGTGGCATAGTATTTGAGTAATTTTGTGGAAATCATTTTCATTCTTGGAATCCCTCTGACCTTGACCTTTGACCGTTTAATCCCCAAATCAATAGGTATCTTCCTTGTGTCAAATGCAAACCATCTACAAAGACTAGTCAAGGCATGTGGTACAGAGCTTAAGTAGTTTTGTGGAAATTGTTTTTCCTTCTTTCAGTCCCTGTGACCTTGAACTCTGACATAAAAACAAATAGGCATCTTCCTTGTCTCAAATGCAGGCCATACACAAAGTTTTATCAAAGTAGGTGATAAATAACTCGAGACATGTGGAAACCATTTTTCTTCTCACAAAATGTAACCTTTTGATCCCCAAATCAACAGGTGTCTTTCTTATCTAAACTAAACCCATTTACAAAGTCTGGTCAAGGTATCATGTATGCAAGTCAAGTTTATGTATGGATAAATTTTCCCTTTCTTCAGTTCCTGTGACCTCGACCTTTAACCTTTTGAGACTGAACTTGATAGGTTTCCTTTTTGCCACAAAATCAAGCTTCATACAAAGTCTGGTAACTGTAGATGGTGGAAAACTCTAAAGTTATTGTGCCAAAAAGAAACAGGCAAGAGATGGACAGATGGATGTACAAACAACATCATAACCTAATATGCTCTGCCTTATGACAGGCCCACAAAAGTGTGGGATAATAATTTTAAAGTCATTTCTTTACACACTTACTTTTTCCATGCCCTCTGTATTTTCAGTGCTGCATGCTGCTTCCGTCTAAAGTCTTTGACTCTGACTGTCTCCCCATTCACTAGTGTGTGTGCCTCTTGACGCTTTTGTAGTATCATTTCTTTCTCTGACAGTGTATCTTTTTTTGACCTGTGGAGAGACAGAATATAAGAAAATATTTCATTTGTGACTAATTTCATATATTAATAGATACAACAAGATTTTGCAAGATCATTTTTACTCTAACATTTCTTATATACATGAATCAACACTGATCACCATTATGAGCAACATTGCTCTTCATGCAATGAAGCACTTCAAAGGTCAGAGGTCATTTGAGGCAAAGTGATTTATATTTAGAAGTGAATTTTTTAATAAAATATGCTGAAGCAAGTTAGCAATTTAGGTATGTTGTGTAAAAAAATTGTTTAATGTGAAATAAGGCTGAATTCCTAAATATTTTGTGCATTTGTAACATTTCTGATGCAAGAAAATGAACACCCTGCTGAATACACACTTATATATTTTTACTTTGAATGACCTATGGCCAAGAGAAAAAATAAGGTTTGCCTATTTAGGGATTTCAGGATACATTCTGCTGATAACTTCGTAACTTCAGATTTTTAGAAATCATACCCTACACAAAAGGAACTAAATTAAACTTAATGTAATATATGTACTCACTTATAGGTCGAGTCCAACTGCAAACAACATTAATTTATGGCATATCAGAGTCTATGTTGTTTGTTCTACTAATCACACCTAACAAACTGCATAAACCCAGATCTGCTGGAGCATTATACGATGGCAGATCTGGGTCTGTGCAGTTTGTAGTTGGACTTGACCTATAGGCGAGTATAGACAGTACACAGATTCTACTACACATCTTTAAGAATATGGAAAACACAATGTTCTAACTACTTACAGCTGACATTGCTAGAAGAATTTATTATACCCAGGTGATCTACACCTGCAAAATTTTAAATTAAGATCAAGAAACTTTATGACTTCTGCATATTTTCAGTGAAACTTTTTTGGGGAAATGAATGCTGTTAATTGACCAAAACTTTTTTTCTTTCTGTATCTTAAGTTATACATGTACATGTATTAATGTTATTTAATTCCATGCTATAGCTTTTAGTGTTAATAGTCTGGGTGTTTTGCGTTTTATGGCAAAGGAGAACAAGTAGGTTATTTAGTGCTATGGCAAAACACACAACACTGTAGTCAACCCAGGCTGATCCAATGGTAGGATTCAAACCCACACCCTTTACTGTCAAAAACAGAGTGGACAGTTCCAATTTAATATAATATTTTTTGCACCAGTATTCCTAATTTGATTGTATGTTTGTGCATGCAAATTGAAATTAAATAAATAAATAAATAGCTTAATGAATGGATCACAAATTCATGAAGAAACATCTTTTGGTGATGATGTAATCAATGAATGTCTTTGTTTTAGTTCATGAAAACAAGTACAAGAATTTGAAGTTTACAAGGGCATTTCCTCACTGCTAGAGTAATAAGATTGCTGGCTATAACAACTGTAAAATAAGGCACTGTAATTACTATCCTATATGTTACAAATTACAGTTAGTGTTGCAATAATGAAGCTTAATCTACTAAAATACCATCAAGTGATGCCATCCTTATGCCTAGTGTAAACATTATTGGACTAAGTGCAGCAACTGCATATTTTAAAGATTCTGCATGTACTATTGTAAGACTTAACAAAGTAATTAACATTCATCTGAAAATTCCAAGTTTAAATTGATTCACAGCTTTATTATTTGGTATTATATATTTTACAACACTGAATAAAATACATTCAAATATATTTCATTCAATCTAAATTTAAGTTTGCCCACTTGCATCTATCCTGACTAACAAGCTGTATGTATACAAGCTGTATATATACTGAGATGTATCTATGCAAGCTGTGTGTATACTGAGATGTATGTATGCAAGCTGTATTTATACTGAGATGTATGTATGCAAGCTGTATGTATACTGAGATGTATGTATACAAGCTGTATGTATACTGAGATGTATGTATGCAAGCTATATGTATACTGAGATGTATGCAAGCTGTATGTATACTGAGATGTATGTATCCAAACTATATGTATACTGAGATGTATGTATACAAGCTGTATATATACTGAGATGTATGTATACAAGCTGTATGTATACCGAGATGAATACAAGCTGTACGTATACTGAGATGTATACAAGCTGTATGTATACTGAGATGTATACAAGCTGTATGTATACTGAGATATATGTATGCAAGCTGTATGTATACAAGCTGTATGTATACTGAGATGTATGTATACAAGCTGTATGTATACTGAGATGTATGTATACAAGCTGTATGTATACTGAGATGTATGTATACAAGCTGTATGTATACTGAGATGTATGTAAACAAGCTGTATGTATACAAGCTGTATGTATACTGAGATGTATACAAGCTGTATGTATTCTGAGATGTATACAAGCTGTATATATATTGCGATGTATGTATACAAGCTGTATGTATACTGAGATGTATAAGTCACTGCTACAAAACTCCCCCCTCCCCCACCCACCTCTGCTCATCATCCTATCTGCACTCATTATTGCATGATGATGTGCTGAAACGATGAAGGCATAGACTGAGGAATGGATTGATGTCGAGTAGAACAAAACAGTCTGCTTTATGATTTTGACTACAATTTATGAAAAACTAGATTTGTGTTTAGAAAACATGCATGCACCCCCCCACTCTCCCAATATATGTTCATAAAGTTCAAAGACTTTTAAAAATGTGAAAAATTGCTATAATGGCATGAAAATCAAATCAGGTCATCTGCATACACATAAAAACATGTCTGCCAAATTTCATTTGCCTACCACAAGTAGATTCTGCTTAATAGTGCTAAAAAAGCCATGTCTAAGACCCAAAAGTTCAAAAATGTGTTAAAAAAAATTGGAAAAACTGCTGTAAAGGCTTCAAAATATAAAGAGGTTATCATCATATGCATACAAATATGCCTGTCAAACTTCAAATTGATTATGTTATGTGGTTTATGTGAAATCTAGGCAATAAGCTTCTTGAGACAGACAGACAGGACAAAATCAAGATGCCCCAGGTCCAAGCCATGGGGGCATAGTAAGATCTAAACTAAATAAGATTTCTCTTTTTACTTTCAGAATTTCCCTATCTGTAGATGGATGTATTATGGTTAGTAAGAACATGGATACAATAAATTTACCACTAGTGTGATGTGAATCTGCATGAAGTGTAATACAGAGTACATATATAGATTTGTACCAGTGGTATGACATTTGTAACAACCAAGTATACTTTTGGTTTTTGCAACTCTTGCTATAATTAATTCTTACCTTTTCCTATGACCCATCCAACTGACGTTAAAAATTGTCCGAAATATCTTTTTGATACTTTTGTCCTGGTTTGGCATGAGTGCTGTTGTTTTACTTGTATCCATAATATATATATCAGATGGAATAAATAAACACAAAAGTACACAGGATCTTAATATTGTTTCCGAATTTCCATTTTATTGTAATGTGTCGACAAAGAAAACTACAAGATTTTACAAGCTGTTCAGGAACAAACTGAAGTATTTCTCTCCTTATAGTAATCTATAATGTATCTCTGGTCAGAGAGAATCAAATTTTGGTACGAGTCACCCAACAGTGTAAAGTAAATCTCCTAGTGCCTAAACACAAATCCTTCAACTTCTTGTGACTAAACATTGATACTTTATTCTTAACTCTACACTTAATATTTCAAACTTTAAATTGCTTCATGTACTTGAAGATCTCCATTTTTCTATTTCATTAACTGAAAGTAAACTGCAAATGACTTTATAAGAGAACCTCTGACAAACTGGTTCAAGAAATTATATAGAATATAACACAGATATATAAAAGAAAATCTATTTTTTAAACACATCCACTTTCAAAGAACATTCAACAGATAATGGATGGATTCAATTTGTTCTACCAGAAAATTTAGATCGAATAATGTGCAAACAAATCACAAACTGTGAATTAAAACACTTCAAACATAGACATTAATCCAACCACAAAAGATCTATCACAAGCTGCAAATCAATGTGAAAGACAACTTTCTCCTAATCGCATCTTGGAATCATGTAATTCATTCACAACAAAAACTAGCAGTAAAACCAAAATTTACAGCAAACAATATATCCAGACGTTGTCAACACAAGCTTTGACTACCTATCCATGGATAAAATCTGAGATATTTTTATAAGTTATTCAACAATTCCTTTGTATTGGATGAATGATTTTGAATTGTGTAATTCAACACCACCAGAATGGAAAATGACAGTGGGTCGTAAAGAACACTGTCAAGAAAATGTATATATGGCATGAACAGTTATAATGTTTTCAGACAATAAGAAAGATAATTAGAGCAATCAGAGCAAGTATATTTAGTTCATAATCAACTTTCATATATTTGTATGCCAGTAAACTCCACCTTCCAAGTTGTAAGAGTACTCTTTGAAAAAAATAAATGTTTTCTTACTCTGCACATGCAGTCCATTTTTATTACAAAAAGGTCAACCTAACCCACATGCCCTCAACTAGAAAAATGAAAAATATAAATCGTAACTGTAACTGGCCCCTCTAAATGTTGATTTCCCTGTTAATAAGTACAAAGCAAAAACAAATCCAAGAATATTAAATGAATAAAATGAAAGAAAACATTTTAAATAGTTTATTTGCTGGATATAAAACTGTGTATAATAAATTTGACAAATGCTACTAGAATAAAATCTCAAAAGTAACCTTCATATGACAGACATTTTGTAACTTGCCATTTTAGTTTGATTAAATTTGAATGTGCGGACCAAATTAGCAGCAGGAGAATGTGTTAAAGAAGATAATTGAAAACATCAAAAGGCAATTATTTTTATCAAGCTTAAGAATACATTCTTTTTATTGATGTACAGCTGTATGCCCGATAATCAGTAATTTGAGTATATCTGCATGATTGTTGTTCAGTCAAGTCTTACGCTCGTAAGAGGATGCTTTAGAAGTAAGACTCGTACTGTATCTATTACATGTAGTTGTCCTAAGTACTGCATCTATTACGTGCAGTTGCCCGTAGATTTTGATTCAGTGCACAACTGAATTGAAGGGCTACTTTGTCATAAAGTCATTCATGAATGGTAGACAATGAAAATGAACTATTTCATGCAGAAAAATTGTCATAACTGATTGTGCCACATTCTGTGTTATGCACAAAGCAGGAAACAAAAGAAAGCATTGAAAGATCTGTCAAACAATGACTAAGTGAAAACTGCAATATCAAGATACTTCAAAAGGAGCAAAATGAAATCTTCAGTTTGTTTTTCATGGAGACTCTTCATTAATTTTTCCTGGCCAACATCAAAGTATTATGAAGACAAATGCTGACACTTGGAATAGATAACCATCTATACTTGCTTATAAGTTCAGCCCAACTGCAAACTGCACAGACCCAGATCTACTGTCACATTATTGTGCCAACAGATCTGGGCTATGCAGCTTGTTAGGTGTGATCAGTAGAACAACATCGACCCTGCTCTGCCAGCACATTATGTGATGGCAGATCAGGGTCTATGTTGTTTGCAGTTGCACCTGACTTACATGCGAGTATATATGGTATATCATTTGTGATACACGAATTCCTCAAAAAGGCAAAAGTACTCAACTTGTAATTCTGATTTTTCACCACACACCCAAAGAAAATCAACATAAGCACTTTTATGGAAAACTGTATTATGTATGATTACTTTAAGCCAAGCTCCTGTGGTGTAGTATAAATGGATCAAGTAGTGCAATGCAAGCCAATGAATACAATCACTTTCAAGCTCCAGGGAATCCTTTTTCTGCACTTTATTAAAAAATGACTATTTATAGATGTAACAAGACCAATAATAGATACTGAGTTTGCAGTGCTCCAGATAATTTTTAGATCATTGGTGTATGGTACTCCTCCATTCTGACCCAATGAGTATGACCCACACTGAACTTTTTATATGTGATTGCTACTCCTCATGAACAGATGGTCATATCAACATGGTGTTTCCACCAAAAAATACTTCTTATGATATCTAGTTGGTCCTAATGGAAAACGATGCTGATCTTACATCCAATATTCCCTCTGCAGTGGTTATCTTGAAAAGTATGTTATCACTCAACAATATCAGAGATAGTTTCAACACAAGGCAGTTAAAAAGAAGAAACAGTCTTATCCGTATATTCCTGGAAATTCTTTTCAGCCAGAAAAGCATCAGTAACTTCGAGGGACTCCTGTTGGAGGAAGCTCTTACTAAAATGCCTATTTAGTGCATATTATTTGTGAATATATCTACCGTATATATTCTCGTATATAATCCGGGTCCAAATGCAAACAAAATAGACCCTGATCTGCCGTTGCATAATGTGCCAGCAGATCAGGGTCTATGTTGTTTGTTCTACCGATTAGCCCTTATAAACTGCATAGACCCAGATCTGCTGGCACATTATGCAATGGCAGATCTGGGTCTATGCAGTTTGCAGTTGGTATTGGCTTATACGCGAGTATATACAGTAACAGGTGAATGGTAATTTTAGAATATATGTACATTAAACAGGGCCATAATTTCAATTTAATACTAGGGCTATTAGCAACAGGTCCACGACAAATGGTCCCCGCTTGCTACAATTTGTTAGACAAGGCCTTAAACGGGGGACTTGTGTTGGGAAATAAAATTTAGGAGAATGGGCATTCAGAGGCCTTACATTCTCGAAATGATATTGTGGCATGCTGGAAATCTGTCTCATTCAAGGTCTCATCAATATATAGGTGCATGATAAATTCAGGAGGAAAGACAATCAGGGACCATAGCTCATGTAAATTAATGTGTGGGATGCAAGAATTCAAACAGATTCAAGGCGTTATCAATTTCAATTTTATGGTGCATAGCCAAGAATTCTTATTAAAGTTATGCTGCAGAAACCTAAGTTAGGAGGATGGAAAATCAGGGGCCATAACTCCTTTAAATGATGTTATGGAATGTGGCAAACTGAACTCATTTAAGGCCTCATCAATACCAAGCTGCATGCCAATATTGCTTAATTCCAACAATTCTTGGTAAAGTAATGCTGCAGAAACCAAAATAGATAGGATGAACAATCAGGGTAATTGACTCCAGTAAAATAATGCCACTGAATACTGGAAATCAAACTTACGCAAGGTCTCATCAATACCAATCCACATGCCAAATTTGGTTGAAATCCAAGAATGCTTGGTTAAGTTATGCTGCACATAGCTTGGAGGATGGAAAATCAAGGGGCATAACTCTTGTAAATGATGTCATGGACTGCTGGAAATCAAACTCATTCAAGATCTTATCAATATAAAGCTGCTTGCTAAATCTAACTGAAAACCGTAATGTTATGCTGCAGAAAAAATAGCCAGGAGGGTGCAAAATCCATGTCAACAACTCCTGTAAAGGATGCCATGGTATGCTGGAAAGCAAACTCAATCAAGGTCTCACCAATATAACAAATCTGGCTGAAATTCAACAATCTTTAGTAAAGTAATGCTGTGGAAAGCAGAGTCAGTAGGACAGACAATCAGGGACCTATCTTATGTAAATGATGCTGTGGAATGGTGGGAATATGACTCATTCTAGGTCTCAACAATATAAATCTGCATGTCAAATTTGGATGAAATCAATTGAAAAGTCAAATTATGATGTGGAAACAAAAGTCTATCGGATGGGCCATCAAGAGGAATAACTCCTGCAAATGATGTCATGAAATATTGTAAATCAAACTCATTCAAGGTCTCATCAGGATAAAGCTACAAACCAAATTTATTTGAAATAAAATGAACCTTGGTAAAGTAATGGTAAAGTAATGCCGCTGAAACCAAAGTCAGGAGTACAGGGGGCATAACTCCTGTAAATGATATGGTGGAATGCTGGAAATTGAACTCCTTCAAGGTCTCATCAATATAGAGCTGTATGACAATTTGACTGAAATCCAACAATCAAGGTCCACACTAGACTCAAATTTGTGGGCAATGTGACTTCTCTTGTCAGTCACAATTGGGCAAAGTTGGAGAAAACAGGGAGAAGTGACTGTAGAGTGGTCAAAATTTTGAATGTTCAAAACTCACTTAAAACAGCTATTTTACTAAACCTTTAAACCAAATTGTATAAAAACAAAATAAACACTCATTAAACTTTACGAAAATATTCAATTGTTCCCAAGTCTGAGGCAGTAAATCTGTTGTATGACTTGTTTTTGCAAAAGACAGTAATCTTGAAAATAGTTTACTATCGAAAACAGCTGACAGATATTGAGGTACAAATCCTCCCTTCCTACTTTTCCAGGATGAAATGTGAAATACTCGTTTACCATTACTAGCAATCAGTCTATAAACCTCCACAGAGTTAAAATGTACCCTTGATTAGGATACAAATGCATGGAATTTAAAATCTTCAAGCTTCATGTGTGAATTTTTGGTTTGGTTTGGTTTGGTTTTATGGGTTTAACGCCATTTTTCAGCACATGATAGGCTATACATGGCGGCCAGTATATCTGGTGGAGGAAGAACCCGGGGAAACTCCCGGGAAGAACCACTGACGCACGGGAAGCTACTGGCAAGCTTTCTCACATAACCACATTGGCCGAGCCCGAGACTCGAACCCACGCAGACAGAGGTGAGATGGCAGTGATCGGTAAAGGCGAGCACCTTAGACCACTCGGCCACAGGGGGCCCCATGAATGTTTGGCAGGAATCTCATAGATTGAAATGTAACTGCAGATATAATGATCATTACACTGACACAAAAGTTGACCAAAAGCATGAAACTGATATGCCGAAACAGTGTTACATTGTTCTTTGAACAGAAATAAGACACAAGAGTTGATATTGTACTCAGAATAAGAAAGCACTCTAGCAAAAAATGGGGGTAGGGTGGTGGTGGTGAAGACATCATGAAAAGGCTGCATATTTAGGTGAAATGACGGGCACTGGGGCAACTATTTCACCTGAATCGCCCCTTAGTGAGGGCCCTGAAAAATCCTTGATAAAGTTAAGCTGCAGAAATGAAATCAGGGACCATAACTTCTTTAAATGATGGCACAGAAGACTGGAAATTGAACTCTTTTGAGTTCTTATCAATATAAAGCTGTAAATCAAATTTGGTTAAAGTTCAATGATTCCCAGTAAAGTTCATGGCTGGACAGAGAGATATGATTACTATAGGGTTCCACTGATTTCATCAAGCAGGGCCCTAATAAAGTTTTTTCTTTTTACAGGAAATGCAATTTAAATTTTTATCAAATTTTCATTATATAGTCATGAAGTAGGGGACAGGTCAGGATCTATGATGAGCAGCAAAGCCAATATGCTGGAATTTGTTATGTATAATGTTAGGTGTCTTTGTTGCTGACACATCCCAACACACACACACACACACATGCACGCATGCACATATGCATGCACACACACACCTCTGCCTTTTTTGTTTTACATTCTGAATTTACCACACCAATGGAGACAACTATCCACTGATAATTATTCTAAAAGTGGGTACTGAAATTTACTACTGTAGCAGTGCATTACATTGACAAAGTACAAACTGCTGAAAACAGACACATTATAACCTTAAAAAGGAAGATGCATAATTTAGTAAAATTTGTCTGCCAACAAAAAGTTGTTGAAAGACCATCCCCTTCTGTGAACAAAAAGAGGTCTCTCAATTCATGTTTTCTCTCAATAGAGGCCATCTCGTTATGTTACAACACTGATATGTGCATTAAGAATCTCATCCCACATAAGACAAGTGGGTTCCAGAAATAATTGGTCTTTCAAAACAGTTTTGTTTTAAATATAGATGGATGATTAAAAATCAGCACTATAACAGCATGCTGTTTAATTCGGTCAACTCTCATGACTTTTGCTTCTAACATGAGTACAGTATTGTTTGATGAGACGTTTTTACTTGCGGAAACTTCATGTTATACTATAGTTTTTAAGCAGCTGTTCTGTGGTAATAATAATATCTTTTAATTTTTTAAACCTGATCTAACAATGTAAATCATCTACTTCAAAAGAAAAGCTTTAATATTTCTCTAACTGAAGTCCAACAAATGCATGACTTTCAGTTTTATACTTTTTCTTGACTGTATGACTGTTGTACTTTGGAAGGTATTGGAAGGTACATATGAGTGATACAAGTTCTTTACTCACATAATTACCATTCCACCAACAGAACTGGAACACTATGCTAATTTATAAAATCTTAATTTCTCCCCCTCCCTCCCAAAAGAACCCTCTGAGTCTCTACCATAACACAAAGAGAATGTTCTTTAAATATCTCCACTTTGATCCCAAAGAAAAGAGCAAATTCCACAATTTTACCCATGTCTGATAAACAAATTATATTATTAAAGAAAATTTTTGATCACATTCAGAACATAGTGGGAGCCTGCGGCACAAGGAACAGTAAAGAAGCAAAGCAATTTTTATCCTTTGGGCAGGTGTCCCTATATATCAATAAGTTTCCTAAATAAACCCTCATGATATCCTAAGTTTTCCGCATATACCCTCATGTTTACTAACAGTTTATGTTTCTAAATAATTACCTAGACATTCAAGATAGGATCTGATGGCAATTAAGTCATATTAGATGAATTTGTTAAATTGAAATCCATAAACATACTTAAACCAAATATATGAACATAGCAGTGCATAGCATAAATCTTCTACAAAAAAAATTTCATATACAGCATGTGGCCATAAAAATGGGTTCTAAATCCCCCAAAACTGTATTACAGTACCCACACTAAAACAATGACGTTTTTTTAAATGTTTATACTATGCAGAAACAAGCAGTTCATCAGATGATGTTGAAAAACAATGCTACTGCCTGCAGAGACTGCTAGACAAAGCCAGGTCAGCCATGGTGGCGTGTCCCTGGGCAAGGTACTTTACTCCATTTGCCTAGGCACAATTTAACCTTTCAAGTGGTGATGTGCTGCTATTAAACACCAAACAAATTAAACTTCAGGATCAGACTCATTTTGATTTGTCAAGTTTGCTATCAATATACATATCTGTGCAATCACCTGACCAGAACAACTTTCATTTCAACACAATTCATGAAGTTCACAAGTTGTTATATACAGGAGATACACACAACAACATTCATGAAGTTCATAAGTTGTTGGATGAAGGGGATACATACAACAACATTCATTAAGTTCACAAGTTGTTGGATGAAGGGGATACATACAACAACATTCATGAAGTTCATAAGTTGTTGGATGAAGGGGATACATACAACAACATTCATGAAGTTCACAAGTTGTTGGATTAAGGGGATAAATACAATAACATTCATGAAATTTAGATGTTGTTGGATGCTGGAGATACATACAACAACATTCATGAAGTTCACAAGTTGTTGGATGAAGCAGATACATACAACAACCTTGATGAAATTCACAAGTTGATGGCTGAAAGGGATACACACAACAACATTCATGAAATTCACAATTAAGTTGTTGGCTGAAGGGGATACACACAACAACATTCATGAAGTTCACAAGTTGTTGGATGCTGGAGATACATACAACAAAATTCATGAAGTTCACAAGCTGTTGGATGATGGGGATACACACAACAACATTCATGAAGTTCACAAATTGTTGGATGCAGGGTATACTCAGCTTCAAACATTCTACTTGTTTAGTATTTAATTTTGAGTAAGGGTCAAATGAGTAAATGACATCAGTAATGAGCTCTTCATCACATGTGCAGCTGCTGTACATGCATTGATAGCATCCTGGCTTCTATGTTATAAGTGTGAATCTATACTGTATACAGTTGAGGATATATTTGACCACTTACTAACCAACCTACCTTATCTAGACCTTGTAGTCTTGTGGTATGTGTGACTGTGAAACAGATGAATCAGGTTCGATTCCTGACAATGACAGCTACACTTTGGCATCCCTACCCATTAAATGAGTGCCCATTCAACTCTCAGTGGCATGGTAGAGGTTGCATTTCAACTGCTCAAAAAGGTGAATCTGGGTGACATTTGAGGACAATATTTGGTTTGGTTTCGTGGGTTTCATGCAATTTTTTCAGCACATCATAGGCTATACATGGCAGCCAGTATATTTGGTGGAGGAAGAACCCATGAAGAGGTGAGATGTGAGTGATCTGTAAAGGAGAGTGCCTTAGATCACTCAACCACCCGAGGCCTTTTAAGTTGCACATGGTTGATTTACATTATAAAGATCATCCATAAACTAGCGACTCAAAATTTAATAACAAAACATTTTTTAAAAATAGCAACATTTAAAACATTATTCTGGATGATTCTTTCTAAAAGTACATGATTGCAGTGACATTTCAAGAAAAGCCAGAGTGCCACCTTGGAAGAACTTCGAGTCAGATATTGGTGATGTTCCAGTGCCTTTTTTTTTTATTAGGTGGCAAAATGAGATTTTTTACAAGTACATGTATGTTTTAATATTAAACAGACTATTTTAAAAATTCACTCCAAAAATATGGATCATAAAATGTTGAACTATTGATCTTTCACAAGCCTCTGGTATAGACAATTATGTACAATTAATATTTTGTCCATGTCGAGTTGGTTATATGTATCTTGCAGTTTTCATCATTTTTCTGAATTCAAGGACAAACTATTGGGAATTCCTGGATAATTTACTATCATACGTGAGTATGTTTAATGAGGCATATAACTTCCATGAATTTTCAAACTGTCAGATCTTGGAAGTAGGATTCGTATTTGACCACATATCAGGGCTCAAAGTAGTGAGCAAAAAAGCAACTAATCTACTTTTTGGCTTGAGAAATCGACTTTGAAATGCCTATGAATGATTTCCACTTTGTCCATTGACATGGAGATTTGGAGATGATCCCAATTCAAACATGGATTTAAGTGGAACCTCTTTCAGCCCATACACAGTTTTTCATTGATCTGAGATCCACGATTCCTGAAGCACCATACTGTATCTAGGTTTTGACACTGGGAATAAATATCCCCAAGGGTCCTAGGTATTCAGCACATTCATAGCTGGGGCCCATAATTCACACAGATACCCTCTTATCAGTCATTTGCAATTATTCACATTTTGCAGCTTTGCTAATGAACATAATTAACAGCTTGCATATACGTTCACTACCTTGCATGTTTTTTTTATACACTATGGTGACTTGATAAAACTGGATTAAATGGAGTAGATTATTATCACCGATATTATTTGTTATATTCAAATGACAAGGCACTGAAACATCAATGGGAATTGACAGACATGTGCACAATTGTCTGTATACAGCATCACCTTCAAGGTATTCCAAATTGGACAACTTTATTTCTTGATTAGAATGAACAGTACATAGATGTTCCAGAATTATGTACACAGAAACTGTTAAGTGAGAAAATTACATGAAAATAAATAAATGAATAATTTATTGTATTTTTTGCAAAACTCTTAAGAAAGTGCTGCTTTTAAAGCTTCTTTGTAGGATATGCTTAGATGTAGTTATTATTACCTCAATATTTACCACAATCTGGAACAAACTTGTACCTGGTAATGTTGAAATGGTCATTTATTTTAAAACATTACACAATAAATGTGCAGTCCTATTATCTTTAATTTCAAAATATGGGTAGAGCATTCTGATGCAAAAATATTTCTTCTTGTTGACCACAGTAAAGACTATTGATATTTTAAATCAATATACATATGCGAAAGAAAATTATGTTTTTACTTCACTTCTATCTCCACTTCTCCCTCATACTCTCTCATTTCTCCCTTTTTCATAGAGGGAGAAGTGACTTTTCCCATTTGTCTGACCCTAGTTTGCACCCTGTACACTAAATTTTCTTTTCAATGTGTCATTTGTTACCATGTTCTTCATGAGCAAAGAGAATGTCTGTTTTGAACAGATATATAAGGTCCACAGTCAGACATTTATAATTAACACAAAAGAAACAATTTTATAGTTTTTCATTGGGGGTTAATAAAGGTGTCTTTACAAATGGCTGATTAATTGAATGATCACTGCTTAATGGCACATCAACATATCCGTACTGGAGCAATGAGACTAAAGTGAGATGGGAATACACCCATACATGGCAGTCAATATGGGCTGGCTCTTGGCTGGATCTGAATTTATGCCCGATAGGTGTTTAATGGCATGTCAACACATGAAAGGCAATTTAGCGCTGGGGCAATGAGACTTAACTGATATGAGGACACACCTATAGACAGCAGTCAATCCTGATTAGGTCTTATCAGGATTTGAATTCACAATTGAAATTGATTGGTGTTTAATGGTAAATCAACACATATAAGGCTATTTAGTGCTGAGGCAATGATACTATGTTGTGCTATCATTTAAAAAATGGTCCATAAACCGTATAAGAAAAAAAAAAATTCATTTTTTCTGCATGCTTCATAAAACATTGAGACATATATCATTTTTGTTGAAATCAACAAATATTGCTTGCTCCCCTCTCTTTAATTCTTAAGATATTATATTTTTGACACTATCATTTTGTTACCAGTATCACTTTCAACTCATACAGTGAATTGCGATTTACTGTGAACAAGCAATGGCTGAGGCAGTCTTATTATCACAACACTGGTAGGGGACTTATAGTTGTTCCCATGACTTACAAATATTATAGTCTATCTGAATATGTACTGGAAACTGACTCCTTATATAAAAAAGGACACTTTTAACTTGAATTCCTGCAGACATAGAAATGATAGTACTAAAAACAAAATATTATCCTTCTCATTTTAATTATTCAACATCAAAACACGAAATTAGCTGTAGTCAGCACAGACCTGGTCTGCCATCACATGATCATGTATCAGCAGATAAGTCTTTGCTGTTCACTAAAAATCACACTAAGAATAAACAGCAAAGACCTGGTCTGCCATCACATGATCATGTGACAGCAGATAGGAGTCTTTGATGTCCACTCAAAATTGTACTAAGAATAAACAGCAAAGACCTGGTCTGCCATCACATGATCATGTGACAGCAGATAAGAGTCTTTGATGTCCATTCAAAATCGGACTAAGAATAAACAGAAAAGCCATGGTCTGCCATCACATGATCATGTGTCAGCAGATAAGAGTCTTTGATGTCCACTCAAAATCAGACTAAGAATAAACAGCAAAGACCTAGTCTGCCATCACATAATCATGTGTCAGCAGATAAGAGTCTTTGATGTACACTCAAAATTGTACTAAAAATAAACATCAAAGACCTGGTCTGCCATCACATAATCATGTGTCAGCAGATAGGAGTCTTTGATGTCCATTCAAAATCGTACTAAAAATAAACAGCAAAGACCTGGTCTGCCATCACATGATCATGTGTCAGCAGATAAGAGTCTTTGATGTCCACTCAAAATCGTCCTAAAAATAAACAGCAAAGACCTGGTCTGCCATCACATGATCATGTGTCAGCAGATAGGAGTCTTTGATGTCCACTCAAAATCGTACTAAAAATAAACAGCACAGACCTGGTCTGAACTTGCATGATCATGCAAGTTCAGACTAGGTCTGTGCTGTTTATTTTTATACCTATGTTTTCTGAATAACTTTTCTTTCCAAACTAACAAATCATTAATTAAATGACAAATTGTGTATTTGCATAAATGTAGTCATTTTTGTCAACCTCAAAATAAATAAAATCTTCCTTGCCATAGGGGTGAATTTAACCTCGAAAATACTTTATGGCTGTCAAACACTTTACATTTGCAACTCGGCCAACTATCACAAACTTTAAATGTTTTTTTTCAAATAGATATTAATTGTCATCTTACAGTTTTATCACCTTCTGCAACTTTTTCCATTGCTAGTGCCAACAGAGACATGGGTGGACATCCACTAATGAAAAGTTGTAGGCATATTTATCTATTTTTTCTGAGAAAGAGTGCACCAAGGATGGTGCACAGGGTCAAGATTTTGGGGACATAGGAAAAAAAATTGAGGAAAACCATAAGCCCACGCTCTTAGTGCAAGATTGAAACATAGTTGAATAATCAGCTACAGGTCATTAAAATTTTACATGGCTGTCTATCTGACAGATGAGTCAATGCAACATTCTAAATAGAATGAGTTTCTGCCAGATAAAAGGGACTTGACTGTGACTGTTAACAATGATGTTCATAATTACAATTTAGGTCTAAGGATAATTTGCTATAAGTCTGGATAATTGAAGATTGTGCATAATATTAAGTTTCAGTATTCACTGTCCCTCTCTATAAGACACCTCAGTATAACATTACTATTCACTTAGGTAGGTTTGAGCATGGATCAAATTAAGCTGGCTTAACATAGCTCTATCAGTGCTCGTTAATGACAGTAATTTAGATTAATTTTAGTTCTTGA
This sequence comes from Margaritifera margaritifera, assembly GCA_029931535.1. Lineage (NCBI taxonomy): Eukaryota > Metazoa > Mollusca > Bivalvia > Unionida > Margaritiferidae > Margaritifera > Margaritifera margaritifera. The sequence goes on from JAQPZY010000798.1 coordinate 258,835, forward strand.
GGCATGGGAACCAATCATAATATGGTTTCACACCAATGAATACCTTATATGGGGGGTTTTGTGCACAACATACAACACTGAGATTGAACACTACTTAAGTATAATATGACCTCATTTAAAGACATGTTACATTTGTATGGCCCCCCACAAATAATGTGACAATGCGGGAACAATGTCAATACATTGCTATTTAATTTATCAGTGTACAGAAAGGTATCAACCTTCTGGATGTTGCTTTTTACTCACAAATATGCCACGAATCCCAGTAAATGATATAAGGGAAAACTTCAAATTAAAAACTTGAGTGTACTATCCTAAGGAACCATTAATGATATTGAATCAGCTGTGATTGCCTTGATTCGCGTGTCATTTACAGTGGCATAACCACATTACACAAGTCATCTACAGTTATTTCCCTTTAATACTGACAATCTGTTAAGCCAGCAACATCATTTTATTCTATGAGAGCTTACGTAATTCTTTTTTTTCACTAGTGAGAGGTAAATTTATCATTGCTCAAAGCATTCTAATATACATGTATACAAAATTTGAAAAAGAAAAAAGGTGAGGATGGGCTTTTCATCTTTGGCATCAAGCATAGGCTTATGAAGAAAAGTGACTGTGTTATATTTGCATGACACGTCTTAATGCAATCATCACCTCAATACGCATCTGTATTGCAGGACTATAACATTTCAAACGATGGCTAAACAAAAACTGCCAACCCTCCCCTCCCAAAACAAAATGGAAAGTCATGAGGCTGTGGACATAAGTATAATGCTGTATATCAGCATAGTGTCTTTTCCCTATGTTTTTGGATACTCCAAGTTTTTAGACACCCTTAATTTTTTCTCTAAACCTGTTTTTGAATGTACTGTAAGTTTTCGAAAGCTGTATTTCGTAATTTTATTTCTAACCATAATTTTCTGACATATCCAGTACTAAATTAAATCAGTTAAAGTTACAGTTAACATTAGGAAACAAAACAGCAATTCATTACTGCACCCGGTATTTGAAACACGAAACAATGTTGATGTTTGCTGCCCATAAAAAATTGTCAGTAGTTCCTGTTTTATGATAATCAATCATAGTTTTACATTAATATCTTGTAGAAAAATGTCTGAAAATTAAGATTTACTAAGTTTTATATTATATACAGTTATTATCTGCAAGTTAAAATTCATTGATAGGAATAATAAATGAGAAATTCATATCGGCTGTGGTAAGAAGTTCCAGTATGAAATTGTTTCATCAGAGAAAAAGCACAAAATTTACTACGATGGATAAAGTAATAAAAATGGTATACATAAATTTTAATTCCCAATACCGAAAGAAGGTACTGCCTGATAGGCTGTGGAGGCGTTCCCTCATATCTGCTGGGGTGGTCTAGTCACCCCCGGTCCCTGACCGGTTTTGTTATTTTTATAACTCATCAGAGGGAATTGGTCTTGTTGATTCATTTTTTTCAACTCATCACTGTACCTTGTCGGTGTGGAGTTTATATAACCCTTGCCACTGGTGAAGCCGCTTATTGTTAATAGTTATCTCCCTTTTTAGGAGGATGTATTGTCATACCCTATTGTTGCAGATGGTGTACTGTTCCCTGGATTGCATTAATGTTTGATGCAGCCAGGTTTCGAATGATACTTTTGTTTTGTGCAGCCAGGGTCGACTTAAGTGGCGGTTAAACACAAAAACCAAAATAAGTTTTTAAGTAAAAATAGGAATAAACAATGAAGTGGCTAGAAAACTCTTTTGAAATATTTATTTTGTAATTACAGGGACTTTTTATCATGTATATTGTGAATAAACACAGTTAATGTTCGGATTGCAAAACATAAAACCGCTGTGGTATTATATAGGTTCATGGTAGTTTTTGTGTTCGTTGGAGTATCATATTGTGTGTGTAATACCAATCTTGCTGGAATCAGGAGATTGTCCACACGGTTGATGAAAGGGTGAACTGTACAATTAAGTTTGAAATGTCTGGGCTCCCATTTAAACAGATGGCAGGAAATAAAATTAATTAAGTTTGAAATGCCTAGGGTCCCTTTTAACAGAGCCCAGGTATTTCAAACTTAATTAATTTTATTTCCTCCCATCTGTTTAAATGGGAGCTCAGGCATTTCAAACTTAATTAATTTTATTTCCTCCCATCTGTTTAAACAGGAGCCCAGGCATTTCAAACTTAATTAATTTTAATTCCTAATGCCATTGAATTAAATACTGAAAATCATTTTGAATCCATCATATCAAAGTCATGCTGCAACTCTTTCCGATGGTCAGTCCTTGTTAAGTTGCATTGTTAATGCCTTATCAAAACCATAAAATGTCTCATAAATAGAACAGATTTAATGTATTTGTCCTATTTTAAAGACATTTTGTATCAAAGAAAAAAATTTGTTTAGAAGATTATACAATTTGTGTAACATTTACCTGACATTTGCGAATTTCATAATCTCATTCTAATCAGTCAAGTTAATACATTACTTTTTTATTTAAGTAAATTATATTATTCTTATATATTTGTAACTGAAAGCTCTTTTTTTCTTTAACATAAGAGAGAGAGAGAGAGAGAGAGAGAGAGAGAGAGAGAGAGAGAGAGAATGAGAGAAAACTTGCTTCAGGTCACATTGCTCATACATGATTAATGTTAACCTTTTAAATACCAACGAACCCATTCTGATGTCAAGGTGAATTTTGAATGTAATAATAATACATGGCAATAATATCTGGACCTAAGGTGAACACCGCCTGCAACTTTATTAATGGTCCATTACTGCACAAGTGCTGACTGCCTAATTGTTCAGTCTGTATTAAAATAGCGGCACACATCAGAGTGGAATCCACACTGGACTGTAACTCAGAAAATTTGAATAAAAGTGTGATTTTTCTCAGATTTGTTTGGCAGGAAGGCTTCAATAATATTCGAGTCTCAGGTCAATCTACCAATTAAGGTGAAACAATTTAATCTTATACCCAGTGAAATGATCATATGTGGCAGTTCTGACAACTTGACTTCACTTACATCGACTTGCTGCTGTTTTGTCGTAAGTATTTTCTTGTTTGGATAAGACTGCATTTACATTCAAGATATCAGAAGCTGTTTATATATACTAGAACAATTTTGATTTTGACATTTTGACATTGCAAACACAGTTGGTAATCGACTGACTCCAGAAATGAAAATAGCTGTTGATCTTGCCCCACACTCAGAGTTTTTATATAGTTTTGTTGGGAATTATTTTCTTTGTCCACAAGTTTTTGGACATCAAAGAATATAATTATTTTGTAGCATCTGAAAAACACAGGGTATAGATGGTAACTGACATGTATTCCAGCTCTTTTTTTATTTCTTTTCTTTTCTTAGATATATTGTATAACACAATTACATGTACAACTGAAACATGAATCATTTCAATTTTTTGTGAACTGTAAATATTTTAAAATCCATATTTCTAATTTTTGCAATTTGTGCAATTTGCACTTGATTGCACAACTTGTTTTTACTCTCTTCATTTCCCAAAAAGTTAAGTATTTTAGCCCTTTTCCAATCTACCATAAAAGTAATGAAAAATAAAAGCCATACAATTTCCCCATACATGGTATTTTTTCTCCCATACATCTTGACTCCTGATATACATGTGAAAAAAGTATTCTATGTAACAGCTTTTGTAATTTTTTCTCTGACCAATATTACTGTTCAAATTACATGGGGCGTATGGAGGACAGAAACATATTTTGATTTTCTATATTGGAAACTGATTCAGGGATAAGATTACTCAGTTTTTTACATCCAGAAATTGTTCATAAAGCAAATAAGTTGAAGACTGAACCATAGTAAGCGCATTAAAAATGAAAAGAGTTTGAGCTCAGTGAACTAGTTTTGCAACTATGTGAATCATTGTAATATGATTCTCTTGATCAGATTTCATATATGATTAAACGGGTTTTGAGCAATATTTAAAAAAATTTTCTTACATCTAGAATTTATTAATATTTTGCAGAGATATTTGAATAAATTGTTGCTATTGAAAAATTGAACAAAAATTAGTTAGGTCACCATGCTTGAAATAAATATACAGTCTCAGTTTTTAATGCAAAAACAGGAATAAAAGTATACTGAGTGTAACTGATGATAGCAAGCCACTTGTCAATATTTCCTTAATTTTACCAGATACATGTGACTCAAAGAGAATTGCTCCATTTAAACATACATGGTAACCAGAAAAGGCGGTTTAAAAAAAATACATGCCAGGGTACTTTGATTACTAAATGAGTTCAAAGGAAAATGTTAAAACTTCAAAATTGTGTCTATTGGTGACTATTTCACTTTTAAAGTGCCTTCCCTTGGTTGCATGATTGTTTTACTGGAATAGTGCTGAGTCATTTTACTTCAAAAATAAACTTAGTCTTGTAAATGAATTTACAAAATTGCCTCAAACTGATTGCAAAGCAACAGATTTTTGTGTCAAAACAATACGTTGGTCTGAAAGGAACACTCAGGTTAGACTGTTTAACTGTATTACACAAAATGACTTTCTTAACTTAAATTATGTATAATAGAGGCAAATATTCAACTGATTAATTGGTTTCTGCATGAATTATTTTCTGTCAACAACCTTATGGTAAAAAAGTTTTATTTTTTAATTACCTTATTAATGTTGTAAAACCTACTGTATAATGTTGTAAAACCTACTGTATAATGTTGTAAAACCTACTGTATAATGTTGTAAAACCTACTGTATAATGTTGTAAAACCTACTGTAAACTAGTCATCCATTAATTAGTATACAATACTTCAACTATACCTAACATTTCTGTATCGCAAATAACTATATGCTTGTTTCAAACATAATAATGTGACTTCACTATTTTTCAGTAGAAGGAAAAATGCTTTTGTGTATTGTTTATTGCATTAAAAGCATCAATCAGCAAAAAATTCAGCCTCTGTTGGTTAAAGATGCAAAATATATGAAGTGATTACATGTAATTTAAAAAAATATAATTATGCTAATTAATTCTGTGATGTTAAAGGCATAGATTGTGATTGACAGATGTCAATATAATCAAAATTTCATTATAATACAAAATTTAAATAGCAAGTACCGGTAACTCATTCAGAGTAAAATAATATGACTACCTCTTTTCTTACAAACTAAAGCTGTTTTTGAAAACTCACATCAAAACCAAACCAGGCAAAATATCAACTCACAAAATCAAAGCAAGTAATAATAATTGTACCCATATAAACCCTGTTGAATTCAGAAATGTATAAATTTCTTGACATGATTTAATTTTCTTCTCTAATCGAAGTATAGTAAACTAAATGTGCTAAATAATGTTTGCTATTAGTACCAATTTAGCAGCAAAATCAAACACCACTGACTTCTGAATCCTTTTAATAGGCAACTGAATAGTTTTCTTTATTACTTTTAAGGTTGAATTGTTTACTTTTGCACCATTATTGTCATTATTATTAAGTTTTTACATTGCTGTTTACTTTCTTGTCATATCTGCTCCTTCCCTTCAGACTGATAACAGTGAGAGGATAACTTTAAAACAGGACTTCATTAGGTAATAATGTTATTAACATTGTGTGTGCAGCATTTCTGCTAGGGTTGCGCAATTATCGGTACCTTGTACCGACAAGGGCAGAAAGTCGGTACAAGGCCAAATTTTATCAGTACAAATTCTAATCGACTAATCTTATCAAACATGGTTGATCAGTTGCATAAAGTCGAGAAAATTATGTTGTAAACAATGCTTTTGAAAACGAAAATGAAGTGAATGATTTTCTGATATTTACAGGAGCTGTGTTGATAGTGTAATTCCATTCCAATATTAGAACTATCAGTAACCAACTTAATCCATACACGATAACAACTGTGGTTAAGAGTTCACTTATAAAGTAAATAGTTAAGGTGTTTATGTGTACTGCATAAAAAAGTGTATTTTTATTGGCTTATGAATCACACGACTTATGGTCATCTAAAAATAAAAAGTGCCAAAATCCAAACAAAGCCGGTCCCTTCACAAATGAACACATATTTCTTACTTTGTTTTGAACAAGAAGGGATAAAAGCAGAAACCATGCTCAGCTGGCATGCTGGTTACTGGAATAGCCAATCAATTAACTGCAAGTTTTGTTAACTGCAGAAAGATGTCAGAATAGTCTCTGATTAATGTCTCGCATCAAGGATCAAAGTTCAGCTGGATGTGTTCCTTGAAGGTCATTTTCATCTGCTAAATTTATTTTTCAGTCCTGCTTGATTAAGTACTGCAGGTTTTACCTGCTCGCCTACTGATGTTAGTGATTGACAGCAACAACACAGCACCAGAAGAAGAGTAAGCTTATCTATCTGGTGGCTTCAGGTGGTGTTTTTATTTCAGTAACACCACCTGTATTGATTTCTCTAAGTCTATTTTAAAGACTATAGAGTTTATTAACTGAAAGTTCTTTTAGATAGGTGTCTACATGATGAAACTGTCCTCCAAGCTGAAGTAGCACCCCAGTATATTTTTCAGTCATTTGATAACTGTCGGAGCTCCAGCCTGAACTGTAAACTGTCTATCTTAACAACCTAGGGAGGAAGGATTATACCATATGTGTATATCATTACTCCACCTGAAGCCATCAAAGAGATAAGCTGACTCTCCTTCTGGTGTTGTGAGTGTCAATCTCTAATCAAAGTAAGCAGGGATATGGGACTACAATAGTAGGGGCGAACAAAAGGAATAAGTCGGTTTCTGACAGACTTTGATGTTGACACACTTAACTTTCAAGACTTTAAAACACATTTTACGGTTTTTCGGTACAAGAATACAGACAGTCTCAATTATTTTTGGTACAGGGGCAAATTTTATTGGTAAAAACTGGCATTTGCCAGTGTAACGGAACCTCTGGTGTGTGTGTGCATGTGTGTGTGTGTGTGTATATATATATATATATATATATATATATATATATATATATATATATATATATATATATATATATATATATATATATATATATATATTACTCTTGAATCAGGATTTTATTATTATTAGTTAAAGCCATTGTAAATCCCCATTCTTTTCATTGCATACACCCCTTCAGGGGTCATATGCAAAATCCACCAAATATGTTAGATGTCTCTCTGCTATGACTGCATTTATAAAGTTTGGGCAGGAAATATCTGAAAATGTCACTGTAATGGAAATTTCAGTACATCAGACTTTTGACCCCCTCCTGATTTAGGAAATGTGGTTATGTACAGATATAGGGTATCACAATATTCTCTGCTAAAACATGGTGATAATAAACTACCACAAGCAAATGTGATACATATTTTAGGCCACTGTTGCGTGCATTAAGAATTCACATGTACAGCTTTAGTGTCATAAAATGATGATGCAAATGGACTGAAGTTTCACTATGGTAAAGCTCAATATGACTGCCTTTCTCTAACATGGATTCTGACAATAAAATTAGGGTTCCTTACAACCTGGAATATATTCAATTTAGGTCTCAAGGGAGGAATTATTTCTTGAAATTATTTGTGTTGTACAGTCTTAAGGAAGGGATTATTTCTTGAAATTATTTGTGTTGTACAGTCTGAAATTCTTCATCTTTCATTGGATGCCTTTGAGAAATGCATAACATAAAGATCTTGGAAGCCAATAATGCCTTCCAGAAATGCAAAAAGTACATTTTCTGGGACAAGTCAATATTATTATTAATATTATTATTATTATTATTATTATTTTTGTAGTGGGTGTCTTCAAAATTGTGATAACATTTTGTTTGTCAATATTATTAGAATGAGCTGCTCATATGTGCAAAAAAAGTAAGCAATCTAAAATATTATATATAAAAACCCCAAAGTGTTTTTTTTTCCCTTAGGATCAAATATATTAGTTTTTACATGCATAATAAAAACTAATAAAACAACTATGAAGTGAAAGAAACATTGTGACATGCTAAAAACAATGTTATGACATGTTGAAATAAATGTTATGCATGCTGAAATAAATGTTATGACGCTGATGAAACTAAGTGTGATATCTGCCTCAATGTCAAGGTTAGATCAAGCTGCTCATAAAAAATAAACTGTCATTAGTATGTGTCTCGCATTTTGTTTATACCAGCATGCAGTAAAAATGAATAAAGAAATTAACCTGTCAGAAGTTGGGGAGAGGCAGTAATGGAGGTAAGCACTCACTTCCTGCGTCGCGATGAGGTAGAGGGCACTACCCCATCCGACTTCGTGGCAGCGGTGGGTTTTAATGAACTACTGGGAGGTTCAGGGTGGGAGGTTTCGGCGGCTGATGGGACGAGTGCAGGGTCATGAAGGTCTTTACGAAGACGCTCTTCTACTTCCATCTTGTGTCGAATATCCTCTTTACGTTTATTTTCTTCTGTGGCTCTCTTCCTATAATGATAGATGAACAATTAAACTCGAGATGAAATTATTTATTAATGTGCGATAATCAATTGTATTTTCAAGTAAAATTTGTCAAATGTATAAAATGTGTATTATGTGCCTCATTTAAGACAAAAGAGGGAAAAAAAGCTGTAATTTGGATGATCCAGAGCAAAAAGAACTCTATCAGACCAAATTCAGTTTCTTTTCAAAGTCCCCCAAAATTGCAGAGGAAAGAAATATGGTGAAGATTCTACAATTACACATAAATGTAGGTTATGTGCCCATAAAAAGGTTACATACAGCACCCAAGGATGTGCTACAGTTGTTGAAAGCATTTTTTTCTTTGTTTTTCACATACATTTAAGCCCATATGTGAGCTTTGGTTTTAATGAGATAATGATGTTGTCATGTTGATAAAGAATCAAATGAAAAGATCTAGATATCAACATACTATAATCTGAGGTTGCTAAAAGTCATTGATTCACTTAGTTCGACAGACCACTAGCATATGTAACTGGCTACAACAATATCCACTGCTCTGTTTTCTGATTGAATGCAACTGAAAGAAACTCATCCAGTCAGACTGCTCGTTACATTCACCAAGGAAGATAGTCAGGAATTACCACTGCTGCTTCAGTAGACAATCACACATGTTGCATGAAAGTTTCTCCAATTTAAACATTTCACACATTTTTTTTTGTGAGACAAGGCATTTGGACATCGTGGAAGTCATCTTACTGAATACCTAACTGGTCATGTAGCAAACTCGTCAATCAACTGATGTCACTTGCTAGGGGCAGTAACTCTTTTGTCAGCAGGAGGGCACTTGTTAAACACTGTTATGGCTAGCTACATATCTCAAGTTGCAACAATATCTACATCAATGTATAATTTTCTTTGTTATTAGATTGTGAAGCCTTTAAGTAATGCAAAAATATCCTCTATGCAAAAAAGTTAAATACTCTGACATTTCACCAGCAATTATTCTTGCATCTTTATGATCTTGTCCTACCTTGCTGCCTCTTTCTTCAGCTGTTCATGCTTCATCAGCAGACGTTTATTTTCCCTGAATGTCTTCCTCACACGATAACCTCTAAAGGTAGACTGAAATTATTAAAAAAGCTAGGCTCTTTTTTTACATGTTTCATTATATTTAGACTTTACAATTCTATTGAATATGCAAAATAGGACTAGTCCATTCAGAGTGAAAAACAATTAAAACAAGAGTCCCTCAATCAGACTGATGCTCTACTGGCCGAAAACAATTTCCAGGAATCCAAGATAAGACTATTTCTTGTTTTTAATTGCCGAGTGCTGAAACCATCTCTGATATCCTTGAGCTATAACAAAATTTTCAAATTGGGTTGCTGTGGTGGTCATACTGGATGTAAGATCTGCACCATTTTCATTTAGGACCAAGTAAACATCATTAGAAGTCTCTTGGTGAAAACCATATGTCAATATTCATCTGTACTGATAACAAAATTTTCAACATGGCCATTGTGGCACCCATATTGGATGTAAGATAATTTTCATTTAGGACCAACTAGATATCATAATAAATCTTTGGTGAAAACTATTTGTTGATGTGGCCATCCATTCAGGATAAGTAGCAATAACAAGATATTCGAAACGGACACAATTACATGTATGTCAGATTGGCATGATTTTCATTTATAACCAAATACACACCATAAGAAGTCTTCTTGGTTGAAACCCCAGGTTGATATGACTTTCTATTTCTATTTAGGACTAGTATTTAGGACTAGTTGGTAACAAATCCTGATAACAAGATTTTTTAAAGATGTTGGCCACATTGGATGGCAGATTGGCACCATTTTCATTTAGGACCAAGTATGCATCATAAGAAGTCTTTTGGTGAAAACCACATGTCAATATGAACATCTCTCAGGGAGGTTTAGCGATAACAAGATTTTCAAGATCACTGCCATGGTGGCCATACTAGAGGTCAGATTGGCACCAGATTCATTTAGGATCAACTAGACATCATAATAAGTCTTCAGGTGAAAACCCCATACTGACATGTCTTTATGTTTAAAATGAGTGGTAATAACAAGATTTTCAAGACAGCTGAAATGACTGCAATATTTGATGTCAGATAGGCACCGTTTTCATTTAGGACCAACTAGACATCAGAAAAAGTTTTTGGGTGAAAACCCCATGCTGATATGACCATCCATCTAAAAGGATTAGCGATAATAAGATTTTTTGATTGCGTCATTGCTACCATATCAGATACCAGATCGGAACCATTTTCATTGAGGACCAACAAGACATCATACGAAGTGTTCTGGTGAAAACCCAAACTGACATGACTTTCTGTTAAGGAGAAGTAGTGATAGCAAGATTTCAAAACGGCTGCCACTGTGGCCAAATGGGAAGTCAGATCAGCACCATTTACATTTAGAACCAACAAGACATCATAAGAAGTCTTTCAGTGAAAACCCTATGTTAGTATGACCATCAATTTATAAGGAGTAGTTATAACAAGATTTACAAGACAACCACTTCATTTAGGACCAACTAGACCTTGAGATGAATATGTGTGTAAATGTTCATGGCAATACTCCAAGTTGTTTAGACTGAAAATAGACAACAGGCCATCCCATAAGATCTTTTTGTCTATGACCAGTAGAGCTAACTATTTCTTCAAGAGAGTAGGGGGGGGGGGTGTAAGTAAAAACTAGCAAGGAACATGTATGTATGTAGTTCTAACCCTATGGGTTCCATTTAAATGAGGTCAACATTTTTAGTTTCTTATAAGGCATCAAAGATAATCAGCATGTACAGAAAATATTCCTTAACAATGTGTTTTTTTCTTGGAAGAGATTTATTACAATCTCCATGAACCTTTTCTCTACTTTACATTATTTAATACTTCTAGAAAAAAATCCATCAATATTCATGGAATACAAACAATGATACATTTTATTCTAAAATAAAAATAATTAATAAGGAATTTTGTGATAGGTAACATAGCCAGAAACATAACCATATAGGCAGAAAAACTCAGACTTGATTGAAACCTGATACAGTGACAATAAGGCTGAAAACCTGAAGTGGTTAAACAATAAAGTTTGTTTGAACTTCTATAAAACTATCATTGCTGATACAGTAAAAGTGATTTGCAGTAATAATATGGCTAAAGAAATGGAGTGGTTCAAGTCTTTTGAATTACTATAAAAATATCCATTAAATGAATTTTCCAATTAACTTGATTTGAAATCTTTTAGAGCAATTTGTAGTGATAAAATGTATAAAGAAATGAAGAGGTCAAATAAATCAAGTTCTTGGAATTACTAAAAACTAGTCATTATCTATGTTTTCCAATTGATTTTTATAAATAAAATAAAAAAACTACCTGTATTTTAAGAGCTGCTATGTCCTGAATACCAGTGATTGAAAGTGCCCCCTGCTCCAGAAGGTACTGGGCAACCTCGTGATGCTCCCCCATCAAGGCATAATCTAGCGGGGTATACCTGGGAGTAATAAGTAAAAGTTAATTAAAGTGGGAGGCAATTTGGTTTAAATAAACAATGGCTGATGCAATCATAATATCACAACACTGGTAGATAGCAGATGGCCAACAGTTGTTCCCAGGACTTGCAAGTGTGTTATGGTCTGTTAATAAAAGAACTTACAACAGACACAATAAATTTGAAAGGACATCATAAACTCACATTCCTGCAGATTTTAGGGGAGCAAAACTGATACATTAAAAAAAAAACTTTCCTTTTTCAATACATTTAAAAAGCATAAAAATCAGAAATTTAAATGGGTCTTTTCATAGAACCGGCCTTCTTTCTGCTGTAATTCAGAAACAGACTAGAATTTTGAATGTGGTGTCAAACCTTTCATATGCCTGCCTGCACTTTGATATTATAACTGGGTCAGGAATTGGTTGCTTGAACCAAATAACTTCTGACTTTTTTACCAGTAATTTTTTTTTAATTTACCAAAGTAACTAAATAACACATGAACAGGAACACAGATGTAAAATATACATTCTACCAATAAGCCAAATGTTAAATTTTATGTTGCAAGTATGGTGAAGTTTATTTTGATTTCACAAATATTTAAATACAGCTAATTCACTAATTGTCATCGGGTACCACATTTTTTATTGTCATGGTTACTACAAACCATGAATTTAAAGACCCAACAAACAATGATCCTTCTGCAAAAACAATAGGACTCCCTCAACCCACTCCGATCCATTTATTTGAATAAGTACAAAAATGTAAGTTTGGCAAAACCATCTAAATTGATGACCACAAAAATAAATGAATTTGCAGTAAACTAGAACACTATTAATCAAACAATTTTCACGAGCACAGATTTCAGAAATTAAACAAGAAATGGGAAAATATTATTCAGACAATTTCATGACTTTAAAATGCTGAATGTGCCAGATTTGTGAAAATTCAATGAAACCAAAATACTGTGATTTACAATATTACAATACTGTTATCACTAGTATAGATTTCCGCAGATTTTAATAAACTTTGCTAAGATATTATTTAAGTATACCTTTCTGGACCATGTAAAAACTATAAAAAACATTTAAAAATTAGCAGTGGCTGAGTACAAACATCTCTCTAAAAGCAGAATACCATAACACATTGATGTTATATTAACACGTGTGAGGCAAAAGTCACAACAAATCCATATATCTGAATTTTTGTAATATTGATAATTCAAAAAATATTTAATATTCATATGCATTTGACATACTAAAATATCAAGTCTAAAAACATTTCCTTCACACCCACAGAAAGCCACAAAGATGTCAAAAGATTGTTATACTCAATTATAGTTTAAGCTATTCTGTCAATTAATTTATTTTTGTGCATATCAACTTTTGTGGTTGTATGAAGAATGACAGTTTTATCATTGGTGATATTCATGGAATATGGATTGAGAAAGGGGGGGCCTATGGTGTTCACAAAGGGATACATTTTTCATTGGGCCTTTAAATTTATGGTTTGCAGTGTGAATTGAGAAAGGGGGGCCTATGGTGTTCACAAAGGGATACATTTTTCATTGGGCCTTTAAATTTATGGTTTGCAGTGTGAATTGAGAAAGGGGATCCTACAGTCCTTACAATGGAATCATTTTTCACTGGGCCTTTAAATCTTTGGTTTGCAGCATCAACTGAGAAAGGGGGTCCTACAGTCTTCACAAAGGGATCATTTTTTGTTGGACCTTTAAATGTATGGTTTGTAGTGAACATGAAATCAAAGGAAATTAGTATAATATGAATAGAAGTGAATTTACAATATATGAATTAGATTTTTAACTAATTAAATGAAAGCAGTGAGTAAGATAATGTGGTGTGTGATAATAAAATTTGTATATATCATAGTGATATATGCTGATGTAGTTTCACAAGGGTTTCAAGCATGAAATAAACATTACTTTCATCTACCTATCTCTGCAGTCTAACTGAAAATAAAACAAAAAAAAATCTCAATGCAAATGTTCTATGGGGCTGTATGTACATCCTTGATTCAAGAGTCAATACAAGGGAGGTAACTCTGAGTAAATGAATACATAACAAAATAGTAAAATCTATACAGCTGGTTATAGAAACATATAATAAAGACTATGATGCAACATAATATGCAACAAAATATGCATGAAGTCAATCATTAATTGTGAAAATTAAAACACATTTGTTAATATGGTTCATCTACTGATTTTGTGTAAATTTAACGATGCTAAAATGTTAGGATTTACAATGTACAGTGCTCCCTCTTTATAACTCTGTTCATTAGAGCCATAAAAGTAATGTGCATTGTATGGAAGGCAGCCTTATACCAAGGGATGTTCCAGCAGGGCTTTCTCATAATAGCCCCTCCTCCCCCCTAAAAAAACAAAACATGGAGTATTTAGCGAAGTGAAATTACATTATGATAGGTTCTCATGAACCAAGTACTATAATTATATGAAATAATTAAAGTAGCAATGATAAAACAATTCAAACAATTTTATGGCATCCATGTCCATACCCATGTTATGAAAGGGACAGCAGTATAGTGAAGGGCTTTATAGTGAGGGATAATTGTATCAATTAATTTTAGCTTATTTATTATTTACTTAGTCATGATCTCAAGTCAAGATACAGTGGATTCTTGTTTATCCAAACTGGTTGGTTGGTTGGCTGGTTTTAACAACACTTGTAAACCATAAATGGCTATATCATACTACGGAAAATGGAGCTAAGTGCCATTCCAAAGGACACAACACACCAAGGCAGCCGATTCAGGCTCTTCTTGGTGGATATTGAATCCATGACCCATGGATTATGAGTCTAGCACTCTACCAAATGAGCTATGATGGCTTCCCTTATTTGAAACTGGATTTGTTTCATTTTCAGTTCACTGGAAACAGGCTGTTCAAACATTTCTAATATTTACATGAATACGCACCAAATTATTATAATTCCTCAATGCATAAACCATCCTTATGTTGGCTGAAAATTCTGGGTCATAAAGGTTCTACAGTAAAATATATGAAATCATAATTTTGCTTGGTCTTGGAATTTGAATGCTGAAAAAAAAAAATTACAATGAAACTTACCAAAACCAGTCTCTCTGTAACTTGTATTTCTCTTCAGACTGGCCACATATTTTGGTCCCAATTATATTATTTGCTTACCCTCCCATTTGTTTGTACCCCACTACTGATTTTAAAAACAAAAAGCATCAAGGAATTAAAAAACTGCACACAACTTAGTCATTTCAATCATCAATTTATGATTTCTAACCTGATTATCACCAGAGAGTCCCTAACACTGTCATATTCTGCACGTTTCAAACCAAATGGTGGTTTCTTTACTAACATGGCACCATATTTGTGTGGGCAAGTCTATTTTTTTCAGACAATAGATGTGATGTAGTTCGCCGTCTTCGATAAGCTCTGAGTAATTCCTTACATTTCTGTAACTTTGGAGTTA
Organism: Margaritifera margaritifera; assembly: GCA_029931535.1. Classification (NCBI taxonomy): domain Eukaryota; kingdom Metazoa; phylum Mollusca; class Bivalvia; order Unionida; family Margaritiferidae; genus Margaritifera; species Margaritifera margaritifera. Next base: position 274,225 of record JAQPZY010000798.1, read on the forward strand.
CATCCCTTATAATGGGATAGGACAATGAGCAGTCTGCCTGGTTGTTTACAATGACAACTTCTGTTTGCTTTGAAACGTGAACAAGACAACAATGTTAGGGGCCACCTGGCGACAATCAGGTCAGAAATTATAAATTGATGAGAGAAATGACTAAGTTTTGTGCATATTTTCTATCCTTAATACTTATCATTTTTTAAATCGGTAGGGAAGTACAAACAAACAAGAGGGTAAGTGAATACTATAGACCAATCAAACCTCTGTATACTGACCACCCCAATAAAATGACCAGAAATTTTGATTCTAACAGTGTCAGGTATTGGGAAGTCTTATTGAATTATATCTACTGCCATACATAACCACACTGGAATTTGTTGTTTGTTTATTAAATACTGATTGTTGTCAATAAAAACATCTGATACAGGTGACTGCAATAAATAGATTCAATTTGTGAATGACTTTCAAGAAATCATTTCCATTTTGTAGCATCAGAACAAAGTGACTGTTGGATAAAGAATATAGTAGATGTACAGTATAGGGTTTAATGGAACAACAAATCAATCCTGGCTATATAGCGCAAAGTAAGTTTAGGTATCCCCCGAAAAAGTATACAAAACAACGATAAAGGCAGAAAAGGTTAAAATCTTCAACTTACACAATCAAATTTGTAAAATAAACCTGACTTTTTAAAAAAGCTTAAGACCTTCTCAGTGTGAATATCATCACAGGATGCATCCCATGTTACCAAGGTTGCCTTCATTAGTCGCTTCTTATGACATGCTGGAGGGCATTTCTGGCCTATTCTACATCCCAAAGACTGCAGGGGGAATCAGATAAAGTGATGACAGATAAATGAGACTAGACTTCATAGAATTAAAGTGACTAAAGAATACTTGCCTGTCCTCTGTAAATTCCATGTGATTGGGGAAGGCGTGATACTCAATCAGCAACTTCATAGCATCCAAGTGACCCTTACTACAGGCCCAGTGCAGAGCTGTCATCCCCTGATCAAACAGAACAGTAAATTAAAAATGCATTCTAATACATCTGTACTTGTAACAAGCTATCTGATTGGCCAAATGTCAGAATCTGCTGCAGTAAAAATGAGGATAAACTGGCTGAGATGTTGATGCCATTGAAATACCATGGTATTATTTGTGACACAAAGCCATACAATCTAACATATTTTACAATTCTCCAAAATATTTCTACATGCTTTCAAATGCTGATAACAATATTGCACAGTATGTAATAGAGTTGGGATCCACGGAAAAGTTTGTACTGCAGTATACTGTGGTATTTCTGAACATACTGCAATACTACCATGGTATACCGCAATCATATTTTGGAACAACAATTTAATTTTCTGAGGCAGTGGCCTAAGATTTTGTTTTAAAATTTCTGGATAGCTAGAAGAAAAAAAAATATCCTCCTCTGATTTATAGCAAAATAACACCATATTATATCCATTATATTATTTGAAAAAAATGAATTATCTTGAGATAAAAGAAACTAAAATATCTCGGCTTGAAAGAAAATCGCAGCCCTCCACCTCCCCTGAAAATTAAATCATCAGAACCTTATAGTAGATGAATTTGCTATGTATATGTTAATTGTTGTATAAGTTGTCATGTAAAAACTGTAACTAAAGTGAGATGATTAGGCTTACACTATAGCTGACACCCTGTAAAAGACATCGTGGTGACATGAGAGACCTTGTTGATAAAAATATGAAGTGTTAACATTGAAACCTTCAATTTAATAGCTACACTATTGATACAATATTCATGGAAACTTTTAGTGGGATGCCAACACCCGTGTAAGATATTTATCGTTGAGGGCCAGTAAACATAAAACACACTGACTCAACAAATGATAAAATATTTAGTGGACTAGAAAAATTATGTAAATTTAAACAGAAAACGACTGCTCTCCTGAAAATCTTAGGATGATTCTTGGTCCTAAAAAAGAATACATGTACTTAACACATTAACATACACTAGTCAATAACTAAAGAAAATGACAATTTTGTCTTCTGTTTTTTTAATCCGAAAGTTTTCCAATTGGTTGGACTTGGTCTGAATATCTTTCACAACATTCCATTCAGCTGCCATCTTGGCATATGTGACATGTGTCAAACATGTGATTAAAGGTCCATAAATGTAATTATATTTGTAATATTTTAAATTAATTTGTGACAAACACAACAATTTTGTAAAATAAAAAAAATCTTTTTGGGGAATTATTTGTCATGAGAAATGAAACACACTTTTAACATCAATAAATTTGTAATAAGATTACTCGGGAATTTCTGTACATTCCTTACTGATGGAAACTACCGAAGTACCAGTACAGCAAAAAAGTACTGTGGTATGTACCACCAGAAAAGAATACCATGGTAAATCGGTATACAGGTAATACCGCGCACTTCTAGAATTTGAGGATCTGCAGTAATTCATCTTGGCTTTATTGTTTCAAACATCCATAAATTAGCTGGTTTAATGAGGAGCTGCTGGTAAACTTACTAAGTTTAATGAAGAATGGATCCAGAAAGGTTAACATATCAAGTGTAAACCAAAAGAAATTACAATGTTCACTCCAGTGACCTTATCCTTTCACCTCTTGACCTCAGAATCAATAGGGACCTGCCCCTGCCCAAGCACAGTCTATGTATTAAATCTGATGAATATAATAACAAGGAAACTTGACTTAACATGCAGAAAGAAAATCACATGTTCAGCTCCAATGACTTTGACCTTGGACTTAGAAGCCCTTAAATCAACAGACTTCTGCCTCTACTAATGAATAAGGCCCCATATGAGGTTTGAAAAACAGACAACAGACTACTAATGAATAAGGCCCATATGAGGTTTGAAAAAAAGACCACAGACTACTAATGAAAAGGCCCATATGAGGTTTGAAAAACAGACCACAGACTACTAATGAATAAGGCCCCATATGAGGTTTGAAAAACAGACCACAGACTACTAATGAAAAGGCCCATATGAGGTTTTGAAAAAAAGACCACAGACTACTAATGAAAAGGCCCATATGAGGTTTTGAAAAACAGACCACAGACTACTAATGAATAAGGCCCATATGAGGTTTTGAAAAAAAGACCACAGACTACTAATGAAAATGCCCATATGAGGTTTTGAAAAACAGACCACAGACTACTAATGAATAAGGTCCATATGAGGTTTGAAAAAAAGACCAAACTAAAGCTGTTAACTAAACCACCTTGTCTTGTAGGGGCAGACAGATGGACATTACTATCAGGGGGGGGGGGATTAAAATTTTCAGCAATAAAACAACCATTAATGTCTGCAAATGCAAATACAGTAAAATATATTTACTAAATACAGGCCTTGGACAACTGATAATTGAATAGGTAGCAGTCCTGAAGTTGGAAACATTGGATACCATACTTAATACTTCGAGATTGGGTCCTTGGCTGTAATATATGTATAGAATATTTCTTTTTAATTTTCTGAAACTGTTATCAGTGCTTTTGCTTTCTACATGTATTCTGTCTGTGCACTAACACGAATACAATTTTTTCATGCAGGATAAAATTATTCCATGCCCAATTTGTGTGTCACTGTTGACTAAGGTAGTTTTTACTGGTATCTTCATTTAGGGACATTTATCTATAAAAAAATCCTTCAAAGCAGCCAATTATGATTGTTCAAAACGTTTGTGTTAACTCCCTCCCCCCACCCCCCCGAAAAAAAAATACATGTGTAGTGTACTAGAAATCAATTGCACAAAACAGTTTTTTTCCCCTCAGATGTTAGCATTTGATAGCTATGGAAAATCAATTAGTGGTCTGAATACCAAAGTAATCTGAAGACTGAAGACATACTCAAATCAACACATGATGTCCAATAAATGTAATTGTTGCCTTTCCTGCTTTTATACAAGAACCTGAACATTCCTTACTACACTTCTGAGCTGAATGATTAAATGTGTTAGGAGGCTTATTGTCATTTTTACCTTCAACATTCTTCCAATTGTTAGATGCCATTTCTAGAAAATAATATAAGCAACAGCTTGATCATACATGAATTTTGCATGAAAAATATAGAAAGTTTAAAACATCAGAAGTACTCCTGTAAAGTTTGTCTGGTTCTCTGACCAACTCCACCGACTCTAATATGAAACCCAGATTCAAATTAAACACGGTAAAGCCAGTATCTGGATTTGACCGCAACAATCATACTTTCATAATTTTTGCTATTAGTCCAAAATTTAAGGGTCATTTGGAAGGACTTGTGGTAAAATCATAAGGGAAGGCATGTCTGATACAGTTGACAAAACCATCATAAGCAGCACACTGTAGCATTTGGGTCTGCCTTGTGCTCCATTTGGACTGATGCAGAGTTGACAAAACCACTATAAGCTGTACACTACAGTTCATACTCACCTCATTGTCTTCAGCATTGGGGTCTGCCTTGTACTCAATTAGGACTGATATAGAGTTGACAAAACCACCATAAGCTGTACACTGGAGTTCATACCTCACTGTCTTGAGCATTTGGGTCTGCCTTGTACTCAATTAGGACTGATATAGAGTTGACAAAACCACCATAAGCTGTACACTGCAGATCATACTCACCTCACTGTCTTGACCATTTGGGTCTGCCTTGTGCTCCATTAGGACTGACACGGAGTTGACAAAACCACCATAATCTGTACACTGCAGTTCATACTCACCTCATTGTCTTAAGCATTTGGGTCTGCCTTGTGCTCCATTAGGACTGACATACAGTTGACAAAGCCACCATAAGCTGTACACTGCAGTTCATACTCACCTCATTGTTTTGAGCATTTGGGTCTGCCTTGTGCTCCATTAGGACTGACAAAGAGTTGACAAAACCACCACAAGCTGTACACTGGAGTTCATACTCACCTCATTGTCTTGAGCATTTGGGTCTGCCTTATGCTCCATTAGAACTGACATACAGTTGACAAAGCCACCATAAGCTGCACACTGTAGTGGAGTTCGCCTACAAGATTGAAGAATTCAATAATGGATGAAATATACTAAAAATAATTGCTTCAGAAACATCCTCATTTGGAGTTATTTACTTCATGCATTACTAATAGCTAGGGAGACATGAGAATTTACTATATCAGTGACAGTTGAGTTTGAAAGTGTTTTATGGAGGTCAATGAAGGAATAAGTTGTTGCAAAAAAGTGTCAAATATCATCAGGCATTCTTAGTTTAGAAGGAAAGGTGAAAGCAATTGGATTAAATGAAAAGAGGTAGAGTCCTATGATCATTGCTGACAAATTTGGCATTTGAAAAATTCACATAAACATCACCAATAGACATTTCGCAGCAGTGGGAAAATGAAATGGACGGAGATATCTGTGATATTGTAGTCTTGACAAGGATGGAGGAATGATAGTTACAGTCATATGCTTGCACCTTGATTTTATTCACAAGCTTTTTATATGGTTTTACATGATTGATGATTATTTATAATTATTTAGAATAATTTTAATATGTTGTATCACATTAAATCAAAAACGTGTGATTTTTAAATGAAAATATTAAATATTTACAAATTAGTTATGCCTTCTTACTTTATATGTATGTCTTACTCATATCTGTGAGATCCCCCTCTTGAAAGGCCACCCCTCTTATAAGGCCACTTTCCTGTTGCAGAAGGGGTGGCCTTATATGACGGGGACCACTGTACAATCATATTGCATCTTCTTATAAGTTTATGTATAAATGTAGACAATCAGAAACAATGAACATCCAGCGATAAGAAATGCTGAATCTATTGTTTCACTTCCTGAAACTTGAATTCCTAAAACAGTTTTGGCCAAAACAAGAACGATAAATATTAGTCCTCATGAATTATCTGCATCTTTCTTTCCTCTTCATCGCTGCCACTATTTTTCACATAATTATAGTCTAATCAACTGGTTTCTTTTATGCACATACTGTTTTTACATTGAGAAACTACATTTTATTTGCCAGTCTATTATAATTGTACTGAAGTACTTCTGTTCCTACCTGTGTCCACAAAGAAAACTTCTTTACAATTTGCATTTTATGGAATTTTGTCATACTATTTAGGAATGTGATATTTCATAAAAAAGTGTGGAATAATTCCACAAAATATAAAATGGTTGACATCTCTGTGCCCAGCCCTATTTAATAGTCTTTTATGTAGGCATAGTTGACTCCGGAGATTATTGACAACGGGTCTCAATGAAGGTCAAGGTAGCAGTGATGTGAGTTTAAAATTGCAAAAGCACCAAAAGTGTGCCAGTGGTATGGGCTCTGTCTAAGTTCCCACTGGTATAGGGGCAATGCTGTGGTAGGGAGTTGTGTCCAAACTTGAATTTGTGGCTTTTTCAACTAAATAAAATGCCATTTCCTGAAAGTTTTCAATACAATTCAGTTCAATCCTATACTCACCACTGCGATAAAAATCAGATTCCAACAAAAGCAGATATTATACATTAGCATATTTATGCATTGCCAGATCTATATTGTCAGTTTGTCCAACACAGTCTCTAATTTAACACTGTCAACATGTACTAATATTAGTACTCCTACCTCCACCATTGGCTGGGTCCATGACATATTAAAAAAATCAGTCCAGGTCATGATACTCCTAACTATGAACTTACTTCTCTAGTCATTCCCAGTGCCAAGGATGAATGATTTTGAAATCTATTTTCTCTACATCACTGGATTTCTTACCTATTACATTCTTCATCACCTTTGCCACAGAAGACATACTTCACTCGAAGCCACAGTATAGCGTATGTATACATACATGTATTATGCAATGTTAAGTATGTTACAGGACCCTGTGACCATTGCCATTTTCAAAAATGAACAGAACAAGTCTGTACTTTGCGCTGAATGTCTTCCAAAGAAAACCACAAACAGTGAATCTCTGATGTGAAAACTGATTAATCAGATATCATATTACACCAGAAGAACTAGGCTTTTCAGACTGGTAGACTGGTATACAGTTTATTTTGCAGGCACATATTACAATGCATCCCAAATGGTGTGTTAGTGCACTAGATTCACAACCTGAATATGCAGAGGCACCAATGAAAATCCAGAATGTTGAAAAAGATGTGGAAATTGAAAATCCCAACTGTGATTTTCTGTGAAAAAGCACAGTTCACACATCATGGGTAACCAGTCTTGAACAACTTTCTGTTCAAAAACCAATATTTTCTTATAAGACTTACCCCGACCTTTTAACCCTGAAAATCTATTGGTTTCTTCCTAAATGCTCACAAGCCCTCCACAAAGTTTGGTCAAGTCACTTACTCTAGAACAAACACCATTGTGCAAAACTAATTTTTCTTTGAGTCATAATAATCTTACTGAAAGTCTAAGCCATCTACCAACTTGAGTGAAGGTAGCATGGATATAAACTACAAATGTTTGTGCAGAAACCATTGTTCATTATTCAGCCAGTGTCCTTGAGCTTTGACCTTGTTACCCCAAAATAAACAGGCTTCCTTATTACCCAATATGTAAGCATCCTCAAACTTTGCTGAAGGTAGATGGTCAAGAACTGATGTTTTTGTACAAAAATCATTTTTCATTTTTCTGCCATTGCAACCTTGGCCTTTGACCTTTTGACCCCAATACCAATGGGCCTCTTTCTTGCTACAAGTGCAAGCCATCCACAAAGTTTTAGTTCAACTAATAATTGTGTAGAGACTATTTTTCTTTCTTTCAATCACAATGACCTTGACCTTTGACACTGTCACTCAAAAATCAATAGGCTTTTTTCTTAACCCAACTGCAAGCCATGCACAAAGTCCTGTAAAGTTAGAAGGTGTAAAACTCACGTTATTGTGTGGAAAAAAAGGGAACTGATGATCAGATAGATGTACAGATGAACATATGTGTATGGTGGTATGTAAGAATGTCATAATATTATATGCTCTGCCTTTTGGCAGGTGCATAAAACCTGATATGCACAAAAATAAATGAATTTACAGTATTTTAAATCCATACAAACTAAATTCATCTGGTTCAAATTCAACAAAAAACCACCAATGGTGATTGTCAGTATAGCCAGATTGCAAACCCTAAATTCAGTATTGATACCAGGAGGATGGACAGATTGACTCCAGACAGATGTCATCAATCCATAAGTGGGAGTCACCGTGGCTCAGTGGTTAGCATGCCAGACTTTTTGTTAGTCTATTATTATTAGTATTAGAATTATTACTGAAGAGTGAGAGCAAAGCACATGATGATAACAAATGGAAAACAAACTTCCAATAAAGAGCACAAACTTTAAATGAACAAAGTTGGCAGTATTATTGACAGAACATCATTTTCATTAAAGAAAAGGAGTACTGTGAATGGTACATTATACACATGCCCTATGTTTAATAGTCCTCTATGTAGATCACTAAAAGTTTTGCACAAAAACATTTTTCTTCTTTCAGCCAGAGTGACCTTGACCTTTGACTTTTTTAGCCTGAAATCGATAGAGTTCTTCCTTACCCCAAGTGCAAGCCCTCCACAAAGTTTGATAACTGTAGATGATGTAGAACTAGTTATTGTGTGGAAACGATTTTTCTTCTTTCAGTAAGTGACCTTGACTTTCAACTTTTTGACCCAGAAATTGATATGGTTTTTCCTTAGCCCAAGTACAAGCTATCCACAAACTTTGTTAACTCTAGATGGTGAAGAACATGAGTTATTGCCCATAAACCATTTTTCTTCTAAAAGTGACAGTGACCATGACCTTTGAGCTTTTGATCCCAAAACCAATAGGATTTTTCCTTATGCCAAGTGCAAGCTATTCACAAAGGTTGATAACAATAGATGGTGGACAACTAAAGTTATTGTGCAGAAAGCAAATTGGTAACAGACGGATGGACATCATCATAACATAATGATATGCCCTAGAGTGGGCATATAAAAACATTAGTTAGCCCTGAACCAGCACTTGTCCGATTGGAAGAGCCCTTGATCAGGAAAGTGATTGAAAAACTCAGTTAACTACTGGAAATTTTCAATCACCATATCAAGTTAGGTGAATCGATTTTAAACCCATGTTATGCCAAGATGCTTTCTGTTAAATTTGGTCAAATTATGTTCAGCAGAGTTTCTGTTGATGTTATTTTAACGATTTTTCTATTTTTGGTAAAAGTGACCATATTTCATAGTGGACTGGCATAATATGTATGAAACTCAAAGGTCTTCAAGACAGGATGCTTTGTATCAAATTTGGTCAAATTCTGTTCAGGATTATTTTTAGAAGAAATTATTTAAAGGTTTTTCTATTTCTAGTAAATGGTGCTTATAGTTTATGGTGGACTGGCATCATTTGTACAAGTTTGAAAGGCCTTCATGCAAGGATGCTTTCTATCAAATTTGGGGAAATTCTGGTTTTTGTGAAGTTGTTGGAAGGTTTTTCTTACTTTAGTACTGATGACAATATTTGATGGCAGATCAGCATCATTTTTACAAATCTTAATGGCCTCCATGCCAGTATATTTTCTGGCAAGTTTGTCTGAAATTTGTCAAGTGGTTTTTGAGAAAAAGTTCAAAAAGCTAATGTTGACAGAAGCTCACTTGGCCTTATGGCCAGGTGAGTTAAAAAATAAAAGTGACAAAAATTACAAGTATAATGATTTGCAAAAAGAATATCAATTGAGAGCATACTTACGCAGAATAATCTCGTACATTGGGATCTACCCCATACTTGATTAAGGTTTGACAGATATAGGCATGGCCACCTAAAGCTGCCCTGAAAAGAGATCAATTTCTTATAAACTTAAATGTGTAACATAATGACAAGCTTTTATAAACAAAATTTTTCCTGTTCTTTTATATATAATGAGTGTATCACTGAGAAAATGAAAAAAATGCAGTGAAACCTATAGAGATTGAAAACACTCAAGACTAAAATAAATGACTGATTTTGAAGGGATTTTGTTTCAGTGAAGATGTCTATTTTCATCTAGGAATGAGATATAATCAGGTGTTGTCTAATAAAAACTCAAAAACTCATCTACATCTGTATATCTTTTGAAAAATACATCAATGGCCAGTCAATTTTTAAATAGATCTGTGAAAATTTGGATTTTATTGCATCAGCTTTTATGTGTTGGGTTTTGGCTTAATGCTGTTTAAAGAACATTGGCTGGCCACTCGCTCTGATTCAGTTTCTGTTGTATAATGTTCGTTTTAGTGTAAAACTGATATTTGGAACCAAACATTTCTTTTAGTTTTCAGAGTATAGGTGCTTTGGTTTAACAAGCTAAACCTATGGAAATTAAAGAAGGAAACATTTAGGACCAGAAAGATAATTTGATTTCATAAGGATTTTGGATTAACGAAGATTTAGTCTTCAGAGTTTTCACTGCACTTTCTGAAGAATAAATTTATTAGAAAAAGACACTCCTTCTGTAAGAAATCAGAAACATTCAAAAGTGATTAGATTTTAACTTTTACCAGAAGCTGAAAACACTTTTGCTAACTTTTGATCGATTCAATATCATGTAAGTGTCTTAAACAGACTTTAAAGTATGCATAGAGCACTCCATGACTTTAAAGCCCTTCATTATAACATAATCATGAGGTAGATCTATGAAGAAATTTATATTATTTAACTCATTTTACATTACAAAAAAATACTTGATTATTGAACCTTGATCATCTGAATTTTAGGTTCATCTGAAACAAAACTGCCCTCAAACATTTCTAATTTATACAAACATAAAGATCATAACTCCAGAGATGCCAACAAAATGAAGTTAGAGGGTGAGGGTGCAGGGGGGGGGGGGGAAACAGTCCAGTGAGCAAAGCCTTTTGGGGTTGTTTTGGTGGTGGTCAAAGCCCTGCAGAAGCAGAAATGGTTCTCAATTTTCAACTTGTTATAGATGTCCTTCCCTTAACAGAGAAATTATGTGATGTGTTGTAAACAATCTATTTGACTTATGGTGTTGAAGTTCCTAGCAATAATTTGTTCAAGAATTTATACAAGTGAATATTTGAGTTTAAGTGTCTTCACAGATCAAACTTTCCTCCATGTGCAGGATTTATGTCAAGTGTACAGACCTTTCAAACTGTGTAATGTTCTTCAAGTCATGACTTTGAGAATGTCGGAAACATAATGGAATACTCTTCTAAACTAAAAAATATACAGTTGATTGAAATTCAAAATTTGGTCATGCTTAATTGGCCACCATTTTCCCATGTGTCTTGAAGTAACTAGACTGGTACTCAATCTTCCTGTACAATATCTAACAGTGAGAAGGAAAAAGTATGTGCATGTAGCAGTTACCAGACAAAGAACTCGTGATAGCATGATTTCTCACCTTGGAATATATTAATCACTAACAAATAACATTTGACTGTGAGCCTGACATGGCAAAACACACAGAAGAGGGATCATAATTTGAAATGTGGATTTTCAGTAAATATATACTGAAATCAGAGATGTTGTCATCTCTGTAACTCCCAATTGTCCAACCCACTCTAATGTCCCCTGTTGGATAACTGAGTTGTATCATGTATGAAATTGAAGTTAACTGGTCATGCTAATAGAAATTTGCAATACAACTGGAAATTTCTATTTCTGAAACTGTATAAAACCTTGTGTTCCATAGATAAATCATCATACATATCAACTGGTTAATTCTGAATTGTGTTAGCTCCCATGGCAGTCTGCTCTTGTTAGTCTGACCTCCATGACAAATCATCATACACTGAAGCTGGTTCATTCTGAATAGTCTTAACTCCCATGGCAGTCTGCTCTTGTTAGTCTGACCTCCATGACAAATCATCATACACTGAAGCTGGTTCATTCTGAATAGTCTTAATTCCCATGGCAGTCTGCTCTTGTTAGTCTGACCTCCATGACAAATCATCATACACTGAAGCTGGTTCATTCTGAATAGTCTTAACTCCCATGGCAGTCTGCTATTGTTAGTCTGACCTCCATGACAAATCATCATACACTGAAGGTGGTTCATTCTGAATAGTCTTAATTCCCATGGCAGTCTGCTCTTGTTAGTCTGACCTCCATGACAAATCATCATACACTGAAGCTGGTTCATTCTGAATTGTGTTAGCTCCCATGGCAGTCTGCTCTTGTTAGTCTGACCTCCATGACAAATCATCATACACTGAAGCTGGTTCATTCTGAATAGTCTTAACTCCCATGGCAGTCTGCTATTGTTAGTCTGACCTCCATGACAAATCATCATACACTGAAGCTGGTTCATTCTGAATAGTGTTAGCTCCCATGGCAGTCTGCTCTTTTTATTCTGACCTCCATGACAAATCATCATACACTGAAACTGGTTCATTCTGAATAGCGTTTGCTCCCATGGCAGTCTGCTCTTGTTGGTCTGACCTCCATTTATCTTATTAATGCTCTATCACAACACAAACATGGAACTAATCATCAAAGCTCATTTTAAAATTTCCTCTAATATGCCAACATTTTGGTTAATCTAACACTTTCAAAAGGAGAATTAGATCTGACTTAATGAGACTTGACTGTAACTATCTCACACCCATCTAAAACTAAGAAATAAAGTATGAAATATGAGCCACAGTAATGCATCCAATGGAATCTTTCATTATCATATAGCTTGCTTCCCTTTCTGTCGAGCAACTACATCCCCAATGAGGTATTTTGCTGGACAATACATGGAGAAAAATCATAAAATATTTATTAATTTTGGCTAATAATAGTTATGATAAAAAAATAAATATTTTTCTTTATTTTACATAATACACAATCTTGTATCAACTGTTTGACAACTATTTCTTTAAAATCACTTTAATCTATGCAAAATGCCCATTCAGCAAAATACTGTATATTAAAATACCGAATATGGGTGAGGCAAGCCTTCATGAAGGGAGGTAACTTACACAAAACACAAATAGGAGAATTCATGAATGACTACATTAGTAATCAAATAAATATGTAAACTGTAGAAAATATTTCGCATAATTACTTTTTCATTCATGTAAAGAGCAACACAGTGATACAAGATGCACAATGCTAATTTGAAAATGATCAAAACTTGATGTCCTGTATATAATTAATTTTACCAAATTCACAAAACTTGAATGACACCAACACATTTTGATATAAGTATTTATTACACACCCATTTAATCTATGTGGTTAATCTGGGATTTGATATGGATGTTCAATCCATACTGCCATATCACTCACCAAGACTGGAACTATTTAACGCATTTTCATTGACATCAACACATCAATATTCTTTCATGCATCAAGTAGAATATTTACAAAGCCCAATTGGTTTTGAATTCCATTCACACTGCATATCTAAAAATATCTGGAAAGTGAAACAAAATGGTGAGGGAGGGGAGGAGGTTATATAATACAAATAAAGTTAGTGTTTTCTTCACAGTCATGGGACAGTACTCATTTGATATGCCACATGAATACATCTCACCTCTGACATATCAATATGCAATAACAAATGTGTCCTTTCTGCCAACTAAGAACAATACATGTGTGTAAATTTGTGTATATATTTACCAATGCAGAGGTGATCTTCCTTCCTCATCTAGCATATCAACTCGAGCACCATCATCAATAAGAGTCTGAACAACATCGGTGTGTCCCATTTCGCAGGCTCGAAACAGCGGAGTGTGTTTCTGGAAGTCTGCTGCGTCAATATGTGCACCGTGATCCAACAATAGTTTGACCGTGGACGCATGACCAGATAAAGCTGCAGCGTGAAGAGCTGAAAGAACATTGATGAAATACTTCCAGTAAACTAAATTTAGAAACTTTCACAAAATTACAATGTTCTGTTCCAAATCACAGGGGGAAACCACAGAGTCTCAGTGGATAAGCATGCAGGACTTGTGACCGGAATGGTGTGGATTCAAATCCTGCATAAATCAGACTGGGTTTTCTGCCATGATATGTCTCTGCATAAGGCACTTTGCTCTACTCACCTCAGTATGATATAACCTTTCATGTGATGATGTGCCATTAAACACCAATCATTCAACTACTGAACTGCAGAGAAAAACTTCACTTTTAACCTCTGAGGTTGTAAAATAACCCTCTGAATCATTATCTTATACTCTTTTATCAAATTTCTACGGCAGATACACAAGTATTGAAAGGAGAAGTAATTCCAAGGAACATTTTCTATAGTTTAATTCAGAATGTAAACCAGTCAAATGAATTTAAAATTATGAATAAATTTCCTTCTTTTTTATGACCTCTATGTAACTAAACATTTATGTACCTTCTAATTTTCTTCACAAGGCCCCCTTTATTCTGAACAAAATTTGAATTTTCTTTTCAAAATAGTCTGATCTCTGACCAAATTTAACGATTATTATTCAAGCTTCTGATTTGAAATGACATTACATCAATTATGGCATGTCTCCATCAATATTAAAATTAATTTTTTTAACATATATGTAACTATCAAAATTAATTAAATAAAATGCATCTCGGACACACAAACGTGTACTGTGACACTTTGAAGTAGAAATATCATAAATATCTATCATTTTATTATTGCAAATTTCAGTAACACCTAGTTCATGTGCATGAAAAATTCATTTCTGTGAATGGATTAGTGCACTCAAGTGGGAAAAAAAAAAAAACGACAACTAAATCAAAAGAATCTGATTCACATTAAATGAAGGTCCATGTTACATGGAATTAGATTTCACTACAAAAATCTTAAGTCCCTTGCTGAAAATACAATATAACCCTTGTAGCTCAAATTCCCACAGTCAAGGACAGTCAGTTTGAGAAATAAATATTTAAGTACCATATATACTCGCATAAAATCCAGGTCCAAATGCAAACAATATAGAACCTGATCTGCTGGCGCATAATGCACCGGCAGATCAGGTCTACGTTGTTTGTTCTACTGATCAGTCCTTACAAAACTGCATAGACCCAGATCTGCCGGCGCATTATGTGATGGCAGATTTGGGTCTATGCAGTTTGCAGTTGGTATCGGCTTATACACAATTATATATGATGTACGTTTTGTTTTCTTTCCCTCAGCATCTAGTATGCCATACCTCTACACCTTTTTGATCATTTGACTCCGGTAATGAGAAACTATAGTAAATGTCACCATTACAAATTCTGAGATATTACACATACCCTCTTTTTAGCCCCCAAAAGACATATATTTATAGACAAAACTTGTAACAGAATGATGTAAAATCAATTATATGAACCCAAAATTGATAATTAGACATGAGGACTTCAGTATTTTATTTTGCAGAGTACTGATATATAAGTCGAGTCCAACTACGAACAACATAGACACTGGTCTACCATTGCATAATGTAGATAAGAGTCACTGTTGTTCGTTTAACTGATTATTCCTAACAAACTGCATTGACCCAGACCTCCCAGCATATTATTTGATGGCAGATCTGGGTCTGTGCAGTTTGCAGTTGGACTTGACTTATAAGTGAGTATAGACGGTAATTCACAAAAGAAAGTATTCAGAAATTCAGATACCTGATCCCCCATTTTTATCAACTTGCTGAATGTCTACATTATGTTTAATAAACACAGCAATGACATCATCTGCCCCCTTCCCAGCAGCCCACATAAATGCTGTTCTTCCCTCTACATCTGGCTCATCTGTGACATCAACACGAGACAAGAACACTTCTACAGTCTCCTGAAAATAATAATTAATTCATTGAGGCTCCTGTATGAGTGTTCAATGGTAACCAAATTTATTTACAACAGATAACAGCATTGTATTGAAACTTGCTCATAGAGAAATCTAAGGGTTTGGTTAAATATGTTCATCAAATTAAAATTGTATTTATAACAGGAAGAATGCATGGATTATAATAGAACTGTGTATCATAGCTGCAAATCTAACCTTGTTACCTGGGAATGAACTGGAATTCTAAAATCATTGTTAGCATCTATATCCCAAGGTTTAAAGTCTCAATCACAAACAGTGTAAGAGTAGTTGTGTGACATGAAACATGCACAGATGGGCATTATCACATACCATATTTTTGTGTAATTTTTTGTACCGTTCAATTTTTCTTACACAACGATCCATAAAAATAATAATATTTTTGTACTTTAATTTTGCATACACAAAATTTTTATTTTTGAAAAATTAGAAATAAAGTTTGGATAACTAAAAAGTACACCTCTTTCTCGATAAATCACGCCCAGATAACTCGTTAATCCGCTTATAACACAGGGTCAGGCATTCATCTCATTTTTTTGCTATACATGTATATCGCTCATTTTATCATCAGAAACAGTGGCTAATGCCTGGAAATTTGAATCAACATCATAAATTGTGCAGCTTTTAATAAGAAGTCTCAGTACACTGTAAATGCGCAGCTTTTAACAAAAAGTCTCAGTACATTGTAAATATCAATATTTAACTAAATTTTGATACATGAAAATGTCAGTAATGCCTACTGGTGGCAGCACTTTAAGAAATAAATACCAGTTAAATAAGTTCTGTCAAGTGAAATTTCTGTTTTAGTTCCATCTTTCAATTTGGTTTAAGTGTAATCATCATAAATGTGATATGCCCTCTTGTATTCAAACGTGAAAAGTGTCAATCTACCATCACAGCTATGTTCACGAGCATTTCTGTGAGTACCTAATTAAGTGCTGATTGTGTTTTGATCTTCGACTTGCAGAAGTGTTTGTTGTATTGTTAGAATCAATTAAAAGTAGACCTGCTTTGTATTATCATGTAAATTACGTCTTTTGTATCAAATCAAATACTGGAGGTGGATTTTTTAAATAAGTTAAAAGGCAAGCAAATCCTACGAGAGCTAATGGTCATGGTCATGTGTATTTTATTGTTCTATTAGAACAATAACAAATATCAAGTTTCGACAGTGACAGTAGTTTGTTACACTAAATAAATTTGCTTAGTTTTTGAAAAAAGTAATCTTGTTTTGTTGTAAATCAACAATAACACTTGAATATGTCTACATTCACATGCAAAAAGCAGTGACATAATACACCATGTTTTTGCAGGTACGCATGTGATTTTTTTTAAAACCTCTAGGTGTAATGTTTTTAACGATCTTTCAGAGGTTGGTTATCTTGAAAATAAAGGTAATTTATACAGAAAAGCAAACAGCTTCATTAGAAAAAGCTATTTATTGACAATTATTCCCAACATGATTAGAACACAAGTATTCAACCATGAAACAGTCTGCACCCCCCCTCACATCTTCTCATTGTTGATGTTCAACTGTGATAGCATCCCCATAATTTTTCAGAGGTCTCTCAGTGACTTGCACCCTCATTTATACTGCAGTCTATGTTTTTGGACCCCATTGTGTGCAATTTATCAAGGGAGAGGTGTATGTGGGAATTTTTACAAACAAGAGGTTTATATCAGCCTGAGATCGCTCACCTGGCTGACATCTACCTAACAGCCAAATGCAAGAACAGTTGACCAAGAAATTTTTACCAGCAGGATGCTCTTTGTAGAAATTCTTTCCAATGCTGCTGACTACATATTATATAAAAACAATTGTTTCAATGTTTCTCTATTCAATATTTGATGACACACTGGCATCATTTGTCTATTATTAAACAACCTCCATGCCAAGATGCCTTCTGTCAAAGTTGATCAAATTCTGCTTAGTGGGTTGTTTTTTTTATAGATCAAACTGTATAAATGCTTTTCTATTTTTAGTAACAGTGGCCATATTTGATGGCGGATTTATATCATTGTATCAATGTGAAATGACTTCAAGCTAGGACAGTTTCTGTCAAATTTAGTTTTATTCTGTTAAGTGGCATTTAGAAGATGTTATTATAAATTTTTCTATTTTTAGCACCATATACTATAAATGATGGCATATTGGCTTCATTGTATAAATTTAAAAGCCCTTCATGCCAGGATGCTTTCTGTCAAATTTGGTCAAATTCTCTTGAGCAGTTTTTGAGAAGTTTTTGAAGTTTTTGTATTTTTAGTAATGGTGTCCAAATTTGATGTCAGATTGGTATCATTTGAATAAATATAGAAAGACCTTCATGCCAGGATGTTTTTTAGTCAATTTTAGTCATATTCTGCTGAGTGATTTTTAAGAAGAAGTTGTTTAAAACCTTTTTTTATATTTTTAGTAACGATGGCCATATTGGATGACAGACTGGCATCCATCAAACAAATCTGCAAGGTCTTGATGCTAGAATACCCTCTGGAAAATCATGTGCAAACTGATCATGCAGTTTTTTTTGGAGAAGTTGTCAATAGCAACTGTCAACAGACAACATATGAGAGACAAAAGACCATAATATAAATGTACTTGGTGAGCTAAAAAATGGCAGAAATAATGGTAATCTTCATATGTCTCTTATTTAACACCTGGCATATTTATGACATTTACTTTGAAAATTTCTCTCAAAAGACCAGTGTCTGAAAAAAAGCTAGTATCTAATTTTTAATAATTTCAATACAATGTATATTTAACTGAAATTAGTACATTAAACTTTTTTGTTCATCAACTATCAATCTTTCCAATTACTGGTATCAATCTTTCCAATTACTGGTATAACAAGTAAATTAAAGGAAATTTTGTCCCCCACCTACAATGGTGACGTCACCAAAAGTACACAATGACGAAGAAATCTAACTGTGATTCTGACAGAGCTTTAGAGTTAAAAGACACACATGGAAAGTAACAAAGTTTCGTGTCTCTATTGCAAAGGGCATTAGAGTTAAAGTGCAGAAAAGGGGAACAAAAACTGATCAGTAATCTTGACTGTGTGATACATGAGATGCCATCAAATAGAGAAACACAAGTGTATCATGGTTCATCCCTGAACCTCACACAGCTCTTAAGATATAAAGCAGAAACACAATCAACCATGAAATATATACCTGTGACCTGACCCTGAAGACAGGACACCAAATATGGAATGCAACACATAGATGATAATATACAAGTATACAAAATGTCATACATTTATAATAAACAGCTTATAAGTTATAGAGAGGTAGGGAAAATGTCATTGAAACCTAAAATATTGGCATGTGACCTTGACACTGAACAGGAACCCATATGTGGTACATGACAAATGCACCATGCTTCATCCCTTAATCTCAAATGGCTATAAAGTTATAGAATAGAAAAGAAAGTATGAAGGAAAACTTAAAACACTGACCTGTGACAATGACCTTGAAGATAGGACCCCAAATATGTTATGTGGCACATCTGCTAATTATGATGAATAAGTATACCAAGTTTTATTACTTAGCCTCAAATGGCTCTTAGGTTAGGGACAGGAAAGCAAAGTGTGATGGAAAACTTAAAATACTGACCCATGACAATGACCTTCAAGATAGGACTTCAAATGTGGTACACAGGACAGTTTCTACTGAAAATGTATATCAAGTTTAATCCCTAAAGCTGAAAGGACTCTAAAGTTATCGAGTGGAAGGAAAAGTGTCACAGAGAACATAAAATATTGACATGTGACCTTGAAGATAGAGCCCTCAATCTGGTACATGACACACCTTCTAATAATGATATATAAAATATACCAAGTCTCTTCCATAAAATCTCTACCTGCTCTGAAGTTACTAACTAGAATTTTAAGTGTGATGGAAGACTTAAAATATGAAGTCTGTGACCTTGGTCTTAAAGATATGATCTCCAATGTGGTATATAAGAAATGCTCTAAAGATGATGTATATATATATACCAAGTTTCATCCCTTAATCTCAAACAGCTATAAAGCAGAAGGGAAAGTGTGATGGAGAACTTAAAATACTGAAACATTATCTTGCCCTTGAAAATAGGACCCCCAATATAGTATATGACATACCTTGTAAATGATAATATACAAGTAAACCAGGTTTCATCCCTTAACTTCAAACAGTTCTTAAGTTAAAGAGTGGAATTCAAAGAGAGAGCAAAAACTTAAAATACTGGCCTGTGATCTTGACCTTGACCTTGAATATAGGGTCCCCAAGGTAGCTCACAACACATCTTCTAATGATGATGTGTAAGTATATCAAGCTGCAGCCCTTAATCTCAATTGGCTTGAAAGTTATTGAGCAGGAAGAAAAGTGAGGGACAACAAATCCTTGACCTTGAAGATAAGACACCAATGTGGTACATGACACACCTTGTAATGATGAGTCATAAGTATACCTTGTTTCATTCCTTAATCTCAATTAGCTCAAAAGTCATAGTGCAGAAAGGAAGGTGTGACAGGAAACCTAAACCACTTACCCATGACCTTGACCTTGAGGACAGGACCCCCAGCATGGTAAACAACACACCTTCTACTAATGATGTATAAGTACACAAAGTTTATCCCTTAATCTCAGATGGCTTGAACATTATACAGCAGAAACAAAAGTGTGACAGACAGAAATGCTTTTTTGCAAAGAGGCAAGTGACAATAAAACAACACATACCAAAATCCTTCATTGAGCGTCAAATTGGATTAAGTGATGACAAATATTTACAGCATTGCATGTATTACATTCAGTACATCCTAATAAAATATTCTCCATTATCGTATGCAAATCAAATAGCGTCTCCTTTTTCACAACAAAGTAAAAATCACTGTCTCTACATATGAAATTATAAGTGATGATTCTGTACATTCTTTACACATGAGTAATTCATTTGTACAAATAAAAGTCCCTTGCAAGTTAAAAAAATTAGAAAACAAACATCTGAGAATAAGTCATCTTTTCATATAAACTTACAGAAAATTACTGGAAATTCAAATTTGAGTAAAAACAAAAAGAAAATAACATATCTGTTTTCTTTGAAGCATTTAATTCATTTACAAGAAAATAGTTGGTAGATTTAGCATTGTCTAATACCATCACCTTACACATGTGCCAACACTCATATAATCATGTTACCAGAGAGAGATTAAATAAATAAAAAAAGATACCAAGTTTCTGTCTTTGAAATCCATTGGACAGTGTCATTTGTGTTCATCTTTGCACTCATTAAAGACAAGATGGTACTGTTGTTCAAACTTCCCTGATGATGTTTTTGAATTTTTCTCAGAACAGAAAATGATCTTTCTGCATCTGCATTGTGGTAAGGGAGTTTGAAGTATGCTGGGTGATGTTGCTACGTCAACCGATGTTGTACACTCCAGAATGACTAATGTCAATATGGAGTTTGCAGTGAATACAAAAAATAAAATGCTCCCTTGCTGCAGTGCTTTACAAAGTCAAACTCAGTGCAGGAGTTCTGAAATTTAATTTTGCTGGACTTTGCTCACTTTGCAGATTGCGCATCCTTCCTTTTTGGCCTTCAAAAATGAATCATACTTGTACACTATTCTGACTACCAAAATAATTGTTTTGGGTTTTATATATGGAGTGAAATTCGAGTTCAAAGAAACCTTGCCACTTATCATGAACTTGCCAATAATCTTTTATAAAGATGGCTTAAACATCCTCATTCAAGACAATGATGTATAATAACTTTTGTTCTTCATCACGCATATCTTTGATTGACCTAACTTCAAAAGAATTGGGTTGTTCCACTCTACCTATGCAAATTAGCCTAATGGGCTCTCCCAATACCCTTCACAGGATTTAACATGGCTTCACCCTAGATATTCTGTCAATTAAGTAATCTATGAAATGGTGGTTGCTTATGTGTGACCACCTTATCTTTTAACTGCCTTTTTGGTAATCTATTGTATAAACTGCCCCAAGGATGGTTTTACATAGGCACTAAGCAGGACTGTTTACTGTTTATACAGACTACAAGCTAGAGACATATATAGTGGTGGTAAAAAAATATTTCTTTCTATCTCTCTCTCTCTCTCTGTTTATTTTTTATTCTAAGATTAATGAAAATAGTATTTTTCTAAACATGACCATACTTGGGGTTTGGGTCATGTTATGGCAGGTATGTGCCTATCATGCATTTAGCAATGGGTATTGGTGATCCTTCTTTGGTTTTCTCTTGCAGAGAAAACAACACAGCATGTTAAATGTAACAGTAACTAATTTTGCAGTGTATATTATCCTTGGAATTTTAACCAAATGGAGTACATATTGATATGAATATTGTGAATATTTAAATTCGAAATATAGATTTTGAAACTGAAGTAACACAGTATGTATTTTTGAAAAAATGTCCATTAACTATTTATTACCTTTTATCTCTTTGATAAAAGCTTCAGTTAAAAGAGTTGTAATCTCTCTCTCCCACACACAAACAACACACACAAACTCACACACAAATAAACAAACTACATTCACTCTTTATTTAGAAAAAAAGTCGTATCAGGTCAAAATTTATCTGAAATCACAATATCCAAGTCTAAGTATCACTTTTTGAACTTGGTGTATTTTAAATGTCACCAAATTACAATAAACATAATATTTTTATTAGTTTTTACTCACAAGTGCTATCTAATGCAATATAAACACATATAAGCAAATTCGGTCAACATATACTAGTGTATGACACTTCTAGCACCATTACATTGGATACATGTGAATTTAGTATTGATGGTCATGTAGATGTTTTGGAGTCTCCACGACATTTGGTTCTTAATTTTCGTACATGATCACTACCCAAAAATGATAATATAAATTTTTCAGCATTATTTTACATTCGTTTAAGTAAAGTTATTATTTTTTAATGTTTGAAAAATTACATAAATTATGGTAATTCCCACTATATCTTTGAAAAGCATTGGAATAAGTAATTACTCAAACTTTGCAATATTCAACAATTTGTTACATCTGTCTTAGTCATACTGTGACACACTTTAAATCTGTGGATATCAGATTTTGTGGTTTGGTTAAAATATTCATATTCATCAGTAATTCACTTTGTGGATTTGTCAGTTCAAAAAAATTTTTTTTTTTTAGTGAGAGTGTATATCTCAACAAAAGATTATACCGACATTCAGTTTTGTGCATTTTTTTTTAGCAAATTTGATTAAGCCTTCATGCAGTAATTAGTGACTGGGATGTGAGATTTACTGAAACTCACTCAAGCAATGAGGATTCTATGATTCAGTTTGTTGAATGGATTCCAATACCCTATGTAAACTCTGTATGTGACCTGCTGTCCCTTTGTCAGTTTGATAGGAAGGCAGTGACACTCTTTGATGTTTTCAAAGCACATTGCAGAGAGAGAGGCTTCTGTCTTACTTAAAGGAAAATGGCAACATACCACTGTTTGTGCCAGCCACATGCATGGATAAGCTGTGATTACTGGATTTATCGGTCAACACATTCTACATGGTGTAACTCCAACCATGCTTTCATGAGTAATATTCATCCCGTCTGATTGCTCAATTACATGAATAGGAGGACAGTGGAGATGTACTCTCAGATAAGGTTTCGATTAATCTGAAATATCTACCTTTAATGTACTAAGTGGACTATCTCCTCACATGATAAAGTACCACTTCGGACAGACCTGATGGAGATGGGCTTCAAGAAAGCTGGACTGATCTGCTGATTGTTTATTAAGCAGTGAGTTATATGTGTGAAACATATTTAGTAAAAGATTGTGCACTTGTGTTCCATCTTCTCAATTTAAAAATGAATAGTACTTGTAATCCACAGAATAAAAAATGCAGTGAAAGTTTTTTTTATTCAGGAAGCAGGCAGTGTTTAAATCAGACACGGTAATTGCCTTTACAATCACGTATTTATTCAGTAGTATGGAACAGTGTGAAACAGTAGATAATACATGTACATGAAATTCTGCATGTGAATTAAAGGATGGTCAATCAATTTTCATTGTTCCTCATCTTTTATAAACATGCCCTAATATTTATATATATATATATATATATATATATATATATATATATATATATATATATATATATATATATATATATATCAGCACTATAAACAGCCTTGATATTCAAATAAAGTGGGGGGGGGGGGACTGTAGTCTAACTTGCCAATACAAATCATGAAAATTGGCATTCCATGAAAATTGGTACCCCATGAATAATAATGAATTCCAAGTACATAACAGCACTCTACATGAAAAATGTAGCATTGTTTAGCATTCAGTTACCTCAAGTTTATTTAACTGCATGACTGTATATCAAACATAAGCACAAGAAACTATTTATCTCATAAATGCAGAGACTTGCACTGTTCAAGTCATAAGGAGGAGTTGTGGCATATGACAATTTATGACATAACTTTATGACAATATATTCATTAATAAATATATAAATTGTGTGATAAATTAGTAGACAGCTTGATGCATCATTGGATTTTATCAGCATGCTTCAGGACAGATTTTACAGGTGTCCTTCACAAAGGGAGAAAATACATATATATTGAAACTACTGCTTGAATTTTTTGTCTCTCCTTGAAGAACTGGAAATATGAGCAGTCCAAGAGTTAAAATTTTAATCTGCTTCTTGAAGGTTTCTCGGCAGTTGCAATACATGATTGCATGCACCGTACAACTATGGATTGATGATATGTGAGCTCTTAACTACACCATCAAACAACACACTGGAATGGTTACATTTCATCTGCTAGATATTTAAAAATTGAATGCTTCAGATAGTGCTGTTTCAAATATAAGGAGCTGTCTTCAAGCAAAGTATTGAGAATACTGATGGCTTGGTGGGTTGAAGAAATACTCATTTACATAAGAACAGATGAAAAAATATAACTCCTGAGATATTGCTATGCATGGTCCTTTTTACTCTTGCAAACATATTGCTCTAAATAATCTTATTAATAATTTTTGAAATTTTCACTTCTTTATATGTTACTAGAAGGTTTATATTAACATCTGAAACATCATTTACGAAATTACCGTATATACTCGCATATAAGCCGGGTCCAAATGCAAGCAACATAGACCCTGATCTGCCGTCGCATAATGTGCTGGCAGATCAGGGTCTATGTTGTTTGTTGTACTGAATAGTACTTACAACCTGCATAAATCCAGATCTGCCAGCGCATTATGCAATGGCAGATCTTGGTCTATGTAGTTTGCAGTTGGTATTGGCATATATGCAAGTATATACAGTATTTAATTTCTTTTTCACACCATTTTCCACTATAGTTTCATGCATTGTCATCAGTGGAACAATATCCAGGGGAGATAACTACTATCAAAGCTAATCACTTACCTAAATATGAGTTACCTCCCTTGACATATACAATTTTTTTTTTTTTTTTTTTTCCAGTTAACTTGAAAGGCCAGTTGAGCTATGCATCGTTAAATAAAGTTTGTTACTATTATTAATAACACAAACTATATGTGGTAAAAGTTATGGACTCTTCTGAAATCAATCTAAGTCAAAAATAGATATCAAACATGTACCTGAAACGCTTATATGTGGAGATACAAATAAATAAAATTTCTTCTGATAACTTACTTTCAAGGAAGATATCTTATTCTTTTCTAACAGACAATAAACATCCAAATGATTTCGCAATCATTTTTACTCATGAGTCATGTTGCTTAGTGAAACATATGTTAACCAGTAGCATTTCTAGTATTTAATTTGTCTGCATAATGTTAATCATATGTAAAAGTCTTGTGGCTTGAAGTATTATCTGAAACATTAAAAATGAAAAGAACAAAATATCAAACTTAAAGTCTAATGAGAAAAAAGTATTATTTAAGAAAAAAGTGAACAGAAAATTGCATACTCACATCAAAGTTATTTTGTGCTGCATAGTGCAGTGATGTAGCACCATTAGAATCTGAACTTGAATAGTCAGCACCATTGTCAAGTAATAGCCCCACAATTTTTGAGTGACCTGTTGTCATAGAAACATAGAAGTATATTATATAAGAATTCTCAAAACTGTTTATGTCAATATGGGCAAATTCTTCATACAAGTTCTAGAATAACATTTATGAGGTCTATTCCATTTAAATCTACCTGGGGTATAGGAAATGCACTTTTTTCTGTATGGGTGGGATCTGAACCTTCCGTTTCTTTGTTTTTGTATGGTTTTAATTCTATTTTATTTGTGTTACCCCTAAGAAAAAGAGTGGTATTCCCCAGCCTCCTGCCCCTGTAGATTTAAATGGAATAGATCAGATCTGATTATGCATAATTCAGCTGTGCATAATGTTGAAATGCAGCAATATATACCATAAAGTCAACAGATCAAACACAACTTACATATACTAGTGAATTTAGATCAGTGATTGACTCGTCTGTAAATGTTACACAGATATATGGATAAACAAAGTGTATCGACAAAATGCTAATTAAATACATAACAACCTCTTCTTACCAGCCATTTCTGGTATATAACAATATCAACCACTGAAGGTCGGTAATACATTTGGAATAGTAATACACTAGTTAGAGATAAGAGGTGGATGTGAATTGGAGATGATAGTTGCTAGAGGTTGGACAGTACATACTGGGGAATTACCATTTATACTCACTTATAAGTCGAGACCAACTGCAAACAACATAGACCCTGATCTGCCATTGCATAATGCACCAGCAGACTAGAGTCTATCTTGTTTGTTCTACTGATTACTCCTAACAAACTGCATAGATCTAGATCTGCCAGTGCATTATGTGATGACAGATCTGGGTCTGTGCAGTTTGCAGTTGGACTCGACTTACAAGCAAACAGTAGCTATTTATTATTACTTGACATTAAATAATACATGCTATGATTCAAGTAAAAATGACTTCCCAATGCCTGGAGCCATTTCACTTAATTGGCTGAACTAGATAGTAATTCAGATTTATAATGTGAATAACTTTGTTTTCTGTTAATTTAATTTTGTATCAATCGGTCATCTACTGTTGTAGATTGCTTCTGGCTTGTTTTGCAATAAAAAAAATTAGTTGAAAGCATATGGCACTGCTGTCTGCATTGACAAATGTGCCATGTTATTGACTTATACATACCTAACACAGCTGCCCAATGAAGTGGTGTACGGAACATGTTGTCAATAGCAGATACATCACAACCTTCCACTGAAGTCTGTAAGGAATTAAATCAAATCACTTATATTGAATAAATGTCATGTCTTGTTCAATGAAAGAGTTGGTCTAAAAACAACCAAAAAACATTATGTCTGTGCAAGACATATGTCTATAAGATATACTTATTGAGCATATGATCTTTTTCACAGAATATGATTAGTGAAATTTTAAACAAATTACAAAATTCAAATAATGTTATAATCTTATTTATCTACATCACAACACTTTGTGACATTCTAGATTGGATTAATTCTCAATTACTCATTTCCATCTGATATTGTCACTAGGATTTAATTCAAATGGCAAAATTTTTGGAACAATGTGGTAGACAAAACAAGCTGACCCAACATATGATTTTGTTTTAAGCAAGTAAACTATCAACTGATCAGGCTGGATATTGAATGTTTCATGTGCAAGCAGACAGAACTAACAAGATCACACCTGTACCAGTCTAACAGACAGGCTGGATACTGAATGTTTCATGTGCAAGCAGACAGAACTAACAAGATCACACCTGTACCAGTCTAACAGATACCTTAACTTGCAGTCCGTATTCTCCATAAACATTTCTGTTGGAATACAAACTAAAGCAATTCTGATGGCTCACTTTCACAAGTTCCCTTGCTATTTAGTATAAATTACACCCACCCACCCCCCAAAAGTGATCCAGAGATCATTACCCAAAATCTGCCACATATATGACATGCATTTTTGCCATGACGGCATATTAAAGTTTGTTAACTGCATTGACATTTTTGTATATTTACTTCTGAACCCCACTCCCTTAAACCCAAGGAGAGGAAACCAAATTGTCCCAATTATGCATGGCTTCCTTATGGACAAGATAACTTCCAAATGTTCTGAAACTCCACCAAATGGTTTATTAAGCGGTGTGTAAACAGACAGATGGACAGACAAATGGATGGCAGACAGTATCACAGTATCCCTGAGGTTGAAGCATAGGAACAGAAAAAAATCACACTGGTAAACAACAGTGAGAATGGATACCAACCAGAACTTTGACGACATCAGCATTACCATCGGCCACAGCAAGATGTAGTGCAGTCCTTCCTTCATAGTCCTGCCAGTTTATTACACTAGGAGTCGTCTCCTGGGAAACAGTACACAAAACATATTTCTTTTAAAAGGAACTTAATATATGCTTACCAGCTAAAAAAAAGAATGAATCCTTTATAATGTGAAGTGGTCAGCCACAACTATATAAAACATAATTCAACATCCATTCACAAACATTTTCTTCAAAGGCAATAATTTTAGCTGTCATATGTATTACATACTGTTTTGAAAAAAAATTGTCACCCTGTACATGATAAGTATGCAAGTTTCTGAATAAACAGAAATTAATAACAGCGCTCAGGAAAACCACTTGTCCACTCATCCTGACTGGGTAAAAATTGGCTTGGTTGAGTAAAACTTTACTGTGTACTCGTTCCTCGGCTGAGTAGATGCAGATTTGCACCTTCAGAATAAATCTGAGTGCATTTTCTAACCTTATCAAACGTCGAAGTTCAACATCGCTTAACATTTAGTGTGCATCAGTAATAAATAACCTATGCCTAATTTACCTACTTGTTGTCAGTCTAGAACATGTTGCAACCACTTCTTTTTTAACACAGGTACCTGATGTAAGCTTGATATTAAAATGGGTAAATATTATGAAGTATCATGTTGCAGTTTCACACTTAGCCCTCGATTTCTTAATGGTGTTTGCATTTACAGTTACACTTTTCAATAATGTATGAGTCATTTTGATGTTGAGAAAGATTCACTTTTTATGAGCTATCACACATCATTATGAGTCAGACCTCTGAGAAGTTGAGTGACAGAGAATATCAAAATATTTGTTATTCTTCATCTGGTCAGGCAATGTTACAGATGCCACAGGTCACCAGTATTTTCAAGACTGAAGCTTTATTGATATATTGTCATTCCAAAGGGAAGATGCCAGCAGATATTTCTATAAGCATGTAATTACTTTTCACATGAAAATGTTGCCAAGTTACATTAAAAATTAGTATTTTAAGTGTCTCAGACGATTATCACCAAATTTCACACAATTCATGCTGTTGTAATCTATTCATAAAGCAGATAATGTCAAGACAACAGTCAATTGGTCAAAATCTAGTTGGGATAAAGACCCAAAAATATTCCAATTCTTTTGGCCAATCAGCAATCTTCTTTTCATGGCGTCCATGTGTAGCTCTCTAGAATGGAGGTTTGAGCAAATGGATCATTTAGTACGAAAGTTGGTGGAAACTGAGACAGTTGGAAATCTTCTTTCAAATGCAAGTTACTGACATTTGTCTTGTGAAAAGTAATTACATACTTAAAATATATAAATATCTACTGGCGTCATTACTTCTGCATGACAATGTATTAAAAATAAAGCTGCAGTCTTGAAAATAGTGATGATCCGGGGCAAGTGTAACAATGTCTGACCAGACAAAAATCATAAAATTTCGACATTCTCTGTTTCTTAACTTCTGCCATATATAACTCATAAAGATGTGTGATAGCTCATTGAAAAGGAAAATTATGACACCTAGACAGCAATAAAATTAAGAAATCAATCAAGGGTTATGTGTACAATTGCAATTTATCAAGTTACAAACCTTGTCTCCTATTATATGTTTATCTAAGGATCCATGTATTATAACATAATATTTTCATGGTTTTTATCCATTTTAGTATCAAGCTTTCATCAGGTGCCTGTTGTTCTTAGTAAAAGTGTAAGTAATGGAGAAGTGTACTGTGTTGAGTATAATGAGGACAGGGCTGAGTAACTCTAGCAACTCACTTGTCTCAGGGACGAGTGCTTGTAAAATGTTTTCCTGAGCCCTGTAATAAGATATGGCACATGCCCTGTTCCTTAAAAGATACACTTCCATTGTACATTAGGATCGAAATCAGTGATTTCTCTAGGATTTTCACACAGAGGGAGATTTCCTGCTCTGGCATTTTGATAAGGGGGTATTTTCAATTTTTAAGGGGTGAGTTTTCATAAGAGAACAGTATCTATGAACAGACCCCATACAGAATATTTCAACAAATGCATGTCCTTGAAAAAACACTGCTGGATGAAAGGTGGTTGAGCAGCAAACATTTCATGTTTATTCTAACCATTACCGTCTATACTCGCATATAAGGCAATACTAACTGCAAACTGCATAGACCCAGATCTGCTGTTGCAAAATGGACCAGCAGATCTGGGTCTATGCAGTTTGTAAGGACTAATCAGTAGAACAAACAACATATACCCTGATCTGCCGGTGCATTATGCGAAAGGTGATCAGGGTCTATGTTGTTTGCATTTGGACCTAGCTTATATGCGAGTATATATGGTATATGGAAGGATGCAGATCTGCCATCCACAGCAATTAATATTTTTTCTAGTTTTCTACTTGTGTCAGCTCAATGGGGCCTGAGTAACTCATTGGCAACAGACTTACTTTGCTCCTGAGCAGTTCAAAATATAATCCTTGGGTGTGTAAGCAGAATAATAATGATAATAAATGTTTTGCTTTGAGCAAATATTTGCCAGAGCACAAAAAGGAAGAATTCATGTCCAAGAGTTTTAAGTCTAACAATATACTCCAACAAATGTTTGCACATAGTAAAACATATATGATCATTATTCTTACATGAACAATTAAAAAAATAAGAGTCCCTTGAAGGAACTGATGCTTTATTGACTGAAAAAAAATTCCAGTGCTTTAACATATATCTGCATATAGTATAACATATCTGATCATTATTCTTACATGAATAATTACAAAATAAATTCATCATTTATGAATTATCAACAAAACAAGATTTCTAAGAATGGAAATACCCCATGTGAACTTTATGCCGTGTACAGCTTATGTAACAAAATTGTATACCCCCTGCAGGCTTGGAGATGTAAGATAGGCCTGATATGCTCTCCTGTATGTCACAGAGGTGACTAATAGAGAAAGTGGCTCAGTGATCAGCATGCCGTACTCGCATCCGAAAATGTGCGGGTTCACATCATACTATCAGATTAGCCCTGGTTCGTTACAATGGTTTCTCCTTGGGAAAGGCATTTTACTCCAATTGCCTTGGCACTAAATAACCTACTTGTGTTACTGTACTATAAAACACCAAACCAAACCAAACCCAGCAAAAATGTATGTGTCAAACATGCTGTAACCAGCTTGAACATGAATAAAGACTAGTGCATAGCCATCCTTCATACTGTACTATTTCCTTAACATTAAGGGCCACATAACACAACCACCTGGGTTGTTAAGTACATACATTAGTTGGTAAAAATTGTTGTACAAAACAACTAGAAATGTGTCATTACAACCAAGGATGGTGATAGAATTTCCCAACTAGTCACCAAATTCTGCCCCCCCACCCCACCCCAATACTGACATGTTCAATTATCTAGTGTACCAGACAAAGGCTGCACTGTGGAAGTTTCCAATCTGGATCTGGGTCCAATTCAACTTTAGTAATTACCTATTATTAAATACAATTTTCCTTTATAATTCCACTTCTCTGAAATTTTCCTTTTTAACCAAAAGTCTGAATTATTGCTAAATCAGGGATTTCTGCATGTTCTTCTGTAAAGAAATGTAGTTCTTTACATCATTTAAAAACCTTGAAAATAAATTACACTAGCGTAGCGGACGTCGGTGACTTGAAAGCAAAACACTTCAGAAAACAACTCAAACCCCTAAATATTCAGTTGCCAAATGTGTTATTTTTTAAAAATCAACCGCCATCTGAAAATTTTAATCACCATTGTCAAAATTTTTGACTATTGCCAGTGCCAACAAAATTACAAAATGGACACTGCTGCCAATATGGTGCAATTGACTAAAATTTGGTTCAATACACCATGGCAAGTTATAAGTCAAACAGGGACCATAACTCACTCAAAGATGATGAAAACTGAACTTGGCCAAGGTCTTCTCAATAAAAAACCTTGTACCATATTTGGTTTCAGTCAATGAAGTCCTTTAAAAAGTTGCAGAATGGAAATGAAATTTGTGATGTTCATGTGGGTGACATAATGTGATGTGATGAACGATCATGGGCTACACTATATCAGGGTCCACTCCCCCCTTTTTGTTTCAATGCAATACAATGATAATCAAAGTGATACATAGACTTTTGTGTCAATTTACCCTTCAAAGAGGAAGGTGGAAAGTTAGAGAAAGAAGTTGTATACTCTGTAATCAATTTTGGTGCTAATTTGATGATCATAAATGGCTGAAGTTACGTTGCGATCTATGAAATTCCTGTCTAAAAGTTACACATGATACTTAAAAAAAAAAAAAACAAGTGAAAAATTGAAGTTTTGTTGTCCAATCAAAAGCAAATAATGACTCAGTGGACAAATCGCAGACCATTACTAATAAAATTAATAATTTTATCCAATATTTAATCCTATTAGCATGTGAAAAGAGGAGTTTCAGATGTACAATAGAAACAGTTGCCAAAATTTTACTGTAACCTATTTTCAAGGTCACTGCTTTATACAATAACTGTTATACAACAGCTGTGGTGAAGCAAAAAATATGTTTTAATACTTTTATAAAGTATTAATAGTATTTCATCAGTATTTTTATCACCTGACATGAAAATATGCAAAAACATTAGTTTAAAGTGACTATTTTGAACATTATAAAGTTATAACTTTATACACTCACTTTTCCCTATTTTCTCAAACCTTGCCCCAATCTTTCTGGAGAAAGAAGTCATTCTACCCAAATATTATAATCTAGCATGGACCCTGTATATGTTCCAGCAATAGAATGGGGAGGGGGGGAAGGAGGAGAACAAAAATTATGTCTAAAGGTATGGTCACACCCCAT
Organism: Margaritifera margaritifera; assembly: GCA_029931535.1. Taxonomy (NCBI): domain Eukaryota; kingdom Metazoa; phylum Mollusca; class Bivalvia; order Unionida; family Margaritiferidae; genus Margaritifera; species Margaritifera margaritifera. The sequence continues at coordinate 307,049 of JAQPZY010000798.1, forward strand.
CAACTGTACTGACAAGAGTATTTAGAACCATTTGTTTGGAATCTATTGTACAATCTATGTGCACAAGATAAACAGTGATTTGACTCTTGATGTATATAACATTACTGACTGACTCACCAGTATAAGGGTGACAACTCTGACAGATTCAGAGTCGCGACTGCTGGCTGCCCAATGCAATGGGGTCTTTCCATCATTGTCTGGGATGCCTATGTTCGAATCCTGAAATTAAATGTCAAAAATGAACTGAAAACACTATCTATATATACATGTAAACCCAGGAAAATACACATTTATGTACTATCTATATATACATAAAAACCCAGGATAATATACATTTATGTACAGTTTAGACTTAACAAAATTTTGTCGAACAAATTGATTTTGGGAAACAATAGGGACATAATGTCACACATCCATGAATAACCCAGAACAAAACTTCAAATCTTTTTACAGATATGCTATATCAATTTTGACATGTATTTCATAGATCTGTGTAGAAATTCACCCAGACCTGGTTGAGAACTATATATTGATCCAAAAGTTTGCTCCTCATGAAACACAGATGTCAATGTTACACTAAAACAATTTGGAATTATTGGCCATAATCACTCACTTAGTACAGCACTCCCTCACTATAAGACTCTTGATTATAACACTGTTCCTGTTATAAGGCTCTTGATTATAACACTGTTCCTGTTATAAGGCTCTTGATTATAATACTGTTCCTGTTATAAGGCTCTTGATTATAACACTGTTCCTGTTATAAGACTCTTGATTATAACACTGTTCCTGTTATAAGGCTCTTGATTATAACACTGTTCCTGTTATAAGGCTCTTGATTATAACACTGTTCCTGTTATAAGGCTCTTGATTATAACACTGTTCCTGTTATAAGGCTCTTGATTATAACACTGTTCCTGTTATAAGGCTCTTGATTATAACACTGTTCCTGTTATAAGGCTCTTGATTATAACACTGTTCCTGTTATAAGGCAGGTACGGACACCATTTTTATTATGTAGTAGTGAAACTGTAGGCATAATATACTTGATTTTAAGGCACTTTACTCTATGGCTCCCATGGAAAATCTATAAAATAAGGGAGTACTGTATCATCTCTCTAATGTGGCTATTTAAAGACCTTTCATTTCTTTCAAAAAGTGCAAGAGGATGAGGTAATTGGAGAATAAGGATGTATGTGTATGTGTGTGCATGTGTGTGTGTGAGAGAGAGAGAGAGAGAGAGAGAGAGAGAGAGAGAGAGAGAGAGAGAGAGAGAGAGAGAGAGAGAGAGAGAGAGAGAGGGAGAGAGAGAGAGAAGAGAAGTGGGAGACAGGATTCAAAGACTTTGCACACTTACCTGTTTGATCAACATTTTTACATGCTCAAGGTTTCCATATGATGCTGCCCAGTGGAGTGCAGTTCTCTGACAAAATTTTTGAAGAAGTAAAACAGGTTGTAACAGAATATTAATTATGAATGAAGTATAATGCCATGCAAATGTAACATAAATAGATCAGAAAACAAACTTTTTTGAGTCCTCATTTTACAAAGATTAATTTCTTTCTATATTTTTCATTCTAAATTAGTTCCTTAATAATGATAGGTTAAGAGCAGATCTATCAAATTTGTGCGTAGAAACTGTCCCTTGCACCCTAGGGTTTAACAGCAAGTTAGGACAATACTGGCTCATCAAAAAAAGTTGCAAAACAATCTAGGCAGATATTGCCTTCCAAAAAAAACATACACATGAGATACTAAACAATAAAAGTTAAAGGTAATGATGTTAAAATTATGTAAAGTGCACATAAAATAAAAGATGAAGGTACAAAATAAACATCCTTAAAATATATGGTGAACATTTGTTTTATGAACTGCATTCACTCAACCTGTCCAAGGTTTTCTCTGGTGGTACATGATCATAAAGGTTCTTCACTCAGTTCACATCAAAATACTTCTTTAGCACTTTTTTTGCTAAATCAAACCAAAAGATGTGCTGAACATCTGTTTTAGCCCGGGAGGATTCAATCTTCAAGGTAGTGGATGGACTCGTAACATATTATGATTGGGTAATATATTTGAAGAAAAAATGCAAAACTGTAGGTTAGTTCTTAGATTTCATAAATTTTCATTGACTGTGTTTTTTGTGTGACTTTGTGACTGTTATTACATGTACTACTTTACTATCTTGTATAGAATAGTTTGTTACCATCATCATCATCATTTCATATCAGTTCTATAGAGACATTATGAACATGACATAATGTACTGCATATCTGTTATTTTGGTATGAGCCTAAGAAATGTTCTGGTATATTTTTGTTTCATATGGATGACTGAAATTTTACCAAAATCACAAAATCCAGACTTCCTAAATTTCTCACCCAAAATTACTTTCAAGGGGATGGAATCAAGAGTGTACAGAGACAGTAAAAGATCAAGCACACATGTTCCAAGTAAACTTTTATCAAAGGATATTTTTGACTGATTTTCTTTATAGCAATCAGAGCATGGAAGATGGTCATGATACCAAACTGGTTCCTATGATTCAGCAATCGAATTTGGCCAAAAGTTTAAGATGAACTAGAGGAATGGTGAGTAATTTGCTCATGTAAATATTCCCCCCACCCCTCCTGCACCCCCATCTATACCCCGTAATGTAGATGAAGTTATGGTAAAATAATGCACATAATTCTACTGAAAACAGCATGAGTACCATGATTTGTGAACATGTATCTCTTCTGTTGATGATCATAATATGTATTTAGTTTCACAGCAATCCACTAAAAACTGCAAGAGTAGTTTACTTTCACAAAATTCTGTCATACATTGCATCCAAAAAGGGCAATAACTCTTACAAACATAATGGGAGAACAAAGATTTGTTAATATGTGCATTGTTAGATGATGACCATAACATGTACAGAGTTTCACAACAATCCATACAAAACTGCAAGAGAAACTGCAGGACTAGTTTTGCTAATGAGATTGTGTCATAAAATGCATTAAGCTGTGAGACAAAAAAAGGGCAATAACCCTAATAACAAGCAAATTCAGTAAATTTCTGGCCCTTGGCTACCATGGCAAAGTCATAAAAGTACACAATAATAACATCTGACTATGACCTTTAAGACTGAAGTGTAAAGTTACTGGGCAGAAATGGGAAGTAACCAAGTTTGATTGCCCTATCTTAAAGAGATTTAGCAGAAAAATGCAGAAAAGGGTTTTTTTAAAAAAAGCCTTTCAATAACCTTGACCTTGAAGATGAACCTTGACTGTGTTACACAAGTTACCATCAAACTAAGAAGCAAAAGTATACCATGGTTCATCCCTATACCTCAAACAGCTTTTGTGATCCAAAGCAAAAACAAAAGAAACCTTAAAATACTGACCTGTGACCTTGACGATAAGACTTCAAATGTGCAATGCAACAAATCTTCTAATGACAACATACAGGTATAACAAACTTCATCCATTTATATTAAACAGCTGTTAAGTTAAAAGGCAGAATGGCAAATATGACTGAAACCTAAAATATACTGACCTGTGACCTTGACTTTGAATGTAGGATCCCCAATGTGGTACATGACACACCTTTTTGTGATGATATATAGTTATAGCAAGATAGCAAGTTTCATCCCTTTGTCTCAAATGATTCTATAATTATAGAGTGGAAAGGAAAGTGTAATAGAAAAGTTCAATATATCACATCATAACTTTGATCTTGAAGAGACGATAAGACCCCCAATGTGGTACCAACACACCTGCTAATGATAAGATATACGGTAAGTATACCAAAATGCATCTTTTATCATCAAACTGCTCTAAAGTTATAAAGTGGAAAAGAAAATGGGATGGAAGACATAAAATACTGAACTGTGACCTTGACCCTGAAGATAGGACCTCCATTTTTGTACACAACAAACCCTTTTGTGATGATTGACAAGTATACAAAGTTTCACCACTTAATCTCATATGGCTTTAAAGTTATACAACGGAATGGAAAGTGTGATGGAAAACTTGAAATATTGAGCTGTGACTGTAAACCTTAAAGATAGGACCCCCAATATTGTATGTGACACACCTACTTGTGATGATGTACAAGTACACCATGTTACAGCCCTTAAACTCAAATGGCTTTAAAGATATAAAGTTGAAGGAAACGAGTGATGAAAACGCAAATACTGAACCATGACCTTCACTTTGAAGACAACACCCCCAAAGTGGTATATGAGGCACCTTGTGATGATGTACAAAGTATACCAAGTTTCATCCTTTAATCTCAAACAGCTTTACAATTTATACAGCAGATGGGAAAGTGTGATCGAAAATGTAAAATTGGAAATTGTGACCTTGACCTTGAAGATAGCACCCCCAGTGTGATGTGACACACCTTTTAACGATGATGTATACTGACAAGCATACTAAGTTTCATCCCATAATCTCAAATGGCTTTAAAGCTATACAGCAGAAATAAAAGTGTGATGGACGGACAGATGGATGGATGGATTGATGGAAAAGTAGATAATATGTACCCCACTTTTCTTCGAAATGGTGGGGGCAAAAAATTATGCCAGCAAAAGTGATTTGTCCATGTGCGAATCTTCAGGTGATGATTATAATGTTTACCAAGTTTAATGGCAATCCATCAAAAACTGCAGGACTAGTTGTGCAAAACAGATTGTGTCATACACTGCAGAGTGATTGGTTGATATGTACATCTATCTTTAGGTAATAGCCATAATGTTTCCAAGTTTAATGGCAATCAATCAAAAACTGCAGGACTAGTTGCATTAACAAGATTGTGCCATACACTGCATCAAGCTACAAGACAAAAAGGGCAATAACTCTAACAAAAATTGTGGGAGCAAAGTGACTTTTTCATGTCCACATCTTTAGGTGATGCACATAATATTTACCAAGTTTCATGGCTATCCATCAAAACTGCAGGACCAGTTGCACTAATGAGATTTTGCCACACACAGCATTAAACTACAAGACAAAAAGAGTAACAATTCCAACAAAAATTGTGGGAGCAAAGTGATTTGTTGATATACACATCTTCAGGTCATGACCATAATACTTACCAAGTTTCTTGGCAATCCATTAAAAATTGTGGGACCAGTTGTGCTAACTAGTGTTGGATAGAAGGATGGAAAACAGATGGACACAAGGATTACTATGATAGAGTGTATCAAAATATGACTAATAGATTCATTGGTATCTTGATTTTTTTTGGTACAGATTTCTGATTGCAAATTGTTAATGTTCATGTTCTGATGCTTTAAAACTTCTATTTACTTTACTTTGCATGTTGTCTGTTTACAATACTAGATTTAGGTTTGCAAAATGCATAATTTATCCATTGTAGACTAAAAAGTGACAGTCCAAAAAGTCCAGAAACCTATCCAAATTTGAACAATTGCCTTAATGGGATGAAAATTTATCAGGTCACTAGATCATCTACATATGCTTGCAAAAATACCAAATTTCATTTGTCTACCTCAAGCAGAGTACCCACTAGCAGTTCCATGTTAGGAGTTGGTTGACCCCTATGTTGTCAAATCAAGGAGTCACATTCAGATCATTAGGAGTCCGTGCTAATGGTTGATACTAATTGTGTCAGAGTAGCTAAAAATGTCGCATTCACCTGGTGTTCAGAACTTACCTAGAGGGACATTGGCAATAGACTGACAGTCACACAGTGGAGTAGAATTGCAAACAATATTGCTAACACATTGTGTTAGTTCAGTATTTGCCTAGAGGGATACTGATGACTGAACACGGGAAGTAAACAGAAATCCACAAGATGATCGGCAAAGTATATTGGTTTGATTTCTGCATCAATAATACACACAATGAGAGCATATCCTCTGCCATCTTTGTCAAATCTGTGTGATTTACATTGGGAGCACTGCTCAAGTGTTTTTTTTTCTTAATTGTGCTAATATGGTTTTGGTTAAAAAAGTCTGAATGCAAAAAGTTCCAAAATATGTGAATTAAAAAATTGCTCTAAAAAATCTAATCAGACCAACTACATATTGCATGCAGACATTCCTACCAAGTGTCATTTGTCTACCTTTAAATGTACCAACAAGGACTTCATAAAAACTGTCTAGATAATGCATACAAATATACCTGCAAAAATTTCACTTGTCAACATTGAGTAGTTTTGGTGCAATCATTGGTAACAAGCTTCTCAGGATGAACAGACAGATGAATGGATATCTGGATAACCAAATCAAAATGTCACTGTGGTTAAGCATAATAAAAAGCAAAACTACCCCATATTTAGATTACTCACTAAAACCTGCAAAACTAAAGTGACACACTTTCAGGAATCCTTCTGAAAATCCTGATATTAAGGGAACCAATACTTTTCAAAATTACAGGAATATCCACTTGCAACTGCATTAACTTTCAAACAGAGTATATGTTAATTAACAGAAACAAAGATTTTAAAACAGTTCTTAGCAAGCAAAATTTCTTTAAAACAGCTATTTTTCGTAAAAGTATCCCTCAAATAAAGTCAAAATACTATCAACACTACAAAGACATGATTATCACTACAGAAGTCAAATATATCTTCACAACTTAATAAAATCATATTTACATGAAAAAAGTTGTTCCATTTATTTTTTGTCAAATTTTTGAAAAATAACAGATTTTAGAAGATGGAAAAAATATAGATTTGAAGTAGTAGGAATGTAATTTTTGTATTGAGACTTTTTTCAGTTAAAGCTATCTAGACCAGTGTTACCATATTTTCTCTATACACCTCTCCCTCAATAACTCATGCACAACAAGGTCCAAAAACAGATCAGAGCATAAGTGAGGGCACGATTTACCAAGGTACCTTTGAAAAACTAACAAAGGGATGGAGATCGACAGAGAGAGGAGAAAGTAGAATTGGGGAGGGGGGGGCAGGTTTCATTGTTGAATACTCATTTTATAATCGCATTGGGAATAATTGTAAATAAATTGGTTTTTATAACAGAGTTGTTCGTTTTTCTCTATAAATTACCTTTATTTTCTGGTTAAAAGATCTTGACAAGATTGTTACAAACAGCATTCCAAAAGGTTTCAGTACACTTCATATGAGTACTGCTGAACACATTGTGTATTATTTTGTGTCTGAATTGGATACATTCTAATGTAAATTGTTCATTAAAAAAAATAAATTTGGATTTTTTTCTTTAAAAAGACATTATTTTGAGAAATAACATAAAAACTTGTGACTACCTTATTCTTATCCTGATCATCAATTTCACCAGGTAAAAGTTGCCGTAGAAGGAAGGCCATACATTTGGGAGACTTGTGCCTTGTACAGAGGTGTAGAGCTGTCTGACCCTCATTATCTTTCTCCCTACAGTCTGCGCTTTTTGACAACAAAAGCTTCATTAATCTCACATTTCCCTGCAAGGAATGTAAAGAAATGTCTCAGTATAAGCCATAGGAGATAAAAGTTAAACAAGAAGCAAAATCAGCTGAGACCATTATAAATGAAAACAGGGACAATAAAGAACATATACCAAACACAAGCCTTACATGTAATTAGCAAGAACTCCATTGCTGCTGTTTAACAATAACAAATCATTGACTGAAGTAAAAAAAATCGCACATCTATAAATTTATGATTCAGAATAAATTAAAGCATCTTGCTCACCTTAAAACTGGATCATACATTCAACAATACATTTCAAATTTATCTCAATAATTACACCGTGCGTGACAGTTTAAATCTTAAATTTCATGCGGTTACTACGATATCTAACATAAAGTTTGTTTGATTCAAAATTAAAGGGACTACAATGTGTTTATGGAACACAGATGCCCCAACACAGTGCCACTGAACTTAATGCAAAACCTGAACAAGGTGTGATGGATAGATGTTCATATGGATGGAAGGATGGATGGACAAATGTTCAAAGGTAACAGTATCATGGTTTGGACAGCCATGGAGAGTTTTTCAAGGAAATTTCAAAGAATTCTAAAGTTTTCAATGAGTATTTTTTTTTACAGAAATTAAACTTTCTCCATATGTTACTTTGCATATCACTGCATAAATAGGTACAAAAGTAATAGAAAAACACATAACTGTCCCACTTCAGCAAAGGGACACTACTCCATCTAGTAACTACCAGTGTTGTGTCTTTTTGTCCATTTAGTTTGACCCCATTTTTATCTGTTCATTCGTTATTTTTGGAAAATATGTAAATACAGTTTAAAAATCTGAATTGAAAATTACATTTTATTTCATCACGTCGCATTTCCTCACATAAATTCAAGGAGTTTCTGGCAAAATGCAAGGCAATTTCTCAGATTCAAGGATTTTTCAAGGTTGTACAAACAATGAATATGCATGTATCTCTGTAACATACACACTGTGTGCTCAAAAAAGGGTATTTGGATGAATTTCTTGAAGAGTTAGCTCCCTTCATATAAGTTGAAAGCTCTCCACTTCAGCATTCTCTCTTCCAATGTAGTTGCGCCAAATAAAACACATATATGAACCATTTTGAGATTGCTTTAACTCATAGTGTTAAGTGGTAATGAGAAACCAGGTATGTATAGTTGTAAGCTCGAAGAAAATCAAGATGCTCTAGAGGTGGGTTTTGAAGCCACTTCCCTTCACATGACATGTTTGAATCAAGACACAAACTCTTAGGAATCAGATATTTGTATAAGTTCTGAGCAAAAGGAGGGGTGTGTGCTTAATAAAGACTGGGTGGATATTACATCAAATATGGTACAATAGGTAAACCAATATAGAAACACATCAAAACATGCAAAACTGAAGTATACACTGTCATACAATGGTATATTATGTAATGCTTTTCATAGTACGACAAGTTGAATACTACAAATTCATTTAGTTTTACTTGTATGAATTTTTCTGATATTACATAAAATGACATTTTTATCTTGATGAATATGCATCTGGATTACATCTCTTCATCTACAAATTATTATTAGTGCAGTCAAACCTGTTCTAACAGTCACCTTTATTCAGTAGTCACTTATTCACAACGATCATTCTTATTCCCCTCCCCCCCCCGCAAATTTCCTATATGAATGTCCTGTATGTAATGGTCACCTGCCTTCTGCGGTCAGCCACCAGCTGTTTCCTAACAAAACAATGGTTTCTCCCTGCCTTAAGTGGTCACTGGTATGAATCTACAGTGACCACTCAGTTTATGCAAACTAAATTTTTGCTTCATGAGGAAGGCATTGTTTAGATATAGGAATATCATATGAATCGATGTGCAAACATGTTTTATCTCCCTTGTACTCCATACTCCAGTCACATTAACAGTGCAACTGAAAGGTCTCAATATGTCAAATTTGACATTGAGGCAGAGGGTCAAAGTAATTTGTTTGCTGGATGGTGTGAAAAGCAATAGTGTTATTGCAGCAGAAATGGAAGTCACCTCTGTGCCAGTGTCACATGTATTGTTCGATATCTTCATCTATTTGCCTGTGAATTAAAGCTGTCTCTGAAGAAAAAAGTTCATCCTTGAGAAGACATATAATTAAGGGGTTAGGGGTCATTCAATATTTAAAACTTGCTTGAAAAGGCAGGTGAAGTTTTGGTTCATGGGTCCCAAAGAATAGCCATATACGGCTTCTTTGGATTTCCTATTCATCGAAGGCTTCCCACATAAACCAACCGTCTTTTGATACTGGTGAGTTGCGCAACTGGCTAATCCAAATATTACTTGTAAAATGTGAACAGCTGTCCAAAGCCTAATATATACCAGTTGGCCGACAAAAGAGTTAGTCCTCTGCTTAACAGTCATATATAAGCTGTCAATCAGTAGTGAAATTATTGTTTTTTTCATGGTGCATAAAACAAACTAAGAATGGTGATTATTATAGGTCAGTGATGATTTAATTTATAGAAGGGATTAAAGTGAGCAGGATACAGTAATCTTGTGTGGAACAAGAATTTGGGAGAGAACAACATATACGCATATTTGATGATTATGATGAATAGTGCACATAAAACAATCTTGATAATGTAATAATAATAATAATAATAATAATAATAATAATAATAATAATAATAATACTTGGTGCATGGTATTTATTCAAAAATCCAATTTTAAAAGGTGAACCTGTGTACAGAGGTCACATGTGTACAAAGGCCAGTTTTGCATTTCCCCATTGGGTGGCCACTATTGATACCATTTACTGTACTGTGAATTTATTTTCGTAGATATACATTTTCTTGGGTTTCCAAAAACATAACACTTTTGTGTGTAATCAAATTTGTTGATTACTAAGAGTGTCCACTGTCTTCGCATACTGATCAAAGTTCGTTGGGTACTTAAAATTGCGATTTTTAGCAACCATGATATACATGAAAATTTGCTACCCAACGAAAAATACATAATTTACAGAATTTAAATTAAAGGTCTGAAGAAACCACAAGTGCATGACAATTGGTACATCCAGAATAGAACTAAAAAATTTGCATATTTTAGAGACACAGTTTTAATACTGCACTCACTGTACAGTACTCTTTCCACCCTAATATTTCTCATGGACCTTAAATTTCCAAATCTTTATCCATAGCTCAGCATACCTTAGCACACTCATTCCATATGAAACATGTCAACTTAGCACACTCATTCCATATGAAACATGTCAACTTAGCACACTCATTCCATATGAAACATGTCAAAACACACATTAAATCATATTCTATGAATTTGTTTACTACCATATTATCTGATGCCTGTTACTGTTGAACCTATGTTTTAATTAAAGGTAAAGTTTTACATATCATACTTTGTGGGCTGCCCATTTATAGAGGCAAGCCTTCACTTATTTTTCTTGTTGACCTGGTATTTTATTAATGAATCTCCTTAACTCAAACTGATAGTTGCATTTGTCATATCTAAAATACTAATTAAAATGTTCAAAAATAAACAATGCATATTTAACTGATATCTGTAGCTAAATGTATGGACACCTGCAAATCGTTTGTAGTTATACTAGTTCGCTTATGGTATGTTAACGTAATTTGACTATGAGTGAGTGTGTACTGAAGTTGAGGTGTGTCATGAATACAGGTTTGGGTCCCATACTTGATTTGTATAACTTCACTCTAGACTTAAGGGTACTTTATTTGATATCATACATTGTGGGCCACTATGTGTATTGCAGTATGCTCTTCTCTACCATTTTTTAAAAACTGGTCTTAATATAACAAACACTTTAAACCTAGACTCAACTCTAAATTGTGACATCTCACTGGTCAGTGATTTGACTTTTGCCAATAAAAGAGATGTCAGAATTTAGAGTTAAGTCTGAGATTGTGTGTGAGGCTGTTATGCAAACTTAAGGCATCGATTCCTGCCCTAATCAGTAGTTCTGCACATGTAAACTTAAGGCATCAATTCCTGCTTTAATCAGTAGTTCTGCACATGTAAACTTAAGGCATCGATTCCTGCCCTAATCAGTAGTTCTGCACATGTAAACTTAAGGCATCGATTCCTGCCCTAATCAGTAGTTCTGCACATGTGAACTTAAGGCATCGATTCCTGCCCTAATCAGTAGTTCTGCACATGTAAACTTAAGGCATCGATTCCTGCCCTAATCAGTAGTTCTGCACATGTAAACTTAAGGCATCGATTCCTGCCCTAATCAGTAGTTCTGCACATGTAAACTTAAGGCATCGATTCCTGCCCTAATCAGTAGTTCTGCACATGTAAACTTAAGGCATCGATTCCTGCCCTAATCAGTAGTTCTGCACATGCAAACTTAAGGCATCGATTCCTGCTTTAATCAGTAGTTCTGCACATGCAAACTTAAGGCATCGATTCCTGCCCTAATCAGTAGTTCTGCACATGCAAACTTAAGGCATCGATTCCTGCCCTAATCAGTAGTTCTGCACATGTAAACTTAAGGCATCAATTCCTGCCCTAATCAGTAGTTCTGCACATGTAAACTTAAGGCATCGATTCCTGCCCTAATCAGTAGTTCTGCACATGTAAACTTAAGGCATCGATTCCTGCCCTAATCAGTAGTTCTGCACATGTAAACTTAAGGCATCGATTCCTGCCCTAATCAGTAGTTCTGCACATGTAAACTTAAGGCATTGATTCCTGCTTTAATCAGTAGTTCTGCACATGTAAACTTAAGGCATCGATTCCTGCCCTAATCAGTAGTTCTGCACATGTAAACTTAAGGCATCGATTCCTGCCCTAATCAGTAGTTCTGCACATGTAAACTTAAGGCATCGATTCCTGCTTTAATCAGTAGTTCTGCACATGTAAACTTAAGGCATCGATTCCTGCCCTAATCAGTAGTTCTGCACATGTAAACTTAAGGCATCGATTTCTGCTTTAATCAGTAGTTCTGCACATGTAAACTTAAGGCATCGATTCCTGCCCTAATCAGTAGTTCTGCACATGTAAACTTAAGGCATCGATTCCTACTTTAATCAGTAGTTCTGCACATGTAAACTTAAGGCATCGATTCCTGCCCTAATCAGTAGTTCTGCACATGTAAACTTAAGGCATCGATTCCTGCCCTAATCAGTAGTTCTGCACATGTGAACTTAAGGCATCGATTCCTGCCTTAATCAGTAGTTCTGCAATTCCAACCATACAGATGAAAGGGCACATGTTTAATACTGTACCATGTTAGCTGTCCAGTGTAGAGCAATATGCCCTCCTGGGTCTTTCTTGCTGACCTGGCTCTCTGCCTTAGTACGTAATCCTGCACATCACCACCACATAGATTTAAAGGCATATTTTTAATTCTGTATTTGATGTGATACCTGCACTGTGAACTTAAGAAATTATTATTTGGCTAAATTTCCTGGGATTTAAGGTCATTATAATAAGCACACACCAATGGTATTATCATCAATTTCCCCATCAAGTGCATGTACATATAAGAGTTAGCTAATTCTGTCCCTGTTGGGAGCTCTCCATCTTAGAGGTGAATTGTTTCTCTTAACATGGTCATGCTGAATAAAGCATATATAACATTAAGTTTTGAGACTGATTAAACCCATTAGGTTTAGTAACCGGCAGTAAAACTTTCTAGGCTTACAAAATAGAGAGAAGTGCAAAACAGGAAGAAGTGAGAGACCATCAGGAAGACTTGATGAATTTGTTAATAATAATAATAATAATAATAATAATAATAATAATAATAATAATAATAATTGAGGCAGAAATAGCAGTAGTAGTGTTAGTATTTGTAGCTGCTGCTGATACTGCTGTGGTGTAAACTTATATCCATATGTTGTGTTTATTAGACCAGACTGAGAACAGATTTTAACTATATCAGAACATTCATGTTAAGTTTATGACTAAAATACAAATTCTTACTGGATATATTTTATTCTAATCTTCTTCCATATAGATAGCTTGATACAGGATCTTGAATCAACTTCAGCAAAGCCGGAGGTGACCTTTGGTCCAACCTCTGATTTTAACCTTCTGTAATGTAAGCAACCTAGCCTCAAGGCACGTGGCAGGAGTAGCAGTTGATCTTTTTGAAGCTGATTTAGAAGAACTGTATGTGTTGATGTATGGGAACATTATTTTTATGAACTTTGATCAACAAGGAGTGCTCTGATTATTATTTTATAATTTGTATTATTATTATTTATGATTTTAGTTTTATTATTAAGGCATGTGTGGACATTACATGGAATATGGTACTGTAACTTGTGGGCCACCCAGTATAGAGCACTACTACCTTCTTCATGAGCAGTTCCACACAGATTAAAGAGCATGTGTAATACTGTACTTTGTGGGTCACCCAGTATAGATTGCTATGACCTCCTTTATCTTTCTTGCTGACTTGGATCACTGCTTGATAATTAGTTGTACACCCCCCAACCACACAGAATAAAGAGCACATGTTAATAGTATACCTTGTGGGCCACCCAATGTAAAGCAGTACGCCCTCCTTTGTCTTTCTTGTTGACCTGAACCCCTGCCTTGATGAGTAGTTCTGCACACTCGAGACGGTCTCCCAGAACACAAAACATTAGTGGTGTGCGTCCAAACTGATCCCCTGCATCCAACTCTCCTGATGTGGCTGAAAAGGGCAAAATTGTATAGCAGAGTGCTCTACATAAAATATCTTATTGATAAAACAAATAAGAGACTGACATGTAAACTGTGTGAGACCCAATAATAAAGCAACAATTCATATCAATGTGTCAAGGATACTACTTGGGAATGTCCCCACACCATTATCAAATATTACGAGTCTTTATATTAGTAAGAACTGGACCCTCCAATGTTTTCAAAAAAGCTGGAATCAATTTCGTCATTAAAGAGAAGAGTTAAATATTTGAAATTTGTTTGAATACAGAAGAATGGTGACTATGTTTATTATTGTACTTTTAAAGTCCAGCTGTATATAAAGAAACCTACCATATATACTTGTGTATAATCCAGACCCAAATGCAAACAACATAGACCCTGATCTGCCGTCGCACAATGTGTTGGCAGATCAGGGTATATGTTGTTTGTTCTACTGATTAGTCCTTAAAAACAACATAGACCCTGATCTGCCGTCGCATAATGTGTTGGCAGATCAGGGTCTATGTTGTTTGTTCTACTGATTAGTCCTTACAAACTGCATAGACCCAGATCTGCTGGCACATTATGTGCCAGCAGATCTGGGTCTATGCAGTTTGCTGTTGGTATATGCTTTTACACAAGTATTTAAGGTATATGTATAATACTAGTTAACTGCATCAAAACTACCTGGTTTTTACATGGTACTGATTTTCATCTAAACAACATGTTTTTCACTATTTAGTCAGCTAAGTAAAGTGGCAAAAAAAAGCTGACAGAGACATATAGCTGGTGATATTTTACAGACATTACCAAAATTAAATATGGATTTTAACAAAACATTGAAATATATTTTATATATTCCAGTACACCACTAACCTACTTTAAAGTTACAAGACAGTCATTTTTTTCTCTGAATTAACATATTTGGTCTTCCATACACTGGGCTATTCACATTTAAAACAAAGCATTATGAAGAACACTTGGTTAAAAATTCATGTACGCAGATAGAGTAATAAAATCCATTCTACATATATGTTGACCACCTTGTTATTTTAAGACATGGTATTTGTGGCAATAACTGAGACTCTGCCTTGCACCCCAAAACACTAATGATTTGGATTAACGTAAATAAAAAAAATATCACAAACATTTACCCACAATAAGCCTGGCAAGGCATGCCTTGTCACCTTTCACAGCTGCAGCATGCATTTGTGTGATACCTTCTACATTTAGTTTCTGAGTGGACTCACTACTGTCAGGAAATGGGCCTCGGGGGCTGGTGACCCTTTCAATCTGAGGGGGGAAAAAAATAGAATTACAGTAAAACATTGATTAACGGTACTCAAATTATCCTCACTTTTCAATCATCCTGAAACAAACAATATACTCTAGACCTATAACTGCTTCTTAAAATTTATTTATTAATATAAAATGAAAAATGCCCGTATATCCAAGGGCATTCAGATCATCACTGCTTGACTGTATATGATTATGCAAAGATATCAAATACACAGACCTTGCATATGCCACACAAGATGGATGTCTCCAAATAATGACAGTGGTACAGTACTCCTTCATCATAATATTGTGCCAGTCATTACTCTTTTATTATTATATACTTCATAAATAGTCCCATTAGTTTAACATTGTTGCTACTGCTCAATATCTAGTGGTATTGACCATAGTTAAGAAAAAATATTCACTGCTTCCTTATATAGTAAACATGTGCCTGCATTTAATGAACAGCTTCTGGTGTGGGCTAATTAAAAATGGTGATGGAATGCTGACCATGTCACAAAACTGATGGCCACCAGATACATGTACCAACAAAGACTGTAACCATTTGTACTCGACAACAGTGCTGTAGAATCAATAGATCTAGCACTCATCCAACTAAAAATAGCTATCATCCAAATTAAAAAAGAAAATCTGAATACATCCGAGATTTAAACTGCAAGAAAAAAAAAATAAATATGATTTATAAAAACATTGAAAATGGATGGCCAGTGATTGCTAGTAGCTGCTGTTAGTATGAGAGAGAGAGAGAGAGAGAGAGAGAGAGAGAGAGAGAGAGAGAGAGAGAGAGAGAGAGAGAGAGAGAGAGAGAGAGAGAGAGAGAGAGAGAGAATGTGTGCATGTGTGTGTGTGTGAGTATCAAACTGACTTTTGATACAATGTATCACTCATCAACTTTTTTGCGTAAACAGCGCACTTTTTTCTACTCTGAATCGCAATGTTTTATCCTTTACTTGGAATTTAATGAAACACATGGATTCCAAAATGAATCTATATCCTTTTTTTTGAGGTATTATCCAAGACTGATAAACCACAAAACCCTGGCAACAATCATGATGCACACTGCACTTTTAAATTTACACGCTACCATGACGGCAGTATTGAGACAACCACAATGATATCATACGACTACATTTTTCTGGCTCATCTTTTCATAATGGTGTCTTCAATATTCATTGATGTATTGTATCGTTTTTTTCCTAATATCAGTATTTTGTTGAATTTCTTTGGCTACATGACATTCCATCCCCGTTAACAAACTTAGTTTCATTCAGTATTGAATGAGAATCACCTCAAGTAAGTGCATGCCTCCAAAGCAGTAAAATAGCACGTATTACTGCGTGGTGTTCAGGTTTCATTCATTAAATGAATGATGTCTAAAATGTTCAATAAAATGTTGAAATATTTTTGTTTCAATTGTGTTATTCATATAACATTACAATATGATTAATATACTCATTTTTAGGTATATGATGAAAAGGTCACTGACTGAGTATTAAAAAATATTCGGCCCTCGTTCGTGTGGTGTAAAATGCCCTCACAAGGTCAGGCATCCTGTACCACATGACCTTGGGTCCAATATTTTTCAATATTCAGTTAATAGCCTACTCTTATATTGCCGTCTGTGACAATACTCTCTCATTATAATGCTGTCTACGGGAGTCATAGAGTAAGCTACAAAAGTCTGTAAAATTAGGGATTGTTCTTGTCGCTGATATTGCTTTGGATCTTGGAACTCCATTGTTACCATATATACTCTTGTATAAGCCAATACCAACTGCAACTGCATAGACCCAGATCTGACATTGCATAATGCACCGGCAGATCTGGATCTATGCAGTTTGTAAGGACTAATCATTAAAACAAACAACACAGAACCTTATCTGCAGGCACATTATGTGATGGCAGATCAGGGTCTATGTTGTTTGCATTTGGACCCGGCTTATACGCGAGTATATACGGTAAATATCGAGTTTTAGTGTGATGCAAAGTATTGAGAATACTGATGACTCGAGTGTTGAAGTGATACTAATTTATATAAGATCGTATGGAAGAACAACTCCAGAGATACTGCTATTCATGGTCCTTTTTTACTATTGTAAACATAATGCTCTGAATAATCTTCATAAAACTGTTCAAACTTTTCTTTTCTTTAAATGTTACAAGGGAGTTTATATTAAGATTTTAAACTTTATTTGAGAAATTATTGCAGTGATTTCCTTGTATTGGGTCACATATTGTTGCTTGTGTAATATTCAAGGGAGATAACCAATATCAGGTATAATCATTTACCTAAATTCGAGTTGACTCACTTGCCAGATATAATCGACCAGAAATACCAGTATTTCTATATTTTTTGTTTTAAAACTGATTTTAGTGAGAACATAAAGTTTGTTACTATTATTAGTAACATAAACAATATTTGGAAAGAGAATGGACTCTTATGTCATAGGCACAGAAGGATTGAAATCCCCTGAAGCCAAAAATTAAAAAACACTTCTCCACTGTTTGGACTACAACCCACAAATGCTGACTTTACAGCTGATCTTTTACAGTGATTACCAATGACAAAGTAAAATTTCTGTTCCGTTAACATGGTCACTAGTGCTGCGAGTCTGTGAATTTTATGCTTGTTTTGAATTAAATATCTTTCACTACTAATTCATTCAGTATGTTCTGTGAACTGTCTTTGAGACTGAAATATGAGAACACAAACATACAGATAAGCTCATGTCTTAGTTAAGACATTTGATTACTCAACTATGGTTAAAAAAAAAAAACAAACTGTCACAGTATAAATTTCATATTTTACATGAAAAAAAAATCGTATTCAAATTCAAAATCAAAATTGTGCAGAATCCTGTGTATTGAATGCTCAGCTGTGGTATAATCCAAAAACCTTGCATAGTCATTAGAGCAAGAAAAAGTAGGTCAGAGTGATCCACTTTTTCCCAAAGGTGAGAAGAATCCTTCAAGATAAATGCAGCCATCATGTTTCTTGACAGTATATGCAACAGTGCCAGAGAAACTGAGCTAAATGCAAAAAATTGACATATTCACTGAAGTATGAAATAAAGGTCACCCTGACCTCCTTGTGCCTGTGCTGAGCAATACCCTCCACCATGATTATTCACATCAACTTCTATTACTGTACATATAACAGTGCTAAAGAAACTGAGTTAAATGCAAAAACTGAATGCTGACGCCTATGCTAACAAAATGGACAATGATGTTGGTGAAGTGGTACCTATGTCTCAGAAGAAAAGGTTTGCAGGTGAGTCAACTAGAATTCTGCAGAATGCTTTGCTTTGCATCACCTGGATAAACACAATGCCACTGCCATTATAAAGTGCTACAATATTTATTCTAACAGATCCACCGTCTCTAATAAATATGTTTGCAATCAAATCTTGAGAACAGAGTTTAACATTTTCTTTTTTATAATCATTCTTCCCTTTTAAATTAATTTACTAAACACTTTCCAAACTTCCATGTTTAAATCTGTTATCCATAAATAAAATACAATTGTTTTACCCATGACTGTACCTTTTGCTGGTGATAAATTAACATTCACACCTAGTCTGGTTCATAATTCAAGCATCAGGATAGAGATAAAAAGCATCTTAAAGATAAACTAGTCTAAAATTATGTGACGCCGATCAGGGTCTATGTTGTTTTCATTTGGACCCAGATTATATGCGAGTATATACAGTACTTTGTTTTACATTATGAAGGATGTATAGTAGAAGCAAATTATGGTTTTTGACATCAATAAGAAAAGACTCTCCAATATAAAATTTGTTACGTGTATCAGTTAATGTTAAGTAAAATATATAGTACAAGATCCATTACAGTTGTTAAGTAAAATATATAGTACAAGATCCATTACAGTTGTTCTTGACTTGCCAAAAGTAAAATATATAGTACAAGATCCATTACAGTTGTTCTTGACTTGCCAAAAGTAATGGCAGGAAAACGTTGTTTTTTTTTAAGGAAAACCAAACACACATAGGTTTGTATCAAATAATAATACCTCTTGCTCTCAATACATTTTTAATAAGTTTCTGAGACAACTAAAACAAACTCTTTATAGAAATTGAAACATTTATTCAGTTACAGAACATTATTCAACTTTTCATTCCTTGAAAATTATAAACCATGCCAAACATTTAGAGATAGGATGGATTCTGACATCAAAATCTGCACAAAAATCTAGGCCATGAAGTACAAATTCCATATAGATTTGGTTTGAAATACATTGTTTTCTCTATACATTTATGTCAAAATAAACAAAGTTGTCTTCATCTCTAAAATCAAAATACTAAATACATTAAAACTTAGAGGGAATTGTGTCAACAAAGGTCCAACAATATTTCTGGAAAGTTTGACCAAATATGGCTGCTTTTTTAGATGTTAAAAATATATTCTTCATCTGGTTGTTATGGAAACAAAGCTTCTGTCACTCCTTAAGTTCATACAGGACAGATGATAAAAGAATAATGTATGATATTGTATTTCTTACTTTAAATGAATTTGGAACACTCCTCCTAGTCTTATCCTATTTCAAATACAAATTTTCATGTGAAGAATTCTTTGGTACCAAAGTTTGTGTGATACTGAACTTAAGGAAAATTGTGTTCTAACAGATATCTTCAGAAAAGCAGCATGTCTGCATGCACTTTCTTTCATGCATTCTTAACCCCATACTGCTAAGCTTATAAGAATTCTCAGACAAAGGTGGATAAGGCACACTTACTCAAAACTCAAAATATGTCACATCATTATCAAATGGGTTGAAATCCCTATACATATATGTGTCAACAAGTAAATTCCTGTAGAATACTCCCTCATAGTCAACAACTCTGATCATCAAGGTAGTACCAAAACAGTGAGATGTGACACAACCTTCAGGCTTTAAGAATAATTCACACAGCACATCATATGCCCATCTCATGACAGTTTCCCTACCAATGAGCTTGACCTTTAAACTCAAAACCTGCCAGCTGCATGAAAAGGTGTGGAACTGGGTAACATGTCATCAAAATATCTGAAGGGGATTAAAAAGTGACAGTCTGGATAAGGAAAAGGGCCACTGACTTACATTATCACTTCCCTTTCTGTGGACTTATGGTAGGGGGGCCTAGCTATGGTATGTGTCACACTGTGTAGTCAGGATATATACATGGGCAGAGTTTCATTAAAATCTTTGCAGCTGTTACAAAGTTATGGGCTGGACAAGCCGATGTTAACAGAAGGATTGACAGACAGATGGACAGAAAATGCCTTAAAATAATGTGCCAGACTTAATACAGGTCTATAAAAATGCATCAAGATTCATATAATAATTTTCACACAACATCAGAGTTACATGTCACCAGAAGTATGTATTCCTGACTTGACAATGACCTTGTGAAATGACCCTGAACATGGTATGCAACACACTCTAAGTCTCTAGTCATTATATGTCAGCATACATATATTCTTCCCAGTATCTTAAACGGCTTCAGAGCTATGGCATAGATAAAAAAATTGAGTACCTTGATCTTCAAGATAGAACCATGAAAGTGGTATATAAAACACCGTCAAATCATGAACCTGAGCATATTAAGTTTCTTCTCTCTAAATATGGGGTTTTTAGTTCAAGACTTGCCAAGAAAAAATATGTACATGTACACTGACATGTGACCATAATACTGAGACTTAGATCATGAAAGTCACCAAAAGGTCAAGATGTTAAATTGTACAATGTTTGATAATACTACATGTAATGGCTTTAAAGTAATAGCCAAGGCATTACAAGTAAGTAAACTTGAAATGACTGTGACCTTTACATTGCAGATAGAATCCTGATAGTGGTACAAGTCACAGCATCCAAAATATTTAATTTTGTTACTGAAATGACTTCTGACCTAAAGCCCAACCATAAAAAATGACCCTGACCTTGAGAATTGGATCAATAAAGTGCATAATGTGACATAATCTTAGCTCACGTTTCAAAATGATAGGAAGTTTCATCTCAGAATTAATATCGTTGAGAATTTCCAAGCTAGAGCCCTGACACAAAAATAAATAATGTTGATCTACGATCTTAACCTTGATGAAATACTATAAAAAATAAATAACACATTCAGAAGTTATGATGTAAACATAAGTTTCATTACACTATCTTCAATAGCTTTAGAGTTGTAGTCATAATACAAAAAGTGAGTAAGCTTCAC
Organism: Margaritifera margaritifera; assembly: GCA_029931535.1. NCBI lineage: Eukaryota > Metazoa > Mollusca > Bivalvia > Unionida > Margaritiferidae > Margaritifera > Margaritifera margaritifera. Next base: position 328,615 of record JAQPZY010000798.1, read on the forward strand.
ATGTGACTGTAATTTTGCTGATAGTAGCATACTATTGATACACATGATACAGTGTAGGTACAAGATACACCCACAAGCTATGATTTTACAGGGTAAAATGTTTCAATCCATTATCTGTAACAACTTTACAGTTTCTGGGAAACAGTTTGGATGCACAAAAAATTATACTGACCTAAGACCTGGCATAACAGATAGGTCAGTGAAAGTGCTATGTGACAACATCCAGTCATGATGTATAGCTATACCAAATTTAATGTCTATAAATTTGTTTAAAAGTGTGTTAAGTAACTGCCAAATAAAAACAATAGTGTCACACAACAATGTCCACCTCTGACATTGAAGTGAGAACTATGAAAGTGGTAAATTTGATACCCGTTTTTACATACTACTAATTCTATCAGTTTGAGAGTTGCAACTAGCACACAAAAAGTAAATATAATCTTGATCTGTGACATTGACCTTCAAGAAAGGGCATCAACATGAACTCAAGTTCCGATGTGTAAATTAACAAAATATCATCCAGCCAATTGACTGGTGTAAGTAAACCACCCAAGCATAATAATTTTGGAAGATTTTCTACAAAATTGCACAAGTATGTATGCACACTGATTCCACATTTTCTTCAAGAAGCAAGTGGGCAGTGTCACTTGTATAGTTGCTCACTGGATGATTGCTTGCCTAAACATGAAATTTAGTGTAATCCAGATATACGGAAAAACCTAGAAATGTGTTAAATGATGTACCACTGCATTTCACCGGGCTCCATAGCAACTAGAGAATATACATGGCCTGATCCAGGGGCAAATGTTTCAATATTGTAAATATATATTTCTCTTTTCATATCCAGTTAGTGTATATTTAGTTATATGGTGGGAATCTTGATAACATCCAAGTTATGAGATAAAGGTCAAGTCCTCTACTCCTTGAGCACTACCCAGGTCTTGCATTGGATGTACAAGTGCATTTATCCCTTCATGCCCATTAAATGTACACATGGTTGTTGGGTGGGAATCTTAAGAGTTTCAAAGTTATGAGCCAGGGTCAAGTTCCTAAAACCAGTGGCACAAATCAGGGTCATGGAAAGTGCCCAACCTAAGGGCCATAACCCAAGGTCTGTATTGGAGATGTTTGATTTTATCTCATCTCCTTCAAACCTATATATGGTTATAGGTTGGGGATTTCAACAGTTTCCAAGTCATGACACAGAGGCAGCATCCCCACAGGCCCCCCCCCTCGGGCAAGACCACACAGTTTAATCCAAAAGCATGTTTTACATATGCTATTGCCATGGTTTTGATGATGCTACAAGCCAAATTTCAGATCTCCACCAACAATACTTTGAATATTGAGATTTTTAAAAATTAACTATCTCCAGCCCATGGTAATACCCCCAAGGGTCATACTGAACTCTTAAAACCATGGTGCACATCTAAAGACCACCCAATCATATCCCAAAGTTTCAAGTCTGTATCCAGGGCCGTCGCAAGTTTGCACTAGAAAAAACAGTGCCCTGGGCAAGCGTTGCCTTCGATGGCCCCATTAGGGAAAAAATACCACAAACTCCGCAAAATGGTGCCCCAGGTGATCGCCCGTTTCGCCTACCCCTTACGACAGCCCTGTCTGTATCTTCAATGGTGTAGGAGATAAACTACATTACTAATGGATGGACAGACTGGCAGACATAATTCCCACCTTTTTTTAAAAAAATGCATTAGGGTAAAAGTTACTGTTAATTTTGGGGGAACTTATTTAAACATTATGACTGTCAATGACAGTTATGAAAAAATTTCAAATACTATCAATACTTAGAAAAAAATATTTCACTGGTTGACAAAAGTACACCTTCCATGAAACAGTCATATTGCATGTCAGATGGGCGCCAATTTCATTTAAGACCAAATGGACATCATAAGAAGTCTTTTGAAGAAAAAAAACACGTCAAAATGACTTTCTGTTCAGGAGGAGTTGCGATAACAAGATTTTCAAGATGGCTGCCATATTGGACTTCAGCACCATTTTTATTTAGGACAAACTGAACATTATAAAAAGTCTTTTAGGGAAAACCCCATGTTCATATGACCATCCATGTAGGAGGAGTTGTGATAACAAGATTTTCAAGATGGCTGTCATATTGGGCTTCAGATTAGCACCATTTTTATTTAGGACCAACCAGGTATCATAAGAAGTTTTTTAGTGAAAACCACATGTTGATATGACCATCCATTCAGGAGGAGTAGCGATAACAAGATTTTCAGCATGACCACTGCTGTGGCCACATTAGAACTTGAGCAGCACCATTTTCATTTATAACGAACTAGACCATGGGGTGAATATTGTAACAGCAGTAGTTGTTCAAATATGTATACAGGCTACCTGCACGATATATTTATAGAACACAAAAACAAGGTCATGACTTTTCAGATCTTAAAGTTTGCCTCTGATTATCTATGTAAGTTCAAATATTTTACATATACTTTATGGGTCAGAAAGTTGTGTATTTACTTCGACAACAATTTCCTACAGTTTGATAATTTTTCATTATACAGAATAGTGCTCCTTTAAAACAGTGTGCATCCCCCAAAAAGTAATTCACTGAGAGTTATTATTAGTATTATTATTATTATTATTATTATTATTATTTACAAATTTCTTGAAATGTATGAGAAGATCAATCAAGAATAATTTCATACAGGATGTTACCTGTGTACAAATAAAACCCCAACACAACAGAGACAATTGACATAATTAATTTTAAATGTTGATAACGAAAAGAAATATCTCAAAAGCATGAAATATAAATCCTATTTTATCTAACATATGCTAGATTTTCACATGTCATGTTCCTAAATTTAACAGCATAAACAAGTTATCAAAATAAATGAAAATCATACCTCAATTAAAATGTATGTATGCATGTATATGGTTTAACAGCACATCAGCACAATCCTAGAATCCTAGCTATACAATGCCAAGTAAGTTCAGATATCACCCAAAAGACAAAAAAAACCAACAAAGAGCAAATTCCTTAAAATACAAGTGCAGTTTTTGATAAAAACCGCACTCTTTTAAAAAGTCCAAGACCTTCTCAGCTGGAACATCATCACAGGATGCATCCCAGCATGCATCAGGTCTATTCTACACCCCCAAACCCACAGGTGGGCCCTATTTCAATTAAATAAACCACAAAATATTTGGCATGTTGCTTTCAATTTTGTTTCCTTTTTGACAAGAGCATTGATAATATGACCAATAAAATTCTTGAGATTTAAAAAAATAAAATGAGCACCACAAGTACTAACACATGCAAATATATAAATTACTCTCAACCCCAATCAAATTATTTGCATCATATAGACTCTCACATTGTTTGATTCAGGATCTTACCTGGGTGAGGGGCTCTGTGGAGCGGCCTTGGTCTGAAGAAGAAGCTGTCATCTCATTATCTTCAACCTAAAAAAACCCAATAATAATAATAATAATAATGATAATAATAATAATAATAATAATAAAAATAACAACAACATCAATAACAATTACAACTAGTACCACCAATTTTCACTGTGGCAAACACCAAAGCTTTTCATTACATATCCCCCCACCCCCACCCCAACCTAGACCCAAGGGGAAGACTCCAAAACCAATTAGATATGTTATATGACTGCAAGTTTAAAGCTTAAAATATTCAGATATGTCACAGTAACTGCAATTTTTATATACTGTATTTAATCTGACTTCCTCCTAGGGATCCAAGGAAGAGGCATATACCCCGTTCTCATATGATTACCATATGGGCAACCTATGTATAAAGTTTAGTGAATTTCCATGTAGCAGTTTAGGAGACAGAGACAAGACAGACAGACAGATGAAGAGTATCACAATATTCCAGCTAAACAATGCTAAAGTGTGGAGACAATATTTAGTTCTGTCATACACGATTAACCAGTAAAATTTATGGAAGAGAATAGCATCTGTCCCAAATGACTGTCTTACATGTAGTTACTACAGGCAATTATCATTAATTAATCTAACGTCTTTTTTTAAATTATTGCCCACCAGTAACGATGTCCAATTTTTGTTGTTAACATTTTTTTGGGGAGTTGATTAAGATTCCATCTGCAAGGTACATTTTTGAATTTATGTGGCCACAGTATACATAATTGTCTCACAGGGATGATTCCAACAATACAATTTTAGATAGCAGCCATTCTGATCAGCTCTCTTCTTTAGATAGTGCATACTTTCCATAATTACCACATATGTATAAAGAAATTTCAGTCACAGTACATGAAAGTAGTGTAGAAGTATGCCAACATTCTCTCCACCTGTCCAATGTGCATGTTGCCAATGCAAACAACTTCACCTTATACCGGTCTCTGTCGCAGAAGTACATAATAACTGTAGAGTAAAACCTGAAAGCAATGGCAAGCTTTTGTATGACCAAGATGACTTCTGGGAAGGAAAAAGGTACAATTATGGTTCTGATCTAGTAACGCATGTAACGGATATGAATAGAATGAGGAAAAAGTTCTGGCATGCAGATTTAATAAGTTTTGATTGGGATATTTCAAAATAAAAATTCTGGGGCCACCAACGGAAATTTGGGCCACACCAATTACTACAGCAGAATCATCCCTGTCCTTGGTAAAATTTGCATACACTGCATGGCGTTTATCAACCTTGTAACAATCATCCATTGTTTAGAAACAGTCTTGGGCATGTATGGCCCAACAAAATCCTTATGGTATTATACTTGTGAATGCTAAATTTGGTCCTGTCTCATTTTCAGATGGGTAATTTTGAAGTGTAATGATTGTCTCCTCTCTTTTTCTCCCTTTTAAAATAATCAGTCACTAGTATGTTTCTCATTTATACTTTATAAAAAAAATCTGTACTGAATCCACCCCACCCCCCAACAAAAAAAAAATTGCATGGTGTATGTTTTCCTCATAAGCCATTCTACCCCTAAGATAGATAATGGAAGCAATCACCCTGAATATATTAAAAACCATGCCCATGACATTAATGTGTTTGTCAAGCAATAGCCCTATTACCTCCCTCTCTATGATTCCATATTGTCAGCTATATCATGGTTAACTGACCACATACATTATTTTGATGCTAACAATAGCTGAAAATATCTATAGTGATCGCTGCTACAAAATACACCATATTTTTTGGTCCTAATATTGTCTCGTTAATTGTAAAAGTTGGACTACATGCACTTTTGTAAAATACCTTCCTTATGATTTGCACTAATCCTGTAAAAATTGCAGAAATTTTACAAATGAAATGAATGATTCGAATCTTATACAGTGATACCTGTCTAGACTGATTACACTTTCTGCCATCAAAAGTGGTCTCCCAACAGAGGTCACCTCATTATATAACACAATTAGCCTGTGTATGAAAAATGTTTTTTTTCATGACAGATAATCTTCCAAAAAATAGTGGTCTTTACTAAGATAACTTTATCCAAAGGAAACTCAAGTAACTTTGTATGTGTACCTGAAACAAAATGCACTCAATCACTAAAACCATTTCTGAATGTGCTTAATTTCAATGACTTTACCTTCATTTTGAGTAAAAATCCACAATTCTGGCAATTATTCCCATGAAAAGCCACATAATCTTTTAGAACACATCATAACTGGAAGCACTGTGCCTGGTTTCATGAAGTTTACTTTTAAAAACCTTTGCCTTACCCTTGTCATCACAACTTCTTTATCTCTGTCCTATCATGCTAACTTGGTAAATATTTATCCATCTATTCTTTCCCTTTCACTAACTTACATTTTCAATTAACTTTATCTACACAAATTCAATACCTTACCAATAGCTCAGGTCAATATGGAGAGCAAATAAGAGGTTAGATGGATGTAGCTTTCAACAGTCAACCACTCCGTATACAATTTAATGATCTGACTACTGTATATGCTTGCATACAAGTCAATGCAACTGCAAACTGCATTAATCCAGATCTGTCATTGCATAATGTACCAGAAGCTCAGGATCGATACAGTTTATTTGCATTAACCAGTAGATCAAACAACATGGACCCAGGTTCTATGTTCTTTGGAGATGAATCTGACTTGTACTCACAAATTGAGTATATATGGTAAAAAAGTGGCATAATTAATCAATAAATGTTAAGATTATACTTCTATTAGAGTTTCTACCATTCCCAATGGGTGAAATTGGTGACACAGCAGGTTGCAAGAGATAATATAGACCATCTTGAGAATAATGGTCATATCAGGCACATGACGTAAAACCCCATATGAAATACAACATAACATTATGATTTTAATTTTAATTGTATTTAGTAATTAAAATTAATGTAATACTTAATGATAAATAATTCATTTTAAAAATTCCTATTACCTCCAACTACTCTGTTCATTATTTCTATCTTAAATAAAAAGAAACAAGAGTCACCTGAAGTGACGAAAGTTCTACTTCCAGAAACAAATTACTAGGAATTTAAGATAATACTATTTCTTCTTTTTTAACTGCGGAGTGTTGAAACCATATCTGATAACCTTGAGTGATAAGATTTTAAAATTAGCCACTGTGGCAGCCATACTGGAATAAGATCAGCACCATTTTCATTTAGGACAAACTAGACACCATTAGAAGACTTTTGTGAAAACCCCATGTTGATATGACCATCCATTCAGGAGAATTTGTGACAAGATTGTCAAAATGTTTATTGTGGCAGTCAAACATGTATTTGAGGTGCAATTGGCACCATTTTCATTCTAGGCCAACTAGGTATCATAACCAGTCTTCTGGTGAAACCACACGTCGATACAACTTTGCATTTAGGAGGAGCAGCAATAACAAGATTTTGGATGAATGTGTGCATACAATTTCATGGCAATCTTGCAAGAAGTTTAGGAGTAGCAATAACAAATCTTCTGATAACGGATGGACAGACGTTGGATGATGGACAAAAGGTCATCCATAAGCTCTTCTGATCTATGACCACTAAAGCTAAAAATTGGTATCTTACTCATAAGGACTTTGATGTTTGGGATGGCTGATATACACATACCGTATATTCTCGCGTACAATCCGGTCCAAATGAGGACAACAAATTGTGGGAAACCCGCAAGCCCGCACTCAATGTGCAACACTGCCTCGACTATTAGTGAAGTAACTCACTGTAGTACATGTAACATGAGTTGATTCAGATGTTTTTTCTCTTCTTATCGAAACAACTATTCCAGTTTTTAAACAAACTGTACAAACCTAAAATTTTATTTTTTTTCCAAATAATATAATGACTGCTATAAGAGATTATGTCCATAATATTCATAATTACAACAAGTCCATTCTGTGAAATGATTATGGTGCATTAAGATTTTCCATAGATTCCGGCCAGTTCAAAGAGTAATTTTGGATTGCTGGGGTTGTCCTAGTAGGCACTGAGACCAAGGTCACGTTGTAGCATGTGTGGTGCAACATGAATGCTGCCTGCAGTTCAACCTTGATGCAATCTGTCATCATATTTTCACACTGACCACAATAACCATAGTGTGGTCACACCAAAACCAGCATTTCCAAGTAACAACTTTGTGAATAGGTTGTACAGCTGACATTATTAAGAAATGTTTTGTTTTTTTACTAAAAAAAAAAAAAAAAAGCTCATATACATAATTATCATGAAACAACAAAGGTACTGGATTATTTACCACAACTATAGCCAGTAATTTTGTGCAAGCTGGTAGGCCTATGATTCATATATATTTTACTTGGCTTTCTTGAAACTGGGAGCTATTGCAGCTCAGCTAGTTGGCACAACAAGAGAATTGTAATCCAAAGATCATGGGTTTGACACGTGCTTAGGCAAGCCCAGCTCAGCTTCTTTACTGTGTCCTTGGAAACAGCACTTAAGCTTTGCTTCCATTTTGTTGGAATAATACAGCTCTTCTTCATTATAATGCACCACGTTATAATGTGATTCCGCATATAACACAGTATCGCTATGGACACCATAAATCATACCAATGCAAAACACATCACAGTTCTCAATATATCACTGTTCTCAATACATGGTTCAGTGCATAATGCAGTCGGTGGTTATGGACCCCAACTACTTTGTTATAACAAGGGAGAGCTGTACAGCCAAATAAAAGTGTAGTGAAGAACAAACCAAACAACTTTTTGTGAAATAAGCTCTAAATTAAATTTTAAGTGAGCAAAGCTCTTAGACTTTAACTATTTTGTTTTAATATATTCCATTAACCCATCATTCCACTGGACTTCTTGTGTGGCTCTCTGACCTCTCAACCAAAAGAGTTTTCATTGTCACACCAGAACAAGTCTTTTTTTAAAATTTGGAAAAGTGATTTGGCTGGTTGATGAGATAGATTGATGTAAAACATCAAATTAGATAACATTATGTTTCATGTAAACTTTGACAGCTTCACTGGCTGATTGAAACACACCTCATGCATTGGTATCTGTATGAAAAATGATGCCTAATGACATCCATGTAAGTTTACAATAGAAGTTTTAGCTTTGAATGATCACAGAGAGTTCATCTAGATATTGTTTTAAGATCCCAAGAAATGTTTGTGTACTTCTGTGCAAAGCGCATTCTCTTGGTAACAGTGATCAATGAAACATTTTTCCAAACTCTCGCATGCAAAGATATGGAACCACATGCGAGTCTTGTTGAATGAACTACTGTATATCCTTGTGTAAAACCCTGGTCCAAATGCAAACAACATAGACCCTGATCTGCCATCACATAATGTGCCAGCAGATCAGGGTCTATGTTGTTTGTTCTACTGATTAGTCCTTACAAACTGCATAAACCCAGATCTGCCAGCGCATTATGCGCTGGCAGATCTGGATCTATGCCGTTTGCAGTTGGTATGGGCTTATACACAAGTATATAAGGTACTCATGTACTGGTACATGTATATATGGTGCACCCAGCTATGAACAGCATGTAGTCAGACCTGTCATCGCATAACAAGATCAAGGACTATCAAAAGTAAAATAAACAGCGTAAACTCTAATCCACCGGTACAGTCTATACTATAATAAACAACGGTGTATTCCTTATACATGAACACACATGGTACTATCCATTAAGCACTTTTACCTATAAAAAAAGAATTATCACCTACTTATAAAACACGCCTTATCAACAGAAAGTTTAATCAACAGCTTTGCACATTCAAGTCAAGGGTGATTAAATAAAAGCACACAGACAATCTCTATTGAGAACTATTTTACATTAAATCTATAAATTAAACCCCATAATGTTCGTATTATTATATATCAATTAAGAGAGTGGTTTAGATTATATGTGTAAGTACGAAATGAAAAACATTCCTTTCACATAAAAAAAATTGTTAAACTTTAATGTATTAAGTACTTCCAATGGTAAACATTTCATAGGGTCTGGATTAGGGAACCTAGTATACAATTAACAGAATTTGTCCTAGAATCTTATGGTTACAGTTTGGGCTAAATACTAGGGAAAATCATAACCTGTCAATTTGTACTTAAAGCCATATTGACTTTCACAAAGTTTTGTTTTCTGAAGTGATTTTCAATTTTGTGAGAAATTCTTACTCTATGTCTCCTGGAGTGTATAAACCTGCATATCTTAACAACAGGGTTTAAGAAATAAACTTATTACGATGGTCTCTTCTAGGAGAAAAAAATCAAATGATTGCACAAATATTATGCATCAAATTTTCAAGCCCAACCTTTATTTCTTCATGAAATCTATCTTATTATCAGAAAATTCCCCCTTTTCTTCAATAGATGAGTTAATGTCCCAATTAAATTGTCAGTTTAAGAATAGATCCTGTAATACATGAATCTCTGTATGAAACGTGTATGCATCTCCATGAAGAAATGCATTTTGTTAAGTGATTTCTGACACTGCCATGATTTCACATACTCAGTGCATGGCTCTCCTCAAAAATTATTTTTGATTAATTTGAAACAAACAACAACAAAACCCTTGAAGAAAATTAAAATCTAAATAAATGTTTTTTAAATAGCAGCACTTTACAGAAAATATAATTATGAGATGATGAAATATCATGCTGATATAACTTAATTGCCAATTTTTTTTTTTATAAAAGCACCCCTATGGGTTCAGGAATGTAGAATAGGCCTGCACGATTGTGGGATTGATGTGTTAAAGTTGTGTATCATATTTTCAAGCCCAACCTTTCATTAAATTCCTCCTATGTTTCGATTTTTATACAAATCGAGTGTGGAAATTTCTTGCTAAATTACCAGTTCTAGAATAGACATGTGGCCCAATGTGCGCTCGTTCATGTTGTCGCAGGCAACTAATGGAGGCATGAACCACAGTGGCTCAGTGGTTCACATGCAAGACTCGCAACTGAAAGGGTGTTTGAATCCTATGATCTGAGCAGCCCATGACAGCTACCATGGTGTGTCCTTGGGCATGGCACTTTATTCAAATTGCCTTGGCACTATATAATAATCGTGTGCTGCTGTGCCATAAAAACGCAAAACAAAAAAAAAACAACCTTACAAAAAAACCTACCTTCAAAATTTGAGTTAAAATCTAATTAATACTTTCTGATTTGTCAAGGCCTGAAATTATTATATACATGTACATATATTACTGTATATTCTCTATATTTAACCATACATTGTGGGATCTTGTTAGTTTATGCTCCCACAAGCTAATATAGCATATAAAGTATGAAACATTCAGCAATCACTAACACCAAGCTGTAACTGGTGACCTCACCACTGGTCACACATAAAGTGATAAGCAGGTACTAAGTTAAGACAAGGTGGAACAATAAAAGACAATATCTGACCCTATAAACTTACCTGGATATAACTGTCAGATTTGTTAAGGATCAAACTTTGACTCTGACAACACCGTAACAATTTGGTCATTATGTTTTGATGTATTTCAACTTCATGTCTGTAAAAAAATCCTCTGATGAAAGTTAAATTTCTGAGAGGACATTCACAGCTTAAACAGCAATTTTTCTGAATCCTAAGAATCCCAAACTTGGCCCAAATATAATGTCAGTGGACTGCAAAATCCCAATATAAAATATTTTTAAATCAAAGAGAATTACCTTTCAGTAAGTTACTCTTGAAAATTGTATTCCCAATTGATCAAATATTTTCCCAAAATGATGGGCCCATGCAGGCCGCACTCAAAATCACCCAAGAACAAGTGGTTCGATTGGGTCTGACATCGCTCACCCTGCTGCCATCTACCCAACACTGAAATGCAAGGACAGCTGGCCAAGAAATCTGAGTTAGCATGCTGCCAGTCAAAGGTTTTTCTATTTTTGTACTGGCCGTTACATAATGGTTGACTCACTGGAACCTTTTGTGCAACCTTGAAAGGCCTTATGCCAGGATGCTCTGTTAACTTTGGTCAACTTCTATCCTGTAGTTTTTGATAATTCTTTTAAATGTTTTTAATGCCAAAATGCTTTCTGTCAAATTCTGAAGCATTTTTGAGAAGTTGCTTAAAGGTTCTTCTAATTTTATTTATGGCAGCTATATTTAACTGTAAATCAACATATTGTTCATGTTGGAAAGGCCTTCATGCCAGGCTGCTTTCTGTAAATTTTTGTCTGATTCTGTTCAACCATTTTTGAGGTGTTTTTGAGGTCATATGTTTTTTAGTAATGACAGCCATGTTTGATGGAAGATAGGCAACATTAGTTAAAAAACTGCAAGGTTTATGTGTAAGGCTGCATTCTGTCAAATTTGGTCAAATTCTGTTCAGCAGCTTTTAAGCAGATGATGTTGAAAGGTTTTCCTATTTTTTAGTAATGGCCATATTTGGTGGATCTGCATTATTTGTTAAAAAATAAAAAATAAAAACTGAAAGGTCTCCTTGACAGAATGTTTTCTGTCAAATCTGGTCTAATTCTTCTTTCAGTATTTAAGGAGAAGATGCTTAAAGGTTTGTCTAATTTTAGCTATGGTGGCCATATTTGATGTCAGATTGGCATAATTTGTCAAAATTAAAAGGCTCATGTCAAATTTGATTTTAAAAAAATAAAAATTGGTCAAATTTTGTTCAGCTGTTTTTGACAAGGTTAAAGGTTCTTCTGTCTTTAGTAATGGGAATTATATTCAATAGTGGATCAGGATGCTCTCTATCAACTTTGTTTGAAACAGGTCCAGTGGTTATTGTGAATAAGTTGAAAATAGCAGATAATACAATTATGCACACCAGATATAGAACCATGCCATAATCTCATCTGGCCTTATTGCCAAGTGAACTAAAAATCTATGCTAATGCCTTGAGGGCATGAAATGCTACCAGGGTATTCAAGGTTCTTTCTCTCAAAACTACTCATTTATAAACTGGAATATTATTTAATATTACGCACATACCACCAACCACTAATGAGTCTTGCTGTAGTTTTTAAAATGTCTTGGCAAACTTCAAACCATCAACTTTTCCGTGCAACATCATGAACAAATCAAAGAAACAGTTTCTTTTTTAAGGGCATCATGCATGTGACTTATATTTTTAACAAATTCCCCAAATAAACTGGTTCTGCTATCATCAAATGCCCCAATGCCAAGTGCAATCTAATTTAAGTTCTTCGTGCTTATTATTTCTAAACTATAAGAGGATAATTGCATTAAATGTAAGTTTTGAAACAACCTGGTCCTTTTGAGGTTCAACATGGAGATACAGGCCCATAAATCAACAAAAGTTTGAGTAGAGTATGTATATGAACTCAAGAAGTTTAATGCAAGCAAGGCCTGAGCTTTGCAGGGTGACAAAATTAACTACATGTAGGCAAATTCCATGGACTGAACTCGTTTATTACTCTTGATCATTGTGTCTGACATATCACATTTACATATGTAGGTACTATAATGATGTAAGTCATTAACAGCATATATACTATGTCATTTAAACTTATTACCAAGTCACAAACCTTCATACTCCTTGATAGGAAGTGTGAAGAAAAGAATCACTTAATTTAGAAGAAATTTCACAAATGACTAGAAAATCCACAACACTGGTAAAAATACACTTTTTGTGGAAAAATCCAAAGATGTGATCTCCTGTTTATGCACAGTTTTCAGAAGTCTTGTTATTTTTACATGGATTTCATCTCTAAGGGATACAACATTTTAGTTTTGAGCTGGTAAATTTGTGATCTTTTTTAGCCTTCTATTTTGATTACTGTACTTTTTATTTGTAACACAACCATAATAATTTACTAATATGAATGGTGGGGGTTTACCAGCTTTGATGTGGGGTCTATGTTCTGAAATTTTGGGTAAAATCCTTGACAAATTTGATTTTTTTGAATGACAATTCCAAGAGTATTTGATCAAAATTGGGATTTTTGCATGATTTGAAACAAGTCAGTCCCTGAGAATACAACCCATTCATGGCCCCTGAAAAAGCCCTGGTAATGTGGCCCATATTTAGCCCCAGAAAAGGCCCTGGGAGCAGTTTTCAAATATATAAAGTACAGAATTAATAGAACTCTATTTTTTCTGGCTACAGAAATAACCTGAAATAGTCTTCTGACATGGACATATGAACTAAGGCTTACACTTCACAAATAATAATTTTAAATATTCTACATGAATGAAAATATGAAAATGCAGTGATCACAGGTCGCTACATGTAGATAAACTATTTATAACCTCAATTCCTACCCCCCCCCCCCCTTCAGTTTGTGTAAACACTAATATAGCAATTTTATCATAAGTTTTAAACATTAGTATTACCAATGGCAATCTTATCATTCAAAATAGCAATCAGAAGTCAAGATAACAATTTTTGTGTAGGAAAATGGTGTGAAAAGTTGTAAAAGTTCTACTCAGAAGCTCCCTATATGCAGTGTTGTACACACAAACCACCATGCTCTGTGCATGTATACTCCTGATGGTGGTAGAGGTAATATCAAATTACAACCCCTCTGCATGTAGGAGGCTGCACAGCAAATGGTACTACTGTAGCTGATTGGCTGAAATACCACATCCCAGAGATAAATAACTGCACTGTAGATGGGAATCATAATTTGAATGTGCTTATGCCTGTCTTATCATATCTGTCATATATCTTATGTTTTTACCATACTTGTCTTTTTATCTTTGTATTTGTTCATTTATGTTTTTTTGCCATATGTATGATGTGAATGGCAATTACATTATTATTATTATTATTATTATTATTATTATTATTATAAGTGAACTGAAGATTTCTCTCTCTCTCTCTCTCTCTCTCTCTCTCTCTCTCTCTCTCTCTCTCTCTCTCTCAACAACAAATTTTATGTTTGGCACTTTCGTTTGCAAGGTTTCTAAACATCATACTGAAAGCTTGCAATCAACACTACTAATATATACTTTATTTAAGATAATTTGAAGCCAATTATTAGAGCTCTCTACAAGCACTTGCAGCTCATCTGTAAGCCATCAAATGTTAAACTTGGGTCTGAAATGTTCTACAACTGTGCATCATGTGAACCCTGAATAACCATGGATTTGGACCCTAAGTTTTCTGAAACCATGAATCCTGTCAATCCCAAATGTTGAGAGAAAAAAATCTAGTTGGCAGAAATAAAGAATTCTTAAATTCGAAAGTGAAAAATTACATGAAACCATGAGACAGTAATAATTACAGACAATAAGACTTTATCTGCCTCGAATGTAATGATTTTACATCATTTAGACTCCCTCTTTTTTCCCTTAATGCCCCTTTTTCCTCTTGGGATCCCCAGTTTGAAGAGACTGAGGATCCAGGATTCCAAGTGTCAATGGCCTTCAGACAGCACTGCATTTATACCATTTGATGGCTTAGATTCTTTACTGTGAATTATTATTATTATTATTATTATTATTATTATAGCAAAATGTTGATTTTCCATTACTTCTTTTGGTCATTCAGACAAATAAAAAATTCAATTTATCGCACAAAACATCTTCCATCTGACCTCAAGATTACAAGTAATTGTTACACTAAAACTCATTCTTGTCTCAAGATTCTGATGACTGATTTGTCGATGATATGAAGGTAGCCAAAAGATGTCAGAATTTAAAATAAACCCTTAGTTTTGTAGTACAAAATCCCCCACCCCCAGTGCTGAATTCTTTGAGAAAAGAAATGAAAATTGCACTCTGCTTTTTAATTGTTTGTATTTTATTTACTGTACATCTGTACATAACAGATACACAAAACCCTATATGAAAAACTATTGCTGAAGGCTGAACTTTATTATAAGCATCAAGTCACATACATTACTTTATCATATCTGAACTTACATGTAAAATTATAAATTACCTTTGTATTTCATCTCTATGTTTTGTTTCTTTTTTAATTAAAAAGTTCAAACATGTATAAAAAATACTCTATTCTTTATAGTAGCTCAACCATATACATGTGTGTCTCAGTGACAATGTTACATGTACATGTATATCCAAGTTGTGAAAATCACAGGTGTAGAATAAGTAACAGTTAATAAACATCCACTCCAGGAACACCACAGGTAACTTTAAACCCCATAAAGTATGTAATAAATGTTCAAAAAGTCTTTGCAGTTTTCATTGTAATTTATTCTAGTATATGTCTGTCATCTCATATCCACTTATGAGCTTATACAGACAGTCAACTGTCAAGTTCATGACCTGTTACTTGCTTAGAATATTAAGAAATATATACTCATTTGTTTTGAGAAGAATGGGGTTGATATCACATATTCAGCTGCCCAGTAAAAATCAATATCAGATTTATGCATTCCACCCAAGAATTGTCTTTGCAGTTTGTTCTTCTTTTAGCGCCTTGGAAAATTTATTGATTTGAAATGAATTAAGTTAATTAAATAATTTAATATAGAAAAGAAAGTGTAATCTCTTCTTGATTCCTTCTAGCTGCACACAAAATCAAAGAATGGCATGGTAAAGGGATAGAGAGTTGTTATAGTTGTAACATCACTAACAGTCACAATTATCACAGTTACCAACTGCCTTAGTTTTTCATTTGTTTATTATAATACTAAATATTTCACAACAAATGAGAATTGGCAATCTGATGACGTATATATTGGTGACACAACAATACACTCATAATGTTCTAAATTATTGCAAGGAAAAAAAAATATCGTTATTGGGACTGCAAGTTTTAGTGCTGGGACTGCAAGTTTTTTCAAGGAAGCAGTTCTGGACTGCAACTTTCAAAATCCTGTAGAGAACCCTGGAACATAAACTTTTGGTAGATGTCCTTTCCATAGGAGCTAGCTTTGCAACCGGCCCTTTAAACCACATATGTTGCCCTTGTTACGTCATGAGAGACATTGTTTTCTTATTTTTTGGTTCATGAGAATGCCCTATTACATGATTCATTCCATAAATCTCTCAGTCTCTTTGGTGTTTGTTTCTTGATCAAAACTAGACGCATCTACAAATTTCTGTTGGCTAGTCTTGCGAGAATCATGCTGATCTGTAGCTTTGTGTTTGGTACCAAAGAAATGATGTAAAGTTACCATCCAAAAAGTACACATAAGATAATCATTTGAAAATGAAAGTTAATCGTTACTTGACACAGAAAAACAGCTGACTTTATGACCATTAACAGTCGGGTTCATATTCATCCAATAAACAAAGTAAGTCCCAAAAATCTTTACACTATATTTCTAAATATACGATAAAATGCGAGTGTTCTAAACATTGCATAAAGATTATATAATACATGGATAAAAACTGTGCTGAGTAATGCTAAATATATTAAAGAGAGATGTCAAATCACATGCATGTATAATTAGTCTTTTGACCAAATTGGTCAAAAAGCACCAACAATCATTTAACAGGTGTCTGAATCTCCTTGTCTGCTTACATCTAACCTATACAGCTTCACCTAATCCCATTACAATCACTTGAACTTTGTTTGATAACTCGCACACTACATGATTGATGCTTGCTTTGTTGAAACATAAAATAAAAGAGAATTTCACCGACAAAAACACTTGCATACCAAGGACTCAGCTGTTGGAATTTTCATGCATCCAAAAATGAAAAGTATACATACTTTTATGCATATTTCTGTGTCCCAGAGAACCCTGTGTTCCACTTCCTTTGATCAAGCTCATACAAGAGCTTCACTCTGACTCTTCAATAATAATAAACACTTACCAAAAGGAGACCAGACTGGTTTCAATCTGCAATTACTTATAGCTGGTGTCAGAAAGCTAGGTCACATAATAAATTCCAGTAAACAACCTTTCACATGATCAAATTTTGGTCATTAACATTGGCAACTTTTATATTTCTATAATACATTGTAGCTTGTTGAATAAGAGTTTATTCTGGTTGAGTACATTTTTTGTTTTACTTGCCTGACTTGGTAAATAATGTTTTTTTATAGATTTTACACCCCTGGTGAGTATTAGGTTGGACTCAGAAGAACCTTCAAAGCGTACATTTCCTTAATAGATAACAAGTATTGAGAATGAGTTTTACTGTTTATTGTTATCACTGTGCTATATATAAAGTTGCTAGCACATAGTAGTGTAAACTGTTTAGGTGGCGCTCTACAATTTTGTATTTTGCATATATTTTGCATAGGTTAGATTTTTAAAGAAAAAGAATTTCCCAAGCTTTCATCACTGGTTATACTGGCTATTTATAAATGACCTTGTATATCTTAGGAATTGATAAAAGACCTTTTAATTCCCTTTATTTTGGTGAGGGGTGTAATTTGGGTTACAGAGTATACAACTTGGCCTTACTTCAGATTGGCACCTATCAAAAAACTGTTAGCTTCGCTTGGTCATTTTCACTTCCTGGACTTCAAAGATAAATTGTAAAAAAACAAGCTGATAATTTTTTTTTACTTTTTCTATGTTTTGTAATTTATTCACTGCACTTTCAGAAGCTGATATTGCCTACTCTGGCAAAATTTGTTTTTCATATTTTAATAACTGCTAAAGTTTGTGTACTTTGGACAAATTCAGGCTGATTTTTCGAGCATGTGGGAGCGTACATCCATTTTGATCAGTTGTGTGCTTAGATTTGTACAATTGCCACAAGTACAATATGTAAAAAAAATTTAGCCACAGTACATGAAGGTAGCAAAGAGGTATGAAAACATTCTTTCCTTTATACATGTTGCAAATGCAAACAACTTCATCTTACACCTGTCACTCTCTCAGAAGTACGTAATATCTGTAGAGCTAAGCTAAACCATCAGTCTCTGTCATTCAAATGCTCATATAAATCATACACATCACAAGTAAAGAATTCACAACCATCAACATAATGGGTATGGAGATATGCAATTTACACAAATTATTCTGACAAAGTGCAGTGAGGGTACATGTATGTCTTTCATATCTTATCTGAGCAGGACATCGACTATTTTCTTGTACCAATAGCAAGAAGGAAGCCTGCGACCCAACCTCCCCCACCCCCCAGGTCAAGTCAGTTTTGTGTGTGCATACACACTAGAACACATAATAATAATTCTGCACCCAATATCCCCGAGTTTGCATGACCAAACAGCGGTTATTGTTAACTGACACAGAGTAATGTAATTTAGAGCGGTTCAACTCATGGCTGGTCAAAATATGTCCAAGCAATACTAGTGACATTTCTAGTGCTCTCATTTAATTGAATTCTGACAGATCAGACTCCTCAAATGAATGTAACAAATAATATCTCCACATAAGAATGTATCACCAAAATATCATCTATTTATATTATCTTACCTCTAAAAAATCATAAAGATAATTAATATTTTCCTTCAAAAATGCTCTCAGTGATCTGGACACACAAATCCAAATATGGCGATGGTTACCCTAAATAGTCAAATCACTTAGGTTCAGGAATTTAACAGCAGAATACCATTATCTGCACTGCTATTGATCAAACCAGCTATGTCCAAACTGAGGTTATCAAGGGGAAATCTGCAATCGAATAAAACTGAGACTTCTAGGATGAGGACTGCTTCATCACAAATAAATGTAAACCAGGGTTCTCAATAGATTTAAAAACTGAAGAGTCATTTGACCCTTGATCAAATAAACTATAGAGTCAAAATTGAAATCTCAATAGTCATTTGTTGTTGACAGTCCTGAGCTTAGCTGGGATTTTTCATTATTCGTAGAGTAAACTGATATTTATGATTTATTGTCTCATGATGAATAAAGAGAAACATGTCTACAGCATTTTGTAAGAAACGAACGAGCAGAAAGTGAGACAGACATGGCCATTACTGATTTTTTTACAAGTGTGTCTCTTTCTAATTATGTATGAATGTATGTATAGTTGGTATATTAAACATAAAAAAGTTTATTTTAAACTTTATTTTTGAAGATTATACCTGCCCTTGGTGGCAAAAGGGTTTGGTTTTCCAGTGTCCTTAGACCCGTCACATATCATCATCCATTATTCACAACATTATCAACCCATGGAAATTCACTTTTCCACTCCTATTTAATTTTTGTTACAACTTTATATGTATTCTCCTTCTCCTCAGAATTGTACTAACTTTCTGTTTCTTTGGAGTCTGAGGGTCAGAATGATCATCATAGACAGGTAATTTTTTAGACTGAGACAGAAAAGAAAAAATATACTTCTTTGACCCATTGTGATTTAACAGTTCACAAATACATCTCATATATAACAAAATTATTCCATCTTGTTATTCAATCTAAAGTAATTCCAAAGCACAAAATAAATTACTAAGAGTTTAAATGTCCAGCAAATTCTTACTTAATTAAAACACCCAAATTTTTAAACATGTCACCGACTGAAGCAAATTAATTGCCAATAAAACACAATTAAAGTTTGTCCACTTACCTTTGACAATTTGCTTTGTGAGCTGTTATATTTTCCACAGTTTCGGCCAATTGATTATAATTTGATGGGTAATCAAACAAACGCTAATATTTGATTAAAAGTTAATTCAATCAAGTCATAAATGATTCCCTCTTCTCTAACTATCGTAAACGTTAAAGATAATCTCAAAAAATCTAACCTTGATTCAATTATGCACACCCAAGTGTGACACCAGTGACCTGTATGCTCCTCCCAGTTCATATTGATGTTTTACATTGGTGTAATATTATTGGCTGATATGGTGTAAACAGTAGTCTAGCAGATGTCGATCACTGGTGCATGCAGTAAATTTGTTGCGGACAGCACGCATTCAGTAGGAAATTATGTCAGAGCCAAATCAAGGGTAATTAGGACTGATGCTCAGACTCAAATCAGTGTGCATCATAAAAACGCACAGGTTGGAATTTCCATGCTTCAGAAATGGATCACATTTCATTCCAAGATTCAAAACCAGAGGGTATATGTCTATTGAGAACCCTGTACACCAAGTTTGGTTTACTGGAAAAGGGGAAACAAATATAATAACCCACATACATGTTTAAATGCTTTATATCACACAAGTTAATCTACTTTAATGAGAATAGGAATGGTGTATATCAAGTCCTCGGGTTCAATCCCTTCAAGCCATTCTTAATCGCTGCTGTCAGCATCACACAGCGAGTTTTGAGTGTCATCCTTCCTGAAGAGATGGTCCTCTCTTCCACCAAGGGTGTTGCTGATATCAGAGACCTTGTAGCTGGACCTCACCATGTCAGTGGGCTTGAGACTCGTGCCAGGCATAAACGATTCACTTGATCATCTGCTGCTTGGATTGGGGTGGGAGTGTGTGTGTGCATCCACTTGGGGGGGGGGGGGGTCCTCACCATTCTCTTTATTATTAATAAGCTTCATCATCTGTGTTCTCTCATGTAAGACAGGCATTTACACCAGAGGTGAAACTTTAATGGCTTATTGATATAAATGTCAAGAGGCTGCAGTTTGCTCATTCAGTTTCCCAGCATTGCAGACATGAGGGTTCTGACTTTCCTCATTTCAGTCTTGATGCCACTGGCATGGTGTCCAAGAAAATAGTCCAGCACAGACAGTGTAAGCATTTTCTTGGTGCGCCTTTATGTACAGGACAGTTTCATCAGTTCCTCATTCATCCAACATTTCACTTTATAATTTCAACAATCACATCTTTTGGATATTTCAACTTCGGGGCTCTTATTCCACTAAAGATGATTATTGGGGGAAGAAGATTGCTGGCTGCTGTACATGTCAAAACCACAGTCAAGTGTCACTTTTTCTCCACCTGAAGATCAAACTCATACCTACTGTATCCCAACCCTGTGTAAAGTTCTACCAGGAACTAAGTCAAAATAGACTGCAGTCTCATTCATATTCCCTATGAGTCTGTCCTCGTGCTCCCCTTCATCATGCAATTTCTTCATGTAGTTAAACAAATTCATTACTTTTTTTTCAGGTCTGTAGGGAGCTTGTGAGAAAATGAGGTTTTACACCTGAGTTAGAGTTCATTTCTCTTAAAATATTTGTGAACCCACATTCACAAGGTCATGAAATCTGTACAGTTTGCCGTTATAAACTTCAAAACATAGTTCTGCAACATTTCTATAATAATATAAATATGGTGATCCTGCATGCATAAACTCCATGACATAATTTCTTGTTCTTCCTCCACGTGATACCTCAGTAGCTGCCCACCATCATGGATGAATTTTCTGGATATATAGATGGAGAAAAAAAATGTTTAATTCAGTCACAGATTGTGCTTTTGGAAATGTTGTACTTTACAAGGTGGCCTTTGCAACTGTTGGAATTCACAATCTGACACTTCTCTGAAATTGTCCATTTCTTGCATTTCCTCTCAAATTCACATAGCATCCACAACTTTAGGTGATGCTTCCATATCACGAATATCCATTTTATACCTGTAAGAGGCTTTTTCTTAAGGCTTTGCCGGCCAGACATTGTCACTTTCAACCACTGGGGCTTTTCTTAGTTGACCTGGTCCACATTTTTGTCTCTTTTTTTTGGTGGCTCTAAAGAGGGCTTCTCTGGTGGTAGAAGATAGACTTTCCCTTTGGTAGTGGCAAAAAGAACTTGTATAATGTGGTAGTCATAGTATTTTGGGAAAACTGGCTTATACTGAACTAATTAATTGAGTGATGTTAATATAAGAGTGATTTTAATTATGCTTGCAATCAATAGATGAAAAGGTACAGTAGACGGGGTGGGAATATATATTACAACAAAGATATTTAACTGGATAAAGTTATTAAAATGCACAACATTTTTTCAACTTATTCAAAACAAACTTATTTAAATCATTGTTCATGGGTTAAATAATACCATGAAGACAAATTTATAGCCAAGTAATTAGCACACTTGTTGTTAATGGTTTCAATTTACTTGATGTGCATAACTGCTTTATCTCTCTTTGTAGACTCTCCAGTGGTCAAAATAAAAGCCTGTAATTACCAGTCAGCTCAATGTAACTCTGATGATCATCAATTTTACAGTTATCATAGTGATTCATTCATTTATTCTGCCCACTGTCTTGAGATTAAAGGAAGTTTTTCCTTTATCATTACTTCGAACAAGCTTGTGACTCGCTTTGTTAAGGAAACTGCTTTACTATGAGTTGTAGTGTGTGGCAGAGTTAGTCCTCACAACAATTAGGTTATTCATAGTGTTTTCATGGCCCGATGGTTGACTTTTTGAGTGCAAGTAAAACATTGCTTAGTTTACATTCCAACTTGAAATTTTATGCTTCTATGGCTTTTAGAAATATTTGCACGGTGTACAGAAAGTTTTTGCGCTATTCAGAACTGTTACAAATTTTGAAAATATGGTGTCCAGAAAATTGATTAGTTAGAGAATTACAATGAACAAAAAACCATGGTAAACTTGGATGCAACTTGTCAATTTGGTATGTCCCACTCCGGGTTACAAAAAACACCGAAATACTCTCAAAAACTGAAATACACACTGAAATTATAATGTGTAATTGTTTTAATAATAATAAATAGCAACATAAACTTTGATACAAATTATTTACTTTTTACTGATTTCTGGCACAATTCATGTAATGACATCACTCGGTTGTACTTGGACAGGTATGATAACTGGAAAATCGTTTGGAACTTAAAATATAAGATGATATACGCAAGAGTGAAATTATGAGTGAGATTTTAACAAGCCATAACATGTATGTACATGTTCTCATTGTATATATCATATACTTATGTGCTTTATTCTTTTAAATCATCCTAACCGTATTTTCATTGAACCCTAATGATATTTGACTAACCATGCAATTAATTTACATGCACTATAAAGAAGTGAGAGGTTGAACAGATTTTGTGAAGACTAAACAAATCTATTTTCTATTGATATATAGAGAACTACAGGAGTTACATATTATTTGATATTATTATTCTTCAAGTAAATATTTGTTTCTACTCATGCCATCTGGTTTTGGTTACAATTATTGAAAAATGTAAAAAAATATTTCCAGACTGCAGGCAGCTTTCTTTTTGAAGGAAAAAGAATGCCCTGACCAAAGCTGCAAAGTCCGAAAGTAAACTTCTGATCACCTACAGCTAGGAACTGCAATAGAAATGATACTGAATCTACGATAAAAAGTCCAAAAGTTTTGTAGATTTGATCTCTGATAATCGCATTGTTTTTAGTGACTACCGGTATTCAAAGCTTGTAAAAGATGCTATTGAGACTGGTTCCTACTCTGAAATGGTGCACATTTACGCACTAATTGCTAGCATCTCATATTCCATTTGTTTTTATTATCCACCACAGTTACAAGCCAAGTTTGCATCAGAACCTTTTAATCATAAGGTTGTTGAAAGGACAATAAACAAACCAGCATCTCCTGCAACATGCATAATGTAGACACAAATATCTGTTCCAGAAAGAACAAATGGGTTTGTACCCAATCACTTCGTGTCACTGTTATATGAAGAAAAGGAGTATATGATCATTATAAATGTTGAAAACTACTCTTCTTTAGATGACTCTACTGTAAGTTCTGACATGACAAAAAGAATCATTATCAGAGAGACAAATACTGATATAATCAATGATGTAACTGACACACAAAACGAGGTAAAAGATGGACATGGCACATACAAACATCCAGCAGAAAGCAAATTAGACCAGGGAAATTTTCTTGACTGTGGTGTGTGGCATACATCTGCTGATGCATCCCCTAAATCATACTATTTGCTGTCAGACAACCAGGATTTGAGCATGATTTTATTTCAATATGGAAAGTATTCTTTCAAAAAACAAGTCAAGTGGAAAACCTAATATAGACCTTGGGATCCGCAACTTGGCAAAGATCAAGTTATTATGATCCACAGGTACTATACTCAGTTGAGAAGGACAATATGTACAAAAAGAGGATCACATGGCTAGGGGAGTAGGGTCTGGCAAGTAATTTGTTACTGGTTCAATATGTTGGGAAATTCCAGGGTTCAGCACCACATGGAAGCTTGCGACAGACAGAATATTTATGGACACATTACAGTGGTCCCCCTCTTTAACGGCCCCCCTGACCAGCGGCCAACCGCTTTATACGGCCACAATCCCTTGGCACCGACGAGTTTGTGTTCAAAAGTACCCCTCAAGGACGGCCACCCCTCTAACGCGACCAGCGGCCAGCTTTTTAGTGCAAAAACGGTCAAATTTACCCCTTGCGAGCGGCCACATGATGGTTGTTTACAGATTAAAATCTCGAAAATATTTTTTAATTTCTCAATTCAACACATTGACATTTTGTTCCAACATGCCAAACAAGTAATTTAAATCCTTACAAAGGGATAAGTAATCAGATTATCCTTACTGCCATGTGTTCCTTAGATGTTAGCTTTTGTCACTTTGATAATTACTGGCTATTATTACCACCGATAATTATCAAGATGACAAGCTAACCGCTGAGAAGCACAGCATTGTTCAGCTGAAGTCAGCGTGACATCCGGTCGCCAAATAGTAAAATGGTATGTTAGCCTTTCTGGCTTCACTCTAAGAGATTATGAAATGTACATATCCGGGTACCAGACTGGAGAAGAAGAAAAAAAAGTCGATCACGTGACAGACCCACTTCCGTTGTAAACACTGTGCCTCACGCGTGATTGCCCGCGAAGGAATTAGTAGTCGCAAAATATCGTCAGACATTCTCAGTTTAGAACGAAAAGTGAAAGCAATTAAATTAAATGAAAAGAGGAGAGTCTTTTGTTAACTACTGAGAAATTTTATGTCAGAAAGATTAAAATAAACATCGTCAATATACATTCAACTGCATTGAGTGGGAAGATGGAATCGACGGACGTACAGGGATAGTTACAACCAAATGTTTGTGCCCAGAATTTACCGACAATGTGGTTTTGCACCACGATTCATGATAATTCATATTTTTTTTAAATAACATTGATATTAGTTTTATCATATTGAGTCCTTAACCAGATAAAATTCCTGTGATTTTTAAATGAAAATATTAAATATATAAAAATTAGTTACATCTTTTATACTTTATATGTAGTTATTACTCACAACTGTGTGATCCCCCTCTAGAAAGGCCATCCGTCTTATAAGGCCACTATCTTGCTGCAGAAGGGGTGGCCTTATAAGAGGGGGACCACTGTACCATGTTTTAGATGACATTACGGAAATTACTGGAAATAAGAAACTGCATCAAATATTAAATAAACTGACTTCAAAATACGGTCACCTGTCAGAACCAACAGGATTTCAACAAATTTATGACAAACAAAAATATAAAAACTCAAAGTACAGAAAAGCTCCAGGTCACTCCGACAACATTGCTGACCAAATCAGACACCTAAAAAATTTGGTAACTGAAAATAACCCTTTTGTACGATCAGTTATCAGGACCAGAGGTAAACCCCCATCTGTAATTTTGCACGCAGACGAACAAATAACAGACATTAATAACCTGTGTTGCTATGGGCAGACTGTCCTTGGCATTGACAAAACTTTTATGCTGTGTAAAATGCATCTGACAGTAACATGTTACAAGCAACTTATAGTGAATTAAGTCAGAACTGGTGAACCACCAATCTTTCTTGGGCCACTCTTCATTCATGACAATAGCGATTTTGAAATTTAGAGTAATTTTTTCCATAATTTAAAGTAAAACATATGGATTCGAATCTTAACAGCCTTGTAGTTGGAAGTGATGATGAAAAGGCTCTAGCCAATGGCACTGCAGCAGTTCTGCCTGAAGCAACACACACTCTGTGCACAGACCATTTACAAGAGAACGCTAGGCATATATTGACAGAAGACGCAGTTACAGTGACTGACAGCAACAATATCTTGAAACAAATTTTTTAGAAAGATGGACTTGTTGATGCTGATGACAGTATTTGCTTTCACGATAAATGTGAAGATTTCGAAAATCATTGTGCTGGAATTTCTGAAAAATTTCTTAACTACTTTTGGCAACAACCAAAGACAAATAAAACTCATTAAGAATCTGCCAGATAGACCACATGTGGAAAAATAATAACTGTGAGTCTATGAACCACATTCTTACACAGTTGACTGGAAGACGAAAACACTCACAAAATTTGTACAACTGACACATGAATTAGTTAACTGGAAACTTAAAAAATCTGGGGAGTGCTCTAGTATTCACTGGAGAATTGAGGCTTGCTGATGGTCATAAACAATTTCAGTCCACAAAAATGGACTGGATAAAAATGACAGAGTAACAACGCACAAACTTGTTAAACACTGCAGATGCCACATTGATATAGACACAAAATACGCAACTTATACGGACGGTCAGACAACTGTTGTTACACCAAGGACTAACGGACGAAAATCTGGACAAAGAAAACAAAAACTGATATACAAAGTGTGAAAATTACTGCTAAAAATCCAAACCTGAACCTTAAAATAAACTTCACAAGAGATTTCGGCATAAACATGCTACAACACAGGCTGTGTGTATATAAATGTCTGAATCAGGCATTTTATTGTTTTGGGTTCGGTTTATTGGAATATATCAATTAAACACATATGCTGCGAATCCGCTGTTGGATTATGGCAATGTGTTAATTAATTGGTATATTTCAATGAATGCATTTCTTGTCACATGATTATTTCTGTGATGAAGTGTATAAACATGCAAATACTAGTAATCTGTCCATTGCAATGTACCATTTAAACACATATGTCACAAATCCACAGTTGGATTATGGTAATGTGTTAATTAACTGGAATATTCTAATGAACAGATTTCTTGTACATATTCATGTTAAATGCTTATTTACCTGTAAACAAATCAATAAATAGTTCTGTAACATGTGTATATTCTATTTGTTGGAATATATCAATTAAATACATATGCTGCAAGTTCATTGTTGGATTACGGTAATGGATTAATTAATTGGCATGTTTTAATGAACACATTTCTTTGTGCATCAATTAGAGTGAAATTTTAAAGGGAGAAAAGATTTTAAAAATTTACCTTATGTTACAATACATGACTAGAAGTTCGTATCAAATTTGTCGCTACAACATGTACAACATTTGCAACTGGTACTTTCATTTGTACATATATTTCTCATACTATGTCCATTAGATCTTTTTCTTTAATGTTTTCAGAAATTGATCTGTTGCATCTTAAACAAAGAAGGAAAAAGAACTTCTAGTAATTTAACAGTTCAGTGGAAATCCTATTTCCTTTCTTGTGAAATTTGTCCTTTAAATCCTTTTCCTACTAAATTAAATATTCTATGCATATCAAAATCAAAGAATATTATTGAAACAAAATTTCACAGATCTTCAGTTCCTACAGCAATCTCTTTTTTTATCTTTTTTTATTGAACACAAGTTGTCAGGATTGTACATATTCCCCTATATCACCACCTGACCTGATGTATGGGCCATTACGTTAAATTATTTAGATTTCTGGTCTTTACATTCCTACAGCAATCTCTCATTACACTCATTAGATCACATTCATCTACTAAAATAATCATATCTGATATCCTTCCAAGACAAATTTGATTTATAAATAGATCAAAAGTATCAACAGGGGCTTGAAAGCCTTATGTTCCAAACGACCGGTTCGCGAAATGTATATATGTACATATGTAATTATTTTAAATTGTTATTGCGTGATACCTTCCAAACTACATTTATCCTTTCTATTTGCAGGATTCACTTTGCATATGGAGATTGTCAAGAGGAATGGATTCTTTAATCATATTATATTAATTAATTCATTTCAAAATTATTTAATTCATTGTACAGTGGAATGAAATTTGATACCTTATTTATATAATTAAGTGTAAATATTAAATACTGCCAAAGAATGCATAATCCATATTTTTTATATATTATTTTTTTAAAAAACGCTTTCATGAGTCGTCTATGTCTATTATCACATATTCTTGCTTGTTACAATTCAATTAAATGCTATGAATTTGTTACTTTAATTGCCAAAAAAACAATATCATTAAAGGTTAAAGTAAATGTATAATATACTGTTGGCAAATACTTCTGATACTTTGATACTTTTCACTTAGATTCCGTATATGTATTATGATTTGATATTTATTATTCCTGTCCAATCAAGTACGACCGAGTGACATCATTACAGGAATTGCACTATAAATAGGCAAAAGTAAATAATTTAATGTTTATTTGGATCAGCATAATTATTCAAACAAATACAAATCATAATTTCCTTGTGTACACCGATAAATACACCAAAAACATGTAAATACTTGTGTATTTTGGTGTGTATTTAGGTTTTTGAGTGTACTTTCTGTGTTACTAATAACCGTCCCACTCCTGGTGTGACCCTCTTGCATTCAGATTTATCATTTCTATGTACAGGATTCAAAATTTTGCTTTAACGATAACCCCAACTCCTATAATGTATGACACTGATAGTTTTGATGTAAGTTGTTTACTAAAGTGTACGTCAATGTGGTCATATAGGCGCATTTACTCATAATAAATTAAACATTAATCGTTGTTCTAAAATTTAATATTAATATAGTTTAACCAAAGTCTATTCAATCCTGATTACTGAATGCTCTGCACCTTAACTGTCATCAAGAAACTTCCAGATGGAAATTACTGATCGCTATGGACTTTTACAATGGTGGCCAGGTGCTAAACAAGATCTAGACAAAAGCATGTCTGGTGTAATCATCACAATATAGGGTAGTAAAGAATTGTTTTGTTCAACATGCGTAGCTTTCATTGTGACATCACAGCATGCGACATTCAATCCGGTTTGTACTGGATCACACCTTTAGGTTGACCTCGTCCAAACATGTCCATGTACTTTCACATTGAGTTTTGTCATACGTGTTTCTTGAAGCGTGTAAATATTGACTTTCCAAAGGAATATAGATGTATGAGGATCAAAATAAAGTGAATAATCAAACCCTTTTCTGACGGGATATGATTTCAGTCATACTTTACCTTTTCATATGGGATACGATTCCTGTCATATGTTCACTACATTCTGTCTACCACTTTGCAGAAGTGTGCATTTAACCATGTCATACTTCATCATTTTATGTGTACTCTTTTGAAAAGAAGGAAATAAAGGTAGAAGGTACATAAATGCATTAACAGAATGAGTTTAAAAGACCCACAAAACTGGTAAAAATTTGATTTAAAAATTGAGTTTTAACATGCAGTGATTCAAATAAAGGTCATATACTGAAGAGGGAAGTGACGACAGTTATGTGCTTGCTGAATTAGTTGAAAAACATGACAATTTAGTGTGGAAAATTTACATTTTAGGCAGTGGGGATCGTTATCTTAACTTCTTCACAATAAACGGAGCTGATGATAACTGGTTATTTGAAAATTTGATTTCAAAAAAGAGTTTTAATGTAGAGATCATGGTGGACAGCACTGAAGCGGCAAGTTATGGCAGTGATGTGGATGCAGATTTTGATGAAAATACAGACAATTTTGTGGGGAAAATTTATGTTTTAGGTAGTGCAGATCATGATCTTGACTTAGATGAAATGAAAAGAGATTATGATAACTGGTTAGTAGAAAATCTGATTTCAAAACTGAATTTTAACATGTAGAGATCAAAATGGCAGACAGTACTGAAGCGGCAGTGACGTAGATGCTGATTTTGATGAAAATATTGATAATTTTTTGGGGGAAATTTATATTTTAGGCAGTGGGGATTGTGATCTTGTTTCGATCGAATGAATTGGCCAGATGATAACTAGTTAATTGGTATTTTTGACTCGGATATTGACGACAATGAAGACTTGGATGCTTTTCAAGCTAACTGGTCATATGGAGAACTTCACTTTTCATAAAGTTCGCCCATATACCGATGTTGGATGTGTGCATAATATTATGAAATTTTACTGCATTCCTGGAAATCGACCAAAATAAACCCAACAAAATTCTATATTATTACATTAGAATTTATTGTGGAATAAAAATACTGAACCAAAAGGAAAAGCTTTGTTGAGTTACCAGTAAGGATCGTTCTGTTTGCTCTTCAATTTTCATGCGAGTAAATTTAATAAAATTGTAATACTATTTGACATTCTTTATGGATTTTTATTATTTTTTCACCTTCTTAAATGGTGTAAAATTCCCCATATTGCATACACTTACCTATAGGAGGTAAAATTAATATTGCAGATAAGAAAATTGCATTGAAAGTAAGTGTTTTTTAGTTTACATAACTTTACTTTCAACTGAATTTTTTACGTCTGAAAATTGTCAGTGAAAAAATGACTTTAAAGAAAATTTTCTGATTTTTAAAATGGTATGTAACTTTGATAAATTATATGATAAACTTGTCCTGTAAAGCCAGATTGACCAACATCACTGCATTCTCTCATGCTGATACACTAGTCCTACAATGTAAGACGTCCACAATGATATGTATGATGTTTGGGTGCTACATCTTACTACTTAAATAAATGGCATTGTGTAGCGTGATCCCCAGTCGACTGACAGGGGAACAAGAGGCCACATTTTCAGGAATATCTCACACACTTGGCAGCCCATATTGACATTTTTCACAAATATAAGTCTAATTGCTTTAGTCACACTGTACTTACTCTGATGTCTTTTTTCTAACGGAATAAAATTCTGACACCCAAACATCATAAATATCATGATGGACATCTTACATTGTAGGACTAGCTTATACACCATCATGGTGGACGTCTTACATTGTAGGACTAGCTTATACACCACTCAATAAACCAATTTCCAGTTCTACACAACTGTCTGTATGAATGGGCTTCAGTATGATAAAAGGGTTAAAAGTATGTGTAATCAAATTCTAAAAAACGACACCCGTTACTAAAATAGTCAGTATCGAACGCATACATGATCTGTATGACTTTTACTATAGTATTCGCACGACCACCCGTTTGCATTAGGGACTCCCTTACGACAATCAGGTTAGAAATTATAAATTGATGAATAAAATGACAAAGTTTTGTGCAATTTTCATATCCTTGATGCTTTTCGTTTTTGAAATCGGTGTGTGTGAGTGAGGGGGGGGGGGGGTTACAAACAAACGGGAGGATAAGCGAATACTGTATCGATACATGTACGGTAACTTTATATGTGCAAAACTCCTACTCATTGTCGAGGTCCCAGTTCACCAAATATGCTGTCCAGAACTCACCTCTTTCGCTTTTTCTTGCGCTTCATTCTGGCCTTTAAACTGGGTTGCCGTTGTGCTGCTGTACAGTAGTCGAAATTAATCAAACCTTTCAAACACTAGTTCCAATCCATACCAGCGTCTTTCCGCCATTCTGTTGTCACGATGAAACATATGTAGATAGACTGGTTCCCACACGTGGTGTACTCCTAAAATTACGAGGTAGGTCGAGAAAGACAGGGAACCAAGCATGTGCTTCTTTGCAATTGGAAGCTGTCGGCCTTTTCCCTCTATGCACTATCGGTCTTCTTAGGTGGCGCAAAACAGATACTACGTACTTCTGACAGAGTGACAGGTGTCAGTATCGTACTAATGGGGGGGGGGGGGGGGGGGCGGACGGGGCGGTTTCCCCGGGCACCAGAGGTGTTGGGGCACCAAAAGATGATGTACGATTCAGAATGGAATGGGCCCATACTAGAGTACGCCACTGACAGGTGTAAGATGTGAAGTTGTTTGCATTTGCAACATGCACAATGAAGAGAATGTTGGCATATCTCTATGCTTTTTTCATGTACAGTGGCTGCAATTCCTTTACATATTGTACCTGTGGAAACTGTACACAATCTAAGCACACAGCTGACCAAAATGGCTGCTCCCATGTGTTAGAAATATCTGCCTGAATTAGTCCAAAGTACACTAGCAGTTTTTAATATAGAGGAAATTTTTTTTGCTAGAGTAGGCAATACTAGCTTCTGAAAGTGCAATTTATGAGTTACAAAAAATGTAAACAGTACAAAAAGCTATCGGCTCGTTTTTTTTTTTTTTTCAATTTATCTTTGAAGCCCAGGAAGTGAAAATGACCAAGTGGAGCTAGCGTTTTTTAAAAAAAAAATTTTATTGGGGCACATCTGAAGTAAGTCCAAGACGTATACTTTATAACCCAAATTACATCCCTCAACCATACACCAAAATAAAGGGAATTAAGAGTTCTTTTAACCATACCTAAGATATACAAGGTATTTGTTTTTTAAATAACCATGATAACCAGTGAGGTAAACCTGAGAAATTATTTATCTTCAAAAATATAACCCTATGCAAAATACGAAACTGTAGAGCGCTACCTTAAAACAAAATATGAACATTTGTGCAATTTATTTTCTTATTTTCATATCATCATGTATGATTTTCTCAACAAAACTGTACATTAACATTGATGTTATGCATGAAAATAAGCTAATTATGCATATTTTGCTCATGCTTAAACAATATGTCTTGTGGCAGTATTGTGTGTGCAATAACCTTAATTATGCGGAAATAAGAAGTCTTAGAACATAGAAGTGAAGTCAACCTAAATTTAAAACTGTTGCATTGAGTGAAAGAAAAATACAGTAAAAATGTTTATTTTCATTCATTTGTAATACAATTAAGGACAAAAATGATGACAAGTTTACTTTCGTCCATAATCTAACGAATAAGCAAACTTTTACGCTTTGACCTCTGACCTCTGTGAACCTGATCTGTTCCATCCCTGTTCAAACTACTAAGATGCACTAAGAAGCACTAAGTGCTGCAAAGTGTCACTAAGTAGTTAAAAAAGCGCTTATTAAAGAAAATGTAATGAAAATACATGTTAATCACTGTTAATTTTCATAAATAAGCATATTATTTTCAGCGATATGAGCGACACGAAAATTTAACAAAATACAACCCTTTATATATTACGGTTTACGCTGAGCTATTGACCTTTCTTGGATTTCAATCCCTGTGATCTAAAAAAAAAACCAGAAGGAAACCGGATTACTGTTATCTATCTATCTTTACATATAAACGAGATCATTATTTTTTAATTGATACAACATTTTTAGGAAAATGAAATAGCCAGTCTATGAATGCGTTAAGAAATTACTATGTCGAAATTGCAATATATTTAATAAGAAGGTGAGACAACTATTCTACATTTATTTTCCCCCGTATGTATTCTAAAGGTAAAAGCATTTAATTAAAAATGAATTCAAAATTTTTAGAATTGGTCACATATTAATCAATTGATTATTCCCAAGTGTCGTATTTCATAAAACAATAATTGATTCAATTGATTATTTATTATTCTAAGAACAAACAACTTTTTCGAAATTGATCCTTAATCATCACGTTATTGATGACCACGATAATTACGCATTATCATCATGATCAATGTTATTTGTCACATTACCGAGCACCGGCGTGTTTGACACATTTTCAGACGCGTGCTTTTTAACCCCATCTTATATGACCCCCATATTATCAAAGGCAATCAAACAGGTGTTACTTGTCACATTGGTCCGGTATTCCTTTAATCCTGTCAAAAATCATGGTGTAAATAATGGCAAGCTTTTTTAATTACATGACGATCAAAATTGTTTTGTAGCGAAAAAGACAATCTGTTTTGTGTTGAAAAGACATCAACCACCTCCAGACGCTGTAATCACTTTGCACCGATATTATACAGCACTGAAAAGAAACACAAAGTACAAAAAGCGCATCAGCTGGTTCAGCGGCTTACCTTCAAGTTTGGAGCACCGCAAGTTCATCACAATTGTAGAGTATCACAGCCAATACGACGAAACATACGCTTCCCCACCACACGGTAACTCAAAGGGTAACTCAGACTCCTACAACAGATCAAACAACGCAACAATATTACAAAGGAGTTAGATGATTCCATAGACTTTCCAAGAAATGTGCAGCAGTGCCAAAACTACAGAATCAAAAAGGATGAAGAGGCACCAAAAGCCAAAAGAAATGAAGCCGACGAAATACTGGAAGTGCTACAACTACTCAACAAACATTCTTATGTTGCTGAAATCATCTATGCCAGAGACCTACCAAAACCAATAATCATTTGTTATACTGAAGGACAACTTACTGACTTCCGATCCTTCCTGGAGTCGAATGTTGGTGTGATCGGATTCGACCGAACTTTCATGCTTGGGCCGTGTTATGTTACGATACTTGTCTATAAGAGCCACAAGGTTGTCAGAAGAGAGTCTGAGGAACCAACAATAATGTTGGGGCCTTTAATGTTACACTGGGACGGTAAAACTTCTTTTTACTACAGATTTGTTGCACACCTGAAGATAATTTTAGGACTGGAATTGACTAAAATAGAAATGATGATTGGTACTGATGACGAGAAAGCCATGACCAATGCCATTGATATGGCATTTCCCGAGGCGAAAAGAAAACTGTGTACTAAACATATAAAAGACAACATAACACGGCATATGACTGACGAAATACCAAAAAACGATATAGAAGGAACAGAAATTGTAAACGAAATATTTGGTCTGCCCGGAGTAGCATATGCAAACGATAGCATGGAGTTTGATGAGAGAAACGACATATTAAAGGAAAAATTAAGAAATGACCATCAAGACTTTCTTGAGTATTACGAGAAATACGTAGAAAGAAAAAATTGCGGACCAATATGTCGATAACAAAGACGAGCTATGGACTAATAATAACACAGAGTCCACGAATCACCGGCTGAATATTGCCATAAAATGGAACCCCAAGAAAACAGACGATCTTGTTCTTGATCTCTACAAAGTCGAACGAGTCCAGATGACTGATATGCGGCGCGACCTCTATGGCACAGGCATCTTCAGCTTGACACCAAGATTTGGCAAGTATAAACTGGCGCTGGCAGTGTTGCATGTAAAGTTTGAAGATGAAAAACAGGCATACTTTAAAACGTTCTTGACTGTTCAAAGCAAGAGAACAAAAACCGGAAAATGTCACCTCTTCCGATGGCCAGTATACTGTGAAAAGTACACAAAACGTCACCAAAAAGCTGAAAAAAAAAGATGCGAGTAAAGTTCACAAGAACGAAAACGCGAAGAAAATAAATTACTGAAGTACAACTTGGTATAGAACTGTCTACCAGAATTGTGAGATGTCAGGACTGGTTATCATTAAACATGAAAGCGGTGAAAGCCTGATTTGAACCATAGTGCTGTAATTACTGCAAGCTGTACATAATAATGTGACAAATCAAAGATCAAAGTGACCACAAAGAAACTGAGCTCTGTAAATAGACATAAAATGATGTTTAAAGGAAAAAATATAAAATCAGAAAAGAGAAAAAGAAGATAAAAAAACACCCCCCCCCCCCAAAAAAGGGTCCATAAATAAGAGCGACTCCCTGAGGTCTGGCCTGGACGCAGTTGTATATTTGCAAATCTTTCATTACAAATTAATGCCATTTTATATATTCTTTATGATAGATTTATATAAAATATAAATTCGATGACAGAAGTGAAATTATAGTATTGTCAAGAAATTCAAAATATCCAGCTGTAACTAAACGCTCTTTATTTATAAAATCAATTCAGATTCTGTTATGGAAAAGACTATATTTCATTGATGATGATGATGATGATGATGATGATGATGATGATGATGATGATGATGATGATGATGATGATGAATGAAAAACCGATAAAACTCCCATAGATAATGAACGATAATGCTTGCAATCTTAGCACACTGCATACAAAGAGTTGCCTTTCTTGATTTTTGAGTCGCTAGTATCATGATAACAATTATTTGTATGCATAAAATAATAAGAATTTTCATTATATTTTCTTTAATAAGTGCTTTTATGACTACTTAGTGCCACTTTGTAGCACTTAGTGCCTCTTAGTGCTTCTTAGTGCCTCTTAGTGCTCTTTTGTAGTTCTTAGTAGTTCTTAGCGGTATTTAATAGGACCCATGCACCATGCACCATCGCTTCTACGTAAGCGCAAAATACAGGAACTTATTAAGTTTGGCCTTTTTCGCAGCAAATCACATAGCACATAAGTTACAGTATCATCAAGTGAAGCATTTTAAAAAGGCAGTAATTGAAAGTGAATTTAGTGTTTAGATACTTACACCCACCCACCCCCAAATAAATAAATAAATAAATAAATTAATAAAAACCGTGTTAGGGCCCCCAAAGGGTGCTAAGAAAAACCCCAACAAACCATTAAACGCCTCTGTAATTTATATTCTAAGTCAAATCTTCAATGAAATTAAATTAAAAGGAAAGCATCAGTTATGACTAACAGCATGCCGAGATGCAAATGAAGCCTTACTTTAAAAAAAGGAGGCAACGGTAGGGCACTCGACGGTACGTAAAACAAAGACAATGAAATAAACGTTAACATAGATATTATAGTTGTCGTCATGGTGGCAGGCGAGTTTGGTGGTGAGGGGGTGTGAGTGTTATTTGCAGATAATTACAGTGTTTACCATTCCAGGATGAAAAGTCAACGAGTTAAATAAATTAAAATTTGATTCCTCTCTAAAGTGATTTGGTAACTCATTCCATAGAATGGCAGGTGCATATCTAACATACTTTTTGCCATAGGTTCACGTTTTGATTCTTGGGATATCTAACAAAAAGTGAATACCTAAAATTGTATTTATTTGTTTAAGACACATAAAATCACCCAAATACTGGGTGGCACACTTATTCAGAATTTAAAAAAACTCTGGAGTCATTGATCTTCAGATTGGTTTTCTTGCCGTAAGTAAGAGTTTATGGTAAATGCTTGTGTAATCATGATATACAAATCTCAGAGCACGTTCCTGTATTTTTCAAGTTTAGTAGTGTTCTTAACACCGCAGAAATGCCAGGTTAAGGGTGATAAGCTGAAATTGAAAAGGATAAATGTATGTAAGATTGTCAGTTTTTTTAGTCTTGTTAACTTTGACCAATACGTTTTTAAGAGAGTTATTTGCCTTGAAGATTTTTATTACAAAGATTATTTTTACAAGTGAATCGAATTACAGTCTGTAATCAATATTAATTTATAGGAGTTTCACAGTTCATGCACAGTTTACGACAGCATTGCTTATGTTAAGTACAGGTTTCATACTGAATGTCTTTGTACCCACAGCTAGTGTTTGAAAATTTTCAGGGTTGGCGTGTATTTTGTTCAAAGTGAACCAGTAGATCAGAACGTTGGACTCGTTTTCAAGTGTGTCTATCAGTGTGTCACATCCGGTGAGGAAAAGGACAGAGTGTTGTTATCAGGATATTTATAGAGAAAACCATATTTAATAATAATAATAATAATAATAATAATAATAATAATAATAATAATAATAATAATAATAATAAAAATCATTGATAAAAACGTTACAAAGTGAAGGTCTGAGGATTGACCATGAGGAACCCCTTTTTGAATTTCAATCCAGCTACTTAAAACAAACTGCATCATAATTTGCTGCTTACGATTTGACAGATAGCTCAATGAAAAACTTACTAAGCATCTGCCATACCGTAAGCTATTGGCTTGTATATGATATGTTTCTACCATACCGCAAGCCATTAGCTTGTAGATGAGAGTATCGTGAGGGAGACAGTCAAAAGCTTTGATAAATCCATCAGAACTGCGGCTACATATTTGTTTTCGTCATGAGTCTACTTCCAATCCTTGAGTAAACAGTGGTCTGACATCAATGACCTTTTCGAAAATCACCCAAATATTTGTAAAAGCCCACCCATCCCCATAAAAAAACGTTCTTTGGTGCTAACTGGAGCTCAGTTAATTTGTCAGACAGTATTGATGGGTAGAATGTTAATCGGTTCTTACTTTCAGCAAGACGATTGTTTCATTTGAAAATCGAAACTGCTTGTGGTTTTTCCTGACGATCAGGGAAAATATTAGACTGTAGTGTTTTGTTAATTAGATCTGTAACATGGCCAAGAAGGATTGGTGCCTCAGCTTTCAATAGTTTAAGAGGAATGTACCCCCCCCCCCCAGCTTTTGTCGAATTCAAACATGTAATCATTTTATATACTTCAAATTATTTGGCAGCCCCGCTTGCGACACCGGTTACTACCGATATAGGCCCGACACCAAATCTGACTTTTTGTACCTACGATGGTTGCTGTAGTCACAATTCCAGCAATACCAAGGCCAAATGTGGTCGCGGCGGTGATTCCGCAAATAGCATCTACGACCACACGCACGCGTTGATTTTGAGTAAAACGGTTTTCTTGGCGATTTCATCTCGCAGCTGTTGTTCCGCTATGGTTTTTTTCTCGCGTCCTTAACTTGAGTGTCCATCAGAGTTCTTCTACTAATATTTTCGTTATGTAAATTAATTGCTCGACAGGCTGGCATTGTTCAGCTGCAACACGCACTTCCAACCAAGCATTTTTCTTTACTGGTACAACTGCCATGCAATCATAGAAAATATCTTAGGGGGAATATTAAAGTCATCGGCGATTGTATATTCTGGCGGCTTGCCACCACGTTCACCTAAAACTACATTGATTATGCCATTGCTTTGTGCCTCTAACGATCATCTTCGTCCGAGAACTGTTACACGGACAAATGCGTCCTTGTTGAATTTAAGTCGACTAGGTTTTTTTTCTTCCCTAGCCGAGTCAATATTGGTTCGGCATACTTTTCGGTACATTTAACAAATGTGCATTCGCTGGTGAATTTCACTTAATCGTTGTAGAAACAAGCTCTGGCTGATTTCAACCCCGACGGTGACGTCTCTTTTTGCCGGGCGTTTTAGCACGCTAATGCGATAACTCCAAGCTGGCCTTGAATTGGTAGAGACACAATAGGCAGTGGTCCCAACGGTCGATTTCCATTGTGCCCTTGCGTAGATTATATTTGAGTGTATATGAGGGTCTGTTAACACAACTCTGAAGCAGATATTTGTCGAAAAGTGGAACAAAACTGCTGTCGATGTTAGCATCTGCTGTCAGCTGGTCCAACATCTTGTCGGTGAATTCAGCAACATCATCATCGCGTTCAGAATCTATTACGTATATGTAATGATAAATCTTAAACACAAACGCCAAAGACGATTAAGAACCCTTCCGAATAGGTGTTGAATACTTCAAACTGAATTTCATCTACGGCGACCAATGGTGTTGATACTTTATATGTCAAAAATTCTACAACATTGCCGTTTTTGTCGATACGTGATATTGTTGACAAGAAAAACAAGATGCCGCTGATCATTTATCGACATTACCATTCTACCTCACCCACCTTTACTTCTGGTTAAAATAAACAAGTATGACCCAGACTCGCGCACCTTTAAGACGTGACATCTAGGTTTATCAAAGCCATTTTCGAGAGACTGAAAAACAAGGCGATCATTTGGTAAGGTTACGAAGTCAGTTTGTTCCTCTGTTCTGTGGTTAATATTCCTTGAATTTGGCTCCATATAGTTACTACCTGTATTGGTGAGGGTACGGCTGATAGCACCTCAGCGGCCTTTACATCCACATATTGTTTCATGCCATTATTGGCCGTATCCACGTAGTATTTGATAAAGCCAACCGACACGCCAGCGCATCTTATTCCCTGGTTCTCGGTGATTTCGGCAAGTTTTTTCGCTACGGCGCCTCGCGGCTTCAAAACATGTCCAATTTGGATATTTTATATTTTTACAGTGTGATCTTGGAAAATCACAAGCTCGCCCGAGTGAACGTCAACAACAACCCGGCTGGTAACCTCGGTCAAATCGGCTTTGGGAGCAAACCTGGTCAGATCCACGTCAGCGCCGCGTCGGGTGGCTGCGCTTGCGCGTGCGTAAATGGTAACACGATTTCGTATACTATTAAGCGTAGTTTCTAAGTGACAATAAGTGCCTGCGGGGTCGGGCTTCCCGCGAGTGCATGCAGTGCTTCAAGAACATAATGTCCACATATTGAGTTGTCCATCCGAGTTTGCAACGGCAGCGTCGAATAAAACAGCGGTCGTCGTCGGCGCGCGCTAGCTCCCCGGGCTAAATAATCAACATTTTCACGTGACGGAGCAGGTCACTACGAGTCAAAATACAAAAGATGTCGAGGTGTTACCACGTATGCAACCCAATGAGTTCCAGCTCTTGTTGTCGAATCTAGATTAACGATTCCGGTTTCTTACGTGTGGGGGACCATCAATGCAAATTCATATCTCGTAAAGACACCTCGGAAATTCTTGACTGATTGACTTTGTCATCGTGCGTAAATGAAAATATTTGTCGTGCTTTCGTGACTGTCAACAGCTAGGCCACAACCAAAGACCTTGGCTTGAGGGTAGTCGAAGACCTTTCCCTTTTTTATTTGTCTACGAGACACTATGCGTCCACCAACAGTCTTTTTCAGAGCCATCCCGGATGCGGTTTTGATGGCCCCTAACGCAGCTGCTTTTGCAACCGCGCGGGCTGTAGCTGCCAACAGCGCTGGAATCGCCGCGAGAATTGGAAATATTCCACTGATCTTTTGCATGTACGTCACCTCTGACTTCGACAATTTTAATATCACCGAGGTGTTCTTTTGTTTGGTCGCCTTGAGCTGATCAAGTTGTGCTTGGGTTAGCCACATGGGGACAATTCCAGTTAGCTTGGTTGGAGAAAGTTTCAGTGTAGCCCCGCAAGCGTTTCTTATTGTTCTCTTTATTTCCGAAAGCTGGTTTGAGCTAAGACCAACCTTAAATTTGTGATATGACATTATTATGTGAAAACATAACAGGTTTAATTACGAGGTTGAGAAAACTTTACTAGTTTTCCACATTGACCCTCACTCGGCCACCTGTGCCTTCCAACAACAGAGTCTTGTCGGAGAGAATACATCTGTAATTGGCACCAGCCGGATTAACACGTGCATGAAAGTACATCTTAACCACAGACTGCTGAAACAACTCCAGGTGTTCCAATGAAAAGTAATAAATCGGGTACAAGCCAGTAAAGTGTTTCTGGGAAATCTGCAGACCCGTGTCAACGTCTTGGTCTCGGCCCATGTACTATCATAGCTTGTGATATGCAAGTGCGAGATGATTGTTTGTGAAGTCAAGCAAAATTTCCTCGGATGGTTCCTGAGGGCCGTTTAACCACAGATAAACTTCAGACACTCTTAACTGGTCCAATATCATCGTGCTAGTGATATGTCCGCCGTCACTCGATTAGCATTTTGAAACGCCCCGAACACGTGTTTTGGTGTGCTGAGACCATGTTGGGTACTTATTTGCCATGTAAAGTGTCCCTGCACGTCGCTTGGGTGCGAGTTTGTGGTGAGCGCGAGAAACGACAGCGTTGACGTGTCTCCAGACTGCATAAAACAAACGTGATTCTGTGGTCAATGATGGGGTTAGCACAGGCATCCACAATGTTAATGTTGGCAACATAACTTTAACATCAACGACACCACCAGCACATCAAATTGCATTGTTGGCGTTGCTCTTTCGAGTTAACACGACTGTGTATTTGGCTCCAAAAATAACCTTGTGGACATCTTTTCAGAACCCGAATATATGGCTGAGAGGAATCGCACACGAAAACGACAATGAACTTCGACGAAGTTGCCCTCGACGCAGCGCAAATCCAAGGTTGCAATTTTGATTATCAAACATTACATTTTCTGCAGCATCTACAGCGACGGGCTGATCTGCGCGGTTCACAGCCTGTCGCATTATCAACTGTTCTTGATCTGCATGGTCGGATCCATCCTTGTGAAACATCATAGACGGGCCAGCAGACCTCGCATAATCGTCCCCGTATCTGGCGAGTCCAATAATCGTCGTGGCAATGTCGACGTTATCGAGAATTACTTCGATTATCTTTCCGTCGATGAGTTACAGTGCGCTGTTGAACAACGCCATGATGCCGTTGTTGACAAATTCAATCTTGGTACCGCTGGTTGACTAAAATCCAAGTTTGAATGGTGTGTTTACAGTTGACCGATTTATAAATTTTACAAGCTAAGTAGAGGTACTTTGTATGTTTTAGATTTTTGTAACTGGGATAAGTCAGCCCTTCTATACACCATGACTTTAGTATTTTTTAAGCTTAGTCGTTACACGCGAGTGCATGCGCGGTTAGGTTTATAAAATATAATTTCCAGCGTGGCAATCATACAATTGATGTTATCAAGGTCACTACGGGAATTTCACAGCGAGCGCGGTGACGTGTATTGAGGGTTACTTACCAATACCTGTTTGGTCGCTAATGCCCCGATTTCGTATCTGTGCTCAGAGATGTTGGAAGTTTTCCATTTCCGCCAACACGGTCTCGAACTCGGTCGCGCTAAAGATTTATCTTCGATAGTAACCGAGTATAGTTTACTTATTGTACTGAGACTAATTGTGCTGCTGCAAGAAATTCAAAATAAACACGTACTCGCTGATGTTATCGCAATTAAATTATTTTACCAGTGCCGCCGGTCACACTGGTTACTATTTATATAGCTCCAACAACAACTCCGACTGATGTGCCTATAATAGTTGCTGTGGTTGCGATTCCCGCTACATCCAGCCAGACGATTATTGCCGCGGCAATTTCACAAATAGCATCTGCAACGTTACACATACGCTTGTTTTTCACCAGCAATGCGATTCTCTTAACGATTTCATCTCGCAGTTGCAGTTCCGCTTCGATTTTTTTTCACGTCGGTAACATTGAGGGTCTATTATAATTCTTCTATTAATATTGTCATAGTGGAGACTAATTGCTCGACAGTCTGGCCTTGTTTAGGTGCAAGATGCACACGCACTTCCATCCAATTGTTTTTCATCATTGGTACAACCATCATGCAATCATAGACAATATCTTCCGGATGGTGCGTTCCTCTTGTTTGGTATCACCCTGAGGTTGGACAACAAGTTCAGATAGAAACACACCGATTACGCATGTGCTTTTTGCCTGCAATGGTTCTCGTTTTCGCCCGAGAACTGTTAGACGGACAAGTGCGTCCTTGTTAAATAACAGTCGAGATCTTTCTCTTCTCAGTTGAATCAATGTCAGTTCAACATACTTAACATACTCAAAGGAAAATTTAATTGTGATGGATTCAGCGGTGAATATTACTTCATCGTTGTAAAGACAATCTCTGGATGTTTTTACAACTGATGTTGTAGTCAACGACAGAGCATTTTCACGTGCAAATGATATGACTCCAAGCTGGCCTCGAGTTGGTATTGGTACATAAGGCAGGTGGTTCTAACGATCGAGTTCTATCTTGGCCTCGCGTAGATTATATTTGAGTGTATTCGAGGGTGTGGTAACACCATTTTGAAGCAGATATTCGTCAACAAGTGGAACAAAATCACTATCGATATTGGCATAACTGGTTAGCTTATCCAACACACCATCGGCAAATTCCGCAACCTTATCACCGCGGTCAGAATTCATCACTAATATAAGGATACATCTAATCTTAAACGCAAACGCCAAGGACGGTTAAGTACACGTCCGAATAAATATTGAGTCATTCAAACTGAATTTCACCAAGATGCGGTTGATTATTTATTAACATTCCCATTCCACCCCACGTAGATTTATTTCCGGTTATGATAAACAAGTATGATCTGGACTCGGGCACTTTTAAGATGTGACGTTTAGGTATATCGAAAGAAGTCGACCATTTGCTCAGGTTAGTTGGTCAGTTTGTTCCTCTCCTTCTTTGATTATTATTCCTTGAATTTGGCTCCATAAAGTTACTACGCTTGGTCGCGCGGGCACGTCTGCGATCTGTTCATCCACGTCACGTATTGTTTCGTTGTAGCAGCAGCATCGTCAACATAGTTTTTGATATACGC
This sequence comes from Margaritifera margaritifera, assembly GCA_029931535.1. Lineage (NCBI taxonomy): Eukaryota > Metazoa > Mollusca > Bivalvia > Unionida > Margaritiferidae > Margaritifera > Margaritifera margaritifera. The sequence goes on from JAQPZY010000798.1 coordinate 372,706, forward strand.
AATCGACGTACCAGAGTCTCTGATTTCCCCGTTTTCAGTGATCGTGGCCAGGTTTTGCGATACGGCGCCTAGCAACCTTACAATAACGTCGTTGATGTCCACGTTGGCCGTTTTAAGTTTTCCAGTTTGATCTTGGAAAATCACAAGTTCACCCGGGTTGATGTCACCCCGGCTGATAAACCGAGGTGTTCTTTTGTGTGGCCGCATTAAGCTGATCAAGCTGTGTTTGGGTTAGCCACACGGGGACGTTTCCAGTTAACTTTGTCGGAGAAAGCCTCAACGTGACACCACAATCGCTTCGTATTGCGCTTTTATTTTCGCAAGCTGCCGTCGGCTAAGGTCAACTTTCACTTCGTGATAGGACATTATGATTTACAAATGTAATAGGTTCATTTACGAATTTTGAGAAACCAACTGTGAATTTTCCACAGGCGTCAATGACCCTCACTCGGCCACCTGTGCCCTCCAACAACATAAACTTATCGGAAAGGATCACAGCAATTCATCTGTAACCACATGCGACGGGGTGGGGGTGGGGGGGGGGGGGGCGGTGAGAAGGTCCTCAGCGACAATGGGCCCACATACACGGGCATGAAAGTACATGTCCACCACAGACTGTTTAAACAATTCCAGGTGCTCCAACGAAAAACAATAAATCGGTACAACGTATCAAAGTAGTGCTGGAAAATCTGCACACCTGTGTCAATGTTTTGATGCCGGCCCATATATGACCATAGCTTGTGGTATGCACGTGTGACTTGATTGTCTGCGAAGTTAATTCGAATTTCTTCAGAGGTTTCCTGATGACCGTTTAACCGCAAGAAGCCTCAGACACTCCTAGCTGGTCAAATATCATAGCGCTCCGATGTTGTTTATTTTCTCTATCCATATTTCGAAACGCCACAAACACATGTTTTGGTGGGCTAAGGCCATGTTGGGTACTTATTTGCCGTGTAAACTGTCCATGAATATAGGATTCTGTGAACTATCCCCGGACAACAACACCGAGAGCATTTCCGTATTACGTCGCGTAAACGGGGTTTCTCGTGTTGACAACACGCACGGGTATCACGCGTCCACGTACGACTGTCATTATATTCGATCAGGTTGATCTATAATGTACAGTTGTAATGTCAAGGTCTCCCCGCGAAGATCCAACGCCCGTTCTGGTCGACAAGGGTGAATTGAAGGTGCGTCAATCGGCGATTGTGGTATGGAAGATACATGGGCGCCACAGGAGTAATCGACAGCCGATCACCCGGGACCCCAGTTGGGGAGAACCCAAATAATATGTAACCCTGCGACGCGATACTTGATGAACCTGAACTGTAGCTGCCGCTGATGGCGTCACATGCTAGATTAACCTGCATCGTGGTGGTGATCCTGACAATGTCTGGCGCGATATTATACCCCATGTTTAATATTAGTTTGTATGCGGGAATCTTATTATTATCTTGCGGCCAGCCAAGAACTGTTCTCCGCGACGAATGTGCGATATCAACCGCGTACCGTACACATTCGATCGAGATGGCAGAGCTGAGTGTGGGCTTGTGTTTGCGTATATGGATTTTAGAGTCTTTCTTGGTCATCAACGAAATCCTCCGTCAGATCTCTTCATTGATTGAATCAATGTCGTAAGCGTCCGTGTAAAGTGCAATAACATTCCAGGTACCTTCTCGACCACCCTCTGCTGAAAACACAAGCGAATTATTCGTATCGAGACCACCAAATGGCCGTGATCATATATTAGGCTAACTGTAATAAACGTCGCTAGTGCGATCTCAGGTGTGCAGGATTCCCTCCACCCCGACCGGTTCAATTGGTGTAGAGAAAAACACGAAGAATTCTGGCTTCGTAGACGAGATCGTGATCATCGAGATAACGCTGAGAGTTGTATTTGCAACGACATGCTGCATCACGGCATTGATTTCGCGAAGAATCGAAAGCGCCTCAGAACTCATCATCGATGTCTTCAATGAATTCGTGTATTAACGAAACTTCCCCAGGTCCATGATGTCGTTGGTAAGCAGCCTCTGACAAATCAACGTAGCCTGGTTGATGACTTCTGGCGCGTTGTTGCTGGCGCGAACTGACCCCATTAGTGTTTCTAGACGATTCACGAGTTCGTTTACCTCTTGTTGGTCTACATACACACATTTGAACTCTGCCGTGCAACCTTTGGTTGCTACGGATAGTTTTGTTGTGCCACGTTTGCGTCCACGATCACCGAGACGTTTTCCGAGTTAGGTTGGTTCTTGGGGGGAGAACCTCCTCCGATGGGGAGTAATATTCTTCTTCCCCAGGAGGAAGATCCTCTTTAGAAGCTCCTCCATAAAACGAACCCCATATATGTTTTGCAAGAATATTTTGTGTACGGACAAAAGTCTCAGTATGGTTTGGTCTTTTCTTCACCAATTGTTCTATAAAGCTCAACAATCTCATGAAACTCATTCCACATAAGATTATTACTGTATAGTCTTTTAAATCCAGTCCACTTCCGGAATACCCATCCGTCCTATTCCCTTTTGAGGTAACCCGGGCGTATATCCGCGGGTAGTTCAGACTCCAACATATAGTCTTTTAAATGTTTTGGATCAGGTACTTTAGAGGCACACTTTAGTGGATTGTCAAAGATCATCCGCCATGATGATTCCTCAAATTTTTGAATTGGTCCAATGAATGTTTGCAAGACAGTGCGCGTGAACCCCACGAAATATCATCAACATGTTGCAGTTGTCCCGAATCACTTTAGGCGTGTGTGCGTATCATTGTATCACATAGATCACATCTGTGTTTTTGTGCTGGCGCCGGGAAAATATTCTCGCGGGGTTGTCTTGCCGGCCAAGCATCACATCGTCATACACGACAAGATTATTCGCGCCCAGGTCAAGTTCATCAACGGCGGAGACTTCATCGATAGTGAAAAATAACTAAATGGTGGACGACAAAGTTGTCTTCGACGATGCAAGTGCTTCCGTGAAATCCCTGAGTACATCATAACACGGCTGATCTTCCGCGGATGGTGCAATCACGTACAGCCAATTCCACTTTAACCATCGCTTGATCAGCAACAATTGGGTTTTCCAGTTCCATCGGGGTGTTTAGGCAATCGAGGCCTCACCTATGCAGAAAAGTCAATAACGGTGAAATCTTTTGCGGTTTATATTTTTTGCGTCGATGCCGTGTTGAATGTCACTTGTTGTATAACTCAATCGTGCCTTCATATTGTGAGCGATGCCGTAGATAAACACGTACCGCAAATCCAAGTCGGGTTAAAACGCGTAATGACCGAGCTGCATTCGCTGGAACATGCGTCCAATGTGGAGCAAAGAAGTTTACGTTCGTGAGAACCTACGGTTCTATCGGTGGAGCTAAAAGCTTCAGGTCTAAAAAAAAAAAAAAAAAAAAAAAAAAAAACAAAAAAAAAAAAAAAAAAAAAAAAAACATTAGGCGTTGATATCTCTGCTACCCGGGAGACCGTGGAGTATATATTCTTGTGAAAAGCATATCACTGGATATAATTACTGCGGGCCTGGAACACGGCTGGATATACGACAGAACTCCAATAACCGACCAGCGTTCGGAGAAGAACCAGTAAAGCGCGTTGACGCTGCATATTACCGACATGACCTTGCTTATAAGGCATCAAGCGATATACGTGCGCGTCAACGTGCCGACGTGGATCTCATCCATGACTTAAACGCTATCAGTCCTACACTCATAGAAAAAACGCCAGGTGAATCATCAAAGGAGGTGTGAAGGCTAAGATTGAAGTTGGTGGTCGCGCTAGCGCGCCATTTGGAGACGGACAAAGTCCACTCATTGGAGCTAAAACCGCGATATAATAAACATGGATGAGAAACTGGCCGCGATATACTACAGTCCACGTGGTTATTGGAAGGGTTAAGCAGCCGTTGAAAAGATATCGAGCGCAGTAAAAGGGGTCATTCGAGCGTGTTTGGCAAACGTTGTGGCAGATTTGCCTACCCGCTCCAAGGCAAATTACCAGTGGGCGGTTTGATGTGAGGACGCCCTACGAAGTTTACCAGGCTGATCTTTTGTTTGTCCATATGATCGGGTACGTGCGCGTCGGTATAAATATGCACTCACCGTCGTAGATGTTACCAGCTGGTAGAAAAAAGCCGAGCCATTGACGTCTAAGGATTCTGCAAGTGTCGCAGACGCATTCTAACGTATCTACGCACGTTCGCTGCTAACATGACCGCGGCTTCTGTAGGTGGATCCAAGCAAAGAAATTTTCGGAGATGTTGCCTTGCTATTGGCGAAACATCATGTGCGGATTCGTCGTGGACATGTTAGCATACATCGTGTTCAAGCCAACGATTATTTTGGTACCAGTAGGCGCAAGAATTGTTGATGAATCGTGAGCGATCTCGCGAATAGGCGATACAGCTTCGGTCGGTCATAGCAGCGTTGAATAATGACACCACACGTATGATTAGATTAACATCCGCTGACACGATTCGGCGGAAGACTGTCGCGGCATACAAGCGGGTTTCACAGCACCCACTTTTCACACACTCGAAAACAATTTCGTTCGGTATTTGCATGCACCGGGGGAGTTAGAAGGCCTACAATGTCGAACCACTGACCCGGTGTGGTCTGTCGATACATTCACGATCTCAGACCGAATTGATATTCCGGGGCAACCAACGTGCTTCCATCTGGCGTTTGAACCTCCGGTTGCCGCGGACGAACGAGCGGCAAAGCCTAACAGTAGAGCATTTGTGCGAGAGGAATTACAAGTCGTTCCCGTGAGTTCACAATTGCCGTCAAGATTTATTTTGGGATCTGCGTGTGCCAGTACGCGTAAGTGGTGACTTCATCGGGGAAAATCCATCGCTTGGTATCCAACGAGGACAAAATTACTTTAGTGCATCGGTATACACTCATGCGATGTTTGTTTAACTAAATAAGATTTGCCGCGTGTGAGAATTCGCGCCGCTCGCATAAGCATTCCACATACATGTTGTGCCAGATATCGTTTTGCAGAACTACGCGTCGAACTCTTTATTGCTTGCTTGATGTTTTTCCTGGCGAGACCGCTAGCAGGGAGATCAGTTCCAACCACGATCGAATACATTTTGGGGTGTAGTCCCACGTATTCCTCTATGGGCTTGTCCGCGCACTCTTCTTAAAATTTCCCAACGATTTTCTTGTTGGCGTTGCTAAACAGCGGATGTCCTTTCGGACACACGCTGGTGTCAAACTCGTTTACCAGCGACGCCTGGCACGTGTCCGCGTAGACATCATTGGTGGTAAGGTGCATAAATAACGAGTCAGTGTCCGTGTACAGCATCTTGACGTTGTCGCCGTACGACGGCTTGATCTTGTCATAGTAGAACTCGTACATTAATAATTTGAATAAGTCCAGCACGGATGCGCCAACATAGATTAGCTTTGGCAGCTTTAGTTTCGATTTTTTTTACTGTAGACGGCAATGAGTCGACCACTGAAGATCTTCTGGGACTCGAACGCCGGGTCCGCAATCAGCCTGTTAAGTTTGTCTTGCTCGATCAGCGTCGCGCATGAGGTCCCCGCACATTCGCTTCTTCAGGTTTTCCATGGTTTTCCTGAACACAGCAATATTCATGAGTTTGATAGAAGTCTTTATCAAACTCGTTTGTTGCGACCAAGCGCAGATTTGTATTCATTTGTATATACGGCGATATTCAGGCAAACTGGCGAAATCGGAACATCCGATGGATTATACACGTACGCATCTCTAACCGCAGATATAACTGTAAATTGTACTTGCGCCCAGAGTCGTCCACGATTCCACACTGATATGGGGTCAGCCACTCGCAAGGCACCGACAGTGCTTACGGGGTCAGCGGATACTCATTGTGGGTGTTGACCTGCTCGTCTGTTTACTCCAGGTCAACTTCAAAGAAGTGTCCATGTTCACTGCTTAGGATCGTACTCGTGTACGTGTTTGTGTATGTCTACATCCGCGGGATCAATTCATGCGAATTCAATTACAGACATTAGCTGCATCATCGCCCGATTATAGAGATTGTTGAGATCCAAATACATGATGTAACTATTCAGGAGGACAAAGTCGTATCCGTCCATGAACGGGTTGTTTGCGCGAGTGTAATGGTGACTCGCCATGAAAATCCCACCGTGGGTACCATGTTCAATAAATAAATGTTGATCAATATCAGTGAATAATTCCAACTCAATCTTGGTTTTTGACAGCATCGGAAGCCATTCCTGGTGATGAGAAGTAGTGCGCGGGATCGAGTTTGTACATGCGCATGGCTGTATCATGAAACGTCTCGAAGACATCCTCGAGCAGGAACACTTCAGTGCGCATGTACAAATCGTGATGGTAGCCAAGGCGTCGACAATCAAACGAGGGCTAGACGTTGTTCGCGTTCGCGTAGTCGTCGACGGAAATGCCTTCGCGGGAGAACGACGAATGAAAGGCATCAGTCGGTGGCAACTGAGTTTAAAAAAACATCTCTGTGTCGCTCATGTACTCGTACGGGTAAATACCTTTACTAGTGAGCAAACCAAACTTTTCAGATTCATTTGCGGCACCACTATATCGACTAGTGATCATAAAGCGGTCGTTGCCATTTGCCGCAAGGTTGTAGATAAACTTGTCCAGGCTGCAGTCGAGAAACTGCAGCGAGTCAATAAAGTGCAGCTGACCCAGCTGGAACGTCATGTATTTTCCATATTGTTGGGGATGACACCTATTGGTGCATTTGATGCTGCTGTGACCCCTTGCAAGATTAACATCGCATGTAATGACGCACAATTGGAACTTTTGTTTTGCTGGGGTAAATTCGCAGCTATAGGTTGCATGCGCTGCGTGAGGCTCCTCTGTATACGCCATTGATGTGACAGTAATCACGCACTTTTTCATCGGTGGAGATGAAAGTTCCTTCACAGATCCAGCAATGAGTGGCTGTGGAAAACTCACGAATATCATCACGGGTCATAATCATGTCTGTTGGTGAGGCAAGCTGTTGTCGGATCAATTTCGCGGTAACCTCAAGCGATTTAATAAATACCTGAATCGAATCCTTGCCACGGTACAACATTGGCGGCTCATTTTTTTCCATCACATCTGACAACAGTGTAGCAAAACCTGCAAGGGTCTTGATCAGCCACTTGCACCGTATTTGATTTAACCTCTGGGTTTTCTAGGTCATTGGAACTCACGGAAACGTTCCAACATTCGAAATCCGCATAAATAACATACGGGACCTTCATCTTCCGTTGCATCGTGGTAAATTTCAAAACATTATTGCCAGGCTCTGGCATGATTGTGCGCCGTGGTTTCTCACTGATTCCGCCACACTAACATTTATTACCATCCAGCGGCTGTTGGGTGCAAAATACATGCATGCAGCGTCGACATGGAAACATTTTACCTTTGTGCTTATTGTGCCGGTAAACCATTCGTGGAAAATATTTTATCCACACGTAATGATCACACGCCGCTGAGACATCAGAGCCGTCCACGTTTTCCATGCTGCTCAACAACAGTAGATCAACCGCAGTCCGCCCACATCTTTGCTTTCTACATGTTGGGATAGTAGTTTTGCATAAAAGCCTTTGTTCCAAACGAACACATTAACCTGTACAGGAAATTATATATTACCAAACTTGAGTTCACCCAGGTCCTGTCGGTATTTTCGAGGGTGATCTCTATGATCGTTCGCAGGATATAGCGCGGTTAAGATAGCCCATTCAAAACACCAGTTGTCATCGTTTGTCACTTTATCATTGTTGTTTTCTCTTTAGTAAAAATGACTGAAATGAAGACTTTGTGTTGGGATGTTCCTGCCGTGAACACTTCTTATATTCGGAGTGATAGCATGACTAATGCTGCTGTAGCAAGTATTCTTCTAGAGGTGAATTACTTCAATTTGGCTTTTTGCGATTTCTTATCTTCTTCGCAAGAATTTTTGCTGGCTGCACTCCCTTCGTCTCCAGTACTACCCGTGTCTAATGATTTCAGAAAGAAACAGAAGGAAATATTTCGAGGCTTTTTCGCAACGCCAAAAAAAAAAAAACAACGTGGAACAAACATTCGTTCTACAGTAAGAAGAGAAAAAGAGAAAACAACAAGAGGCGAAGAGGAAAACTTTGAACTGTGAACAGAAGGAAGAGAGTGAAAACAAAACTTTTGTGTGTGTAACAAGACATTATGGTAGAGTTAAAACACTTAAAAAAAATGTATCAAACTTTTTTTAGATTTTATTGCAATCGAAATAACTCTTTTTCACATACTTTTACAATGATTGGCTATTATTGTTAAGAACATTTTTTCCTATAGGTGGCGTTCTGTTTACATAGGACTCCCCTATGTACGTTTATGTAAACAATAATGTATCCCTCCTTCTTTCTTTCTATGAATACATTTCTAAATGTAAAGAAATATATATGTAACAAAAGACTGAGAAAATCTGCCTGACTTCACAACACAAGATAAACCTATGACGTGCCCGTGTGTCTATCATGCTATTGACAATATGATAACATACTGATGAATACATTTTTGAAAAAATCTTTATGATAGAAACGAACTTCCGCGCTAGTCAGCTACAGTCGTGATTTCTCTCCACATATTACATAAACTGAAGTCAGTTTATAAAAACTAGTTCGTAGCATATCTTAGATTTGTAATAAATGAAAAATGATATCAGCTTTATGGTAAAATGGAATCTCTAGAAAACAGAGTTGTTTACTGCGCCACAAAAAATAGACGAATTTACATCGATCGGCCTGGCGGTTATCCTTCAAGCATCGAAGACTCACGTTTAGGAGCTTGGACCGATGAACATCTCGAAGACACTATTGTGAGTTTGCCAGTGGGAGACCTAAAATTTACGTCTTTTGCTGAGACAAACAAGGACGACATCATACAAAATGTAAAGTGAAAGGACTGACATTGAACTGTTTAAATTTAACCGTGTAAGTGTAAACCTTCGTTCGATAATTTCTGGAAGTCACTTGCTGTGTCTCTTGAATGTGAAAATAATCTTCAGGAGGTATCGAAGAACTTCAATGTGAAAATAATCTTCAGGAGTTATCGAAAAATTCCTTGACTGTTCTTGACTCTCTCAATCCCGTGGAGGTCGTGAGTATTGTCTCAGGCTCCCTCGTGTCTTCTTTAAAATTGCTAACGTGAACTGGGCTAAATACTTCTCTTGACGTATGAGGCGATATAGAATCTCGTCGTCGCTTCCCTTCTGAATTCTCATTATTTATTTCATGAGGGTAAATCAATCGTGTTTGATTTGCCTATGATCTCTCTCTCTCTCTCTCTCTCTCTCTCTCTCTCTCTCTCTCTCTCTCTCTCTCTCTCTCTCTCTCTCTGATCGTACTCCTGCGTAAGTGAATGTATTCATTCAGCTTTCAGTCTGTGAAGAATCAAAACAAATTGCCCTTCTCATTCGAAAGTACACTTCCAGTAAGACTACAGATTACCCATCTCGAGAAAAAAATCACGATACTTGTTACACCTGTCAAGAGAAACTACACTCGGCTCCAGAATGTCCACACTGTCAAAGAAAAGAAAAGACTGTTGAAAAGAGAAACCAACGTAAAGATACCTATTATCATTGTCAAGAAAAAAGATGTTTGTCTACAGAGTGACCCAAGAAAGTGAAAAAAGAGAAAAATGAGGACACTTCAGAAGTAGAAGAAGAAACAACAAAAGAACCCATACCAGTGAAGAAATTCAAAAAAGAAAGACTGTGAAAGAAGAAAGAAGCAAATGGACTTTTGTAAAGTTTTTTTAACATTTCATTGTAATTTTATTCCAAGGGCATTTTTAAATAACAAGTAAGTTTATCTGTGTTCTGTTTTTTAAAGTAGGAACAAAATATTTCTCTCTCTCTCTCTCTCTCTCTCTCTCTCTCTCTCTCTCTCTCTCTCACACACACACACACACACACACACACACACACACACACACATATCCAGGAAGTACCAACCCTTCGTCGAAGGTGCTGAAGTCAAATGTCTAAGTGAAAAATATTGACTTGAACCGATAAATGCTGCAATTCCTATTTCACTTAGTGACGTTTTCCAATATACACAAACTCGCAAGTTTGCATGACACCTTTAACATGATTGCACATTCGTTAGTCTATCTGCACTGGAAATATAATCATAACCCACCCACCCCGTTCATAGGTATTAATTTGCCACACTGCCTGTCTTGAATATAAAGCAAAACACTTCTTCACTCATTATAAGTGATTTCATTGGCTAAAAAAAAAAAAACATTTTTAGTGCGTTCGCTTCGAATCGGCTTCAGTTGCTATTCACACCATGAGAAAGTTAGATGTGTTTTTCGGAGTCTGACCGTTAGTTACTTTACAAAAACACCCAGCATATCGTACGCTTTGTGAAGAATGAACATTTGCCCCCCCCCCCCTTCCTCCCCCTTTGTGCGAAAAAGATTAACACGGAGTATTTGCTTGTGCTTGACAACTTTAGATCTACTCTTTGGAAAAGGGTTATAGTATATGAAGGAAATAGTGTGATATTTTACAAATTAGATTTTTTCTATCGATGTGATTTTTTTAAAAAATGGGAAGTGTTCTGGAAATTTCATAAGGAACATATGACATGAAAAGTAAGTTTATCTGTGTTTTTATATGTTTAAGGTAAGAACAAAATATGCTCTCTCTCTCTCTCTCTCTCTCTCTCTCTCTCCCTCTCTCTCTCTCTCTCTCTCTCTCTCTCTCTCTCTCTCTCTCTCTCTCTCTCTCTCTCTCTCTCATGCACACATCCGTGCTAGATTGCATCATTTGCATATACTTTTTGTTTGACCTTTTTTCCAAACTTGAACCGAATCACTCTGCATTTTTAGAGACAGACAGAAAAAAACCTTATACATTCCTTTACTGACTAGAGTGGATCTCATAGCCGAATTCTAAAACGCACCGCTCTAAAAATCTTAAATTTCTGTTACTTCCCGTCTAACAACCCCATAATTTCTTATTTGATGCGCGATTCATTGACACACCTCTCTCCCTCCCTTCCGCCTCTCTCTCGCCTTCAGTCTGGTTCACAAAAATATATTCACATATTGACAGAACGACATAGAAACAGACTTGATCGTCCTATAGAATGATTTAGGTTTAAATCATAATTTTATCTGTTCCCTCTTTAAGATACCTCTAAAAAATTTGCCTAGTTGGAAATGTTTACGTGGACCAGAAAACTATGTGAGTTTAGTTTTTGAAATTTACATAAGTTTACACGTGTTACGAGAACAACTTCTATCCTATATTTACTGTTTTCATAAAAAAGGGAACCGATAAGTGTTACAAATCTTTAGCGTGGCGAGAAACAATGTTTCAATACAAGACCTTTGTAGCATGATTCCCAAATTAGTTTGTTTGCTTCAATGCTGACCCCAAAGCAGGAGTTTACGAAAACAAATCAGTGCTGCCTTTGCTTAAAAAAGCAGCAATTTTGTCAGCACAACTCCTTGCTTTTAAAATTTACAAATGTACTGAATATAACGCCTTGGTAAACTTTTCAAAGCCGCGTACGATGTAAAAAAAAAGTATACAGCCCTTGGCTGACAGAATATATGGTATGCTTTGTAACATACTTAACAAATATTACATGCCGCGTTTGCTAACCGAATTTCAGACTTAATTAAGTACATTTGAAATAATACTGTGTTCATTTGACAATAAATATACCACTGGTTTTTATATACTGATCAGTAAAAAATTGTGTCAATGAACACTTCTAACTCAGGATTTACCCTTGGATTCAGAAACTCATAAAAATAAGGTAAGCTACTGTTAATTTCTCTTTGTCGTATAATACGGCTATAGGGTGCCCTACTTTTATTTCTTATTACAACAACTAATAATAATAATAATAATAATAATAATAATAATAGTAGTAATAATAATAATAATGATGATTTTTATGGTTTTATTAATAATAATAATAATAATAGTAATAATAATAATAATAACAATAATTTTTATATGGCATTAATAATAATAATAATAATAATAATAATAATAATAATAATAATAATAATAGTAGTAGTAGTAGTAGTAGTAGTAGTAGTAGTAGTAATAATAATGATGATTTTTATGGTTTTAATAATAATAATAATAATAATAATAATAATAATAATAAAAATAATAATAATAATAATTATTATTATTAATATTATATGGTATTAATAATAGTAATAATAATAATAATGATAATAATAATAATAATAATAATAATAATAATAATAATAATAATAATTTATGGTTTATGGTTTGCTGAGTAAGACTCTTGATAAGACTGAATATTAAATAAACAGCGTACTGGATTGTAGATAACTGGACTTGAACTATCTCTCCCTTTTTCTTTGTGTTTCACACACACAAACATATACACACCCTCTTTCAAGGGTTGTTACTTTTATTTAGAAAGGATTTATATGCTCTGAAGCCTTTTGAGTAAGGTTTACTCTCTAGGGTTGTAGTGGAAATATTGAAGGAGGGTAGAGTAGGTATATTAAAAGGCAAGTAACTAAGGGGTCTTATAAAAGGGGCTTGATGGTTTTTTACAAACTCAATTTGTAAGAGGGATCATAGTGCCGTATGGGAGTAGTAACGTTAGTTTTGTTTAGAAGGGATGGATAAGTGGATGGTGGATAGTAGATTATTGGTTGGTGTATAGTAGATCACGGGTTCCTGGACAGTAGATCACTGGTTTTTGGATAGTAGATCACTGGTTGTTGGATAGTAGATCATTGGTTGTTGGATAGCAGCTCCTTGCTTGGTGGATAGTATGTCCCTGGTTGCTGGATGGTAAATATCTGGTTGGTGGATATTAGATAACTGGGCTTTGGTAGTGAATAACTGGGATTGTGTGAATATTGAATCCCCTTTTTCACATCCTACCCACCCCCCTTCTTGTGTGATAATATGTTTGTATGTACGGAAGTGAAGAGTGTGTGTAAACACTCCTATCCTTTTCGTTAGACAGTACGGGTGTGTGTGTGTGTGTGTTTATTAAGATTTGTGTTTGGATTGTAATAAAAAAGCGATTGCTGGATTGTAGGGGTGTGTGTTTGGATAGTAATCAAAAAGTGGTTGTTGGATAGTAGGGGTGTGTGTTTGGATTGTAATGAAAAGGCTATTGTTGGATAGTATAGTTGTGTGCTTGGATAGTAATAAAAAAAAAAACGGTTGATGGATAGTAGCGGTGTGAGTTTGGATTGTAATAAAAAAAAGCAGTTGTTGAATAGTAGGGGTGTGTGTTAGATTGTAATAAGAAAGCGGTTACTGGATAGTAGGGGTATGTATATATATATATTTTTAGGTCATCTACATATGCGTACAGATATACCAACAAAAATTTAATTTGTCAACGTTAAGTGTTTTTACTAAGATTTGCCAACGATCGTCTCGGGACGAACGGACGTATGAACGGGCGGACGTACGTACGGATGTGGCTACGGACATGAAGATGCCCCCAATACAAGGTGTTGGGGTATAAGGAAAAGGATTGACGATGTGAATGTGATTCGGTATACTTATTTATATGTATATGTACCTAACACGAACAGAGAACATTGATATTTAGTTAGTTTGGTAAGTTTTGTCGGGGAATTCTGGAACGTGGCAGAGGAGGGATAATGCGTGTTTTACAAACAAAAATCTTGTTTTTACAGTTTGAGTCTTGCAGTGAACTTTGAAAAATTTACAGATAATAGAAAATAGTGGATAAACTCAATAGGAACACAAGGCGACTCCTTGTCGATATAAATGGATCTGAACCGGAAAGTTGGTGACACTAACCGAAAAGCATATCGAATTAATTTCTTTGAAAGTAAATATTATTAGGTAACGGCGAAGAAATAAATACTTTTTTATCTTATCGAATGTGAAATACTTTTTTTATCTTATCGAATGTGACAAATATGAATCAGACACAATGGTTGACTGAACTTGGTTCTGGTGTTGAGAGAATCTAGCGTGTGTGTGTGTGTGTGTGTGTGTGTGTGTGAGAGAGAGAGAGAGAGAGAGAGAGAGAGAGAGAGAGAGAGAGAGAGAGAGAGAGAGAGAGAGAGAGAGAGAGAGAGAGAGAGAATCCCTGAACTGAAAGAAACTGATTTCTATTAAAGCCCACAAATGTAACTTTCTCCAAGGTTAGTCGAGCCGGGGAGGAGAGAAGTTATTCTCTCTGGAATAAACAAAGCATTTTTGAGTTTGTGGTCTTACAATGCCAACAAGTTGAAACTAAAGTGTCATTCAAACCCAATTAAAAATCGTTACTTAGCTATTGCAGTGCCAATGAAATACTTTTGGAATAAGGTAGACGGTGTAGTGGATTGCAAAATTGTTGCATTGAAATTTCCCTTCTATATAGGACTTCTCTGGTTTATTTTTTGGAATAGCCCTAGGAACTCGAGCATGTTCACGTTTTCGAAGGAAACAAAAGTCGAGAAAAACAGCGAAGTTGTCAGATTACCATTTAAAAAAGAGAAATACAGAAGTCTGGCTTATCCGTTTTCTTCAACATTTAAGTTTATTCTATATATTCACGGACTTGTGGGTTGACAGTATTATCTCTCTCAGTCTTCCACACACACACAGCCTACTTTAATCAGAAATAATACCTTCAACCTGGCTTGATTCAATATAGCCTATATATCAGACATTCTCCCTCGAAATTGTTAAGTCATAAGTCATCGACTTGTTGTCATCTTCGTCGTTGTCGTCTTCGTTTGTAACTCTATATTCTAGATGCCATATCATCCAATGACATTTTACGTAGTAATTACCTACCTCCCAGATAAAAGAAGAGAATACGCAAAAAAAATTTCTTAAAATACGAAATTTTGTTACGGATGCACTTGTTAAACACACTGACGAAATATTGTAAGTTTTTCTTACGCTTAAACTTACGAAAATGGTGTGCGTAAAGTTACATTGTTTTGTGAAACAGGGCGTAAAGTTACATTGTTTTGTGAAACAGGGCCCAGAAGTTTCATCCTGTAACTGGCTCGCGATGGTGTCATTGGGTGTTTCAACGGCAGCTCCAACAGTCCGTATAAAGAGACGTATGGGAGGCTAAACAAACAATACATGATTAATTATGTTATTGACTTTTAAAGGAATTTTCTCTTAGACTTTCATAGTTTTCTTTGCTGCAGGACTTGCAACCCTTATCATTCTCGATTTGTCTGTCCTTTATGGAACTTTGCCTCACTTGTTGTTAATGCTGTATTTTACGCTCTGACAATTTATTTGAGTAAAATATAAAAAAAATGTTTGGACCTGGCATTTTTCCTCATTCTAACTTTGTTTGAAACTCCTGGTTTAAGTTTTCATGTTTTGACGCATATCTCTTGAAAATAGTGTAAACTTTGAATTTATTCAACAAAAAGTATTCACCAATGTCTGCACTGACAACCTTGATAATAATTTATCCGGGATGTTATATGTGAAGCGATGAAATACTGAATGTAACAGAGGACGAGGCGCTTGTTGCACATCTTGTTCTTTCCGTCTGCTCAAAGCAATGAACAGTTGCTTCATGACAGTTACTCCGGATAGAAACAGCTAAGGTCTCACTGTACAATTGTTTTGGTGAATTTTCATCAGTTGCTTTAAGTTTATGCCAGTTACTCAGTGTACAAACAGCTAAGGTGTCACTGTACAATTGTTTCGGTGATTTTTCATCCGACAATGACATATTGCTGAAAAATGAGAATAATTTTACATCCGACAATGACATTGCGGAAAAATGAGAATAATTTTACATTAAAGTTACAAATAAAAAGTAGTCAATAATTTTTGTGGAAAGCATGCTTGTAAGATTTTGACTGAGGTACTATGATTAATTCCTTGTACAACTGATGACTTTTGTACTGAACCGACACAACCACCAACCCCTCTTTTTTACATTCATTTTTGACAGCAAAGAGCTGTTTTGAATATCTTCCTGTGACAAGGAGGCTCAAAGAATCGGTATGTGCCTTATGCATGATTAAAGTTCACTGGTATTATAACAAATTAACGTACTTCTCATCACCCCTTAACCACAGTGCTGGATTACCCAATAGACAGACTAAGGAAGTGCTTAGGGCACCAGCAAAGCAGGACCACAAAAAAAAACAAAAAAAAAAAACAAAAAAAAAAAATTTGAGAAAATACGGTTTAGTAACCTCGAACAACCACTTTTCGTGCACTTAACGTGAATTTTAAGGCGTTCGCTATAATATTGTGAGAATCTATTCAGATAACCGTATAAAGTGTTCAACTATATCTTCTTCATTTAATCATCGTTAACAATATTTTTTGGCATTCATATACATTAGTTCAGAATTACCGTTTTTCCTATCGTTTACTTATTTTGCGAAGTGGCCTCCATGGTTCGTGACACTGACTAAAAAGTCACGTGGCATATGACCGGAATGTGCCAGTTAGGTCAAGGTAAGAATATTATTAGTTTATAGCGTCTCCATGTTTTTGAAATTAAAAAAAAAAAAAAATTAAAAACGAAATTTTTTCCCGTAAATTCTATATGCAGTTTGTGCACTGCTTGCTTGTTCTTTACCATATAAATACATGACTCCATAGACTGTGAGAGAGACAGACAGAGGGAGAGAGAAATTTTAAAATAGACACTGGTGAATGGATACACATTTTATTTTAATAGATTCAATGTCTTTTGATGTGGAATATATATGTTCATTATGAAGTAATACTGAAAGGAAAAAGTAGATAGTGAATATACATTTCGAGTGTAAATTTTTCTTACGTTGTATACGAACCCCGTATGATTAATGCCAAATATTTACATTGGCTATCCAGTTGTATAAATTTCCAAAATGGATTTCCCTGTTCAAAATATGTAAACAAAGCCATCGTGATAGGCGGCGCTATCTTTAGCATATAATAGAAAATTCTAGGCTAAAATGTCGGACACGAATAAGGCATTGGTGAAAATATAGATTTTTATATTACATGAAATTACCCGTTTAAATGTCATTTTGTTTGATGTTACTATTTAATTCAATGCTATTGCTCTTGAAGAACGCTGGTGACGGTTGATGACGTCATTATCCCGAAACAAGCGCGTTATTTAGCGATAAACATGGTGCACGATTGAAGGACTTCCACGAGATCAGGTCATTGGGCGATATTTTCATTTTGAATTACGTGTGGGTGGGGAGGGCATAATCTTTTGCGTGCTTAGGGCCTCTAAAGGCCTTAATCCGGCCCTGCTTAACCATCTCGATTTTGAGATACTTACCGCTGCAGCAGACATACATACATGCGTAAGTCAAGTCGGCTGTTCGTTTGCAGCCCAAGTTACGCATTTGATCTCCATTGCTAGCCTAGCTGTGACATGCAGTCACCAAACAAGCCAACCCATTTTCAAGCCTAACTCAAAGTAAATGTAAACCATATTACAGATTTAGTTTCTGTGTGAATTTATAAACAATAGGCTTATGCTAATTAGGCTCATGCCTTCTACCTTAAAAATTAGGAGGGGGGGGGGGGGAATACGAAACTATACAGTAAGACATTAAGAATTCACATACCAGTCTGCTTAGGGGAAAAACTTCTCAGTTTCAAAACTTTGGGCAATTCTGAATAAAACTCATCCCTAATATGGGTAAAATTCAAAATGGTTTGTTTCCAATGATTTATTGCATTTATCAATGACCGAGAAGCCATCATATGCAGCAACACCTGTGAGACACCTTCATACTTCATCTTTTACTTTCCCAACTTAAACCTAATATTTCCTTATAACGTGTCAGCTTCATGATTTTTCATAGTTGATAAACCCTGCAGTGTTAGGGTCTGGTGCTCTGAGTGATAATATGTCACAGCACAGGTAATACCACTCTTCATAAAATCTCAAAATGTAGTGAATAAAAGATGAAAAAGAAGTCAAGCTGTATCTCTTATAAAGTATCTGCAAGTATCTGCAAAATGTGCATGCTAAGTGCTTAAAAAATATGAACGATGCACAACATATATAAACTCTCTCTCCCTGATTTCACGAAGGTCAAATCTGTTACAACGAAGAAATCTGAAGCAAAGTATGAGGGAGGCAACTTTTCAGTTAACCAAAATATATGGACCAATGTTAGTAAACTGAACCCCATCATTAGGGTAACTTAAACAACTAAATTCTATTCCCAGACTCACCCCACCTGCTGATAAAACATAACTTTTTGAGAAAGTATTGTTTTAAGAACAATAAGAAAGTCACATTTGGGTCATTTTCACACCGGTCAGCTCATATTGTTGCTGAAGCTACTATTTAGAGAAGTTTGTCTTGCTAGTGATTGTAACATACCTAGAATCAAATCCAAAGCAAAAAGAAAATCATGCAAAAGAAATCGAGAGAGGAGAAAAACAAAATTAAAAAAGGGACATCCATTTCGAACAACTCGCCAGAGCTCCAAAAAAGTTGATGTAGATACTCCTGTGTAAGCTCCACAGCAATTGGTGCGGCTGACTTCTGAGGAAATCTGTGATGTCGTCCAGGCCAGCAGTATCTCTTTTGCAGGTGTGCTACCATACACCTCGAGGCCCACAAGGAAAGAAAACCCAGAACTTCAGGAATGCAGTTAGTCGTTAGAAGAAGGAGATACAAATGTAATTATTAATTAAAACAAAAAAAAAAAAAAAAAAAAAAAAAAAAAACAAAGCAAAAAAGATCATATTTGTTTCAAGTTTTTCAACCCCATTTGCGTGCTTAATTTTTTTGGGCTGTGTAATTCAGCCGCTCATTCATCTTCACTCGGATCTGGTCAATCTACCATTCATTTGGAAAAATACATAGGAATTAAAGTTAAATCTCATGATCCATTTTATCAGCAATTAAACAAACTTCATACATAGGCAAAATATGACAGTAAGAGGGAAATGACTTTTCAGTACAAAAGAAATAGATACGTAGATATTTTCTTCTCAAGAAAACAATCAGACAATCTGTAAAAACTCTATTTTCTCTCAGGGACTTAAGGAGATATCCGAGGAATATGAATATAGTTTAAATCCAACAACACAAACAAAACTGCAAATAAATTGTAATTATTATCTTACAGTATGCACTTTGGACACCCATAATGTCCTGTGCACTCACCGGTGTTGCGACAAATTTGTCGTTTATTATTAACTGATGCTGTTTCCAAAAATAAATGTGGAATCTCTATGCATGTTTTATTGTGGCAAATATGGGACACGTGTAGATTTTTTTATTTGGACACAGTAGGATGGTGCAAGAAAAATAGTAGACAATGTGTTATAAGTTTTATTCGAGTCCCTCTGAAATGAGTACGAATCATTCCATACCTTGTTGAAGGTTTTGGTCGAAGCCAAATTGTACATGTGTCCGATTTGACAGTTTTCTTGTTTAAAATAACATCAAATTGCTGCTTTTCAGCAAGTGTTAGATTTGGGGTGTATACATAGACTATTAAAACTTAAATGTCGGTAAATAAGAAGAAATCTATGTATTGAAATTTTATATCATGAGCATAAGAATATAAATTATGCAATTAAAGCAATCATCATGAAATAAAAAAAATAAAAAAGTAAGCAAAGTATGTACTGTAAATATTGATAAACTGAATAAGGAAATGAAATATTTTAAATAAACCACCTTGTATGAAACTTATAAGGTTTCTGTTGTTCATTAGCAGAATGGATAACAAGAGATGGCTGTTAACTCTGACAGTGCTGAATTAGCTCACTTTTTCTACTATGATGTATTATATATCAAATCTATAGGGAGTGTGTGTTTGGAATACCTTACTGTGTCAGATTCAAGACACATAGGTAATAAGGAAATGATTTTTGGCACAGCTAATAAGATTTGACAAGATTGAAAAAATGACCAGTTCTCAAGGTCTCACTGTACAGTTGTTTTGGTGAATTTTCATCCGACAATGACCTATTGCAGAAAAATGAGAATAATTTTACATTAAAGATACAAATAAAAAGTAGCCAATAATTTTTGTGGAAAGCATGATTGTAAGATTTTGACTGAGGTATTCAGATTAATTCCTTGTACAACTGATGGCTTTTATACTGAACCAACACTACCACCAACTCCTCTTTATTAATTTCAATTTTGACAGCAAAGAGCTATTGTGAATATTTTCCTGTGACAAGGAGGCTCAAAGAATCAGTATGTGCCTTATGCATATTAAAGTTCACTGGTATTATAACAAATTAACATACTTCTCATCACGCCTTAACCATCTCAATTTTGAGATACTTACCGCTGCAGCATTCATAAATGTGTCACCCAAGTCGGCTGTTCATTTGCAGCTCTTGTTACGCATTTAATCTCCAATGCGAGTCTTTGAACGCAGTCACCAAACAAGCCAACCCGTGTTCAAGCCTAACTCAAAGTAAATGTAAACCATATTACAGATTTAGTTTCTGTGTGAATTTATAAACACTAGGCTTATGCTAATTAGGTTCATGCCTTCTACCTTAAAAATTAGGCGGGTCAAAATACGAAATATACACTGAGACCTAAAGTTGTACATCAGTGCCACAAAAAAGTTACCAATTCTTTAGGGTGCAAGGGCAAGTATTCATGCAAAAATGTAATGCTGCATCAACCAGCCTAATATAAAAAATCATTACAAAAAATAGAGTACCCCTGAGTGCTATGATATCGCGGGTCTGAAAATATGCGATCAATTGTTGCTCCTTTGGTGTTGATTCATTATGTTCTAGGAATATTATCTTCATTTTATTTGGGAAGTTTACAATTTTCCCTTTTGTTCTTCTTGTATGCAATTTGACTTTTTACAGCCGCACTTTTTTCATCATAAAGTTTTATCTTCTTTGCTACAGATTTGAGAATATCAGTATTTGACTTCTTCAATAGATTTCCAGATAAGACTGGTGGAACAAATTTTCTTTTCTTTTTGATTTCTTAACAATGTCATTTGTAATAATTCTGTCTTTAAAAAAATGAAGACTTGACTGTCATGTTACTTCCAGAAATTTGCTCTTTGTTTTCTTGTGGACTGGTTTCTTTCACAGATGGTGTCACCTCATTTACTGTTATAATTGGACTATGTTCTGATGTGACTTTGTTACTGTGTTGGAAGAATTCTCCTGTTGATTTTTCCTCTTGATTTTTCTTGATATATATTAGTGATGGTGCAAC
The DNA here is from genome assembly GCA_029931535.1 of Margaritifera margaritifera. Lineage (NCBI taxonomy): Eukaryota > Metazoa > Mollusca > Bivalvia > Unionida > Margaritiferidae > Margaritifera > Margaritifera margaritifera. The sequence continues at coordinate 393,889 of JAQPZY010000798.1, forward strand.
TTGAGCATCAGAGATGGGCTTGCTGTCAAAAGGATGTATACCTGTCATTTTAAATGCGGATAACAAGTTCTCTGCAGTCATGGCTTTTAAATATGGTTTGGCAGTAAGTTCAGCAACTTGATATTTTGTTACGGTCAGGCCAGGATTATTTTTCATATATGTTTGGCATTCTCTGTTGTACATTAGCTTAAAGGGTCCAAATATGCCAACGTCTAAAGGCTGTGTCAAATGGCTAGTGTGTGGTGGTAAGACAAACAGTATAACATTGTTCCCTTTAGCTCAGACTGCTAACGAAAAATGAGATCTGTGTCGATCGTACAAGATGAGAGTGGGTGATTTTGTCTTTCCATCAGAAACATTTGCATACGTGATAAAATGCTTTCTTATATAATTCTGAAATGTATGTGAATTGGACCATCCAGTTTTTGACATTTCACCAGCAGCTCCAGGACAGGCTCCATTCAAAAGATCATCATTCCATCTCTGTCCAGGAACGCAAAATATGGAGGAATACTATTTCTCTCTGTTTTATCTTTCAAGTTGTTGGTACTTAAAATACTTCCAAACTCTCTGTAATATTTGGCAAAATTTTCTCTTGAAGCTGCCTTCAGTTCTGGCCACCTGTTCATAAAGCTGTTAAACCAACAGTTACTTAAGCAGTTATCTATGTTACATGATAAACTAATTTCTGCTCTTCCTCTTTGGAAAATAAAGTTACAAATCCAATAATGGCATCGACAGGGACATTTCCACGTGTTCTGTCTCTCAGAGTAGACTGGAACCTTTTTTGCATTGAATTGATGGTCTGAAATTAGTTAGATAATACATAATACATATAGATTGTATTTGAAAATACACATTATTTTCATCAATTAATAATGCATATGAAACGGTCGTCTTTTAAAATAAAAGATTGAAACTTACAAATGTTTTTAAATGCACATTTAATGCTTTAACAGGTAAAGTAACAAAGTTTTAAAGTGAACACCTTAAATTTTAAAATCCATCAGAACCTATAGAATACCACGACATTGACATACTTCACATTTTGACTCCTATATGTTACTGTAGATTCTATCTCCTGCTTCTTGACAAATATGGGAATCGTGTGATCTGACTTTTGCATGACGTCATTGGACATTATCACACGACAAAGTGGTAAACATTATTTACAGTGGCATTGATTTGAAGAAGATCTAGACTCTATTTGAGAATAAGGGATACGGCCATGTTTGGAAAGCAGTGATATTCATGGATTCATGTTTAAAATAGTGTGCTCACTAACAATCTAGACATTTTCCCGAAATCAAACGGCGATGCAGAACTAGTATTTTAGGTCATCCAGTGTATATAAGGTAAATATACAGTAGATGGCGCTATGAAGAAAAATCCGAATACCGCGATATCGTAGGAAGCGAAGATACTCGTTTCTTCTATTCTCGCGGTTTCCCTAATCTCTTGCTGTATTGACTATTTCCGTTCTAAATAGATAAGTGTACCATCTGCCGATCGTTTATAACGGTGGTTCCCTTACACAGAAGTTTTTGATCTTAACTAATAACAAATTCTTTCAACAATGTTTTCTTCTCTGGAAATAAATTAAAAAAATTCTGAATCAATAGAAAATGTATCAAATTTCTGCTTTTCCTTTACCTGTTGTCCAAATAGGTTTCCTACATCTGATACCGAAAGCCGAATTCTGTCCTGCTTGGCTGAAGAAAGTCGTCGACTTGATGATGATTAACAATAATGTAAGCATAGTCGCACGACTGACCTTTTTACTTATTTTATTCATCGTTTGAAAAATTTGTATAATTTCTTAAATCCTTTGCGAGCCACCGTTTTTCTGAGCGTGTAAAAAATTGTCTATTTCTGGAAGTTCATCCATGGTTAAGCCCCTGAAATAAAGGCCACGTGACGTAAGATTGGATTGTGACGATTAGGCCAAAGTGTGGAAAAAGATCTTTTATAATGTCTCTTTGTTTTCATTATTTGCATTTGTAATATATTTCATTGCTTCCAAACTGACTGCAATAAAACACTTGTAAAAAATGATGCCAAAAGTATTTTAAAAATGGGATACCTTTTTTATTATAAAAATTTCTGAAAGCTATTTCAATAAAATTATCTTATTTAAAGATACGCTGAACTTTTAAAAGATTTTTTTCTTTAAGCTATCTCACAACAAAGAATTTTTGCCCCTCCATTACAATGATCCAATAAAGAATTTCATACTTTATACCCTTCCACTGGATTTCTTTTTTCTAACATGATATAAGAAGTGCATGCTATAGAAAAGAAGTTTTTACATTGCCTTTGCCGTCTGAGAAATCTCTGTCGTGGGTTCCTACTAATCAAAAAGCAAATCCTTTGTCACATTTCTCGCAGTAGTAAGCGTATCCAAGAAATCGTGTAATACTAGTGATGGCATCGAAATGTTCTTGATGATGATACACGTGAACGTATTTTCCCTCGGGGAAATCGGGTCCTCGAAACACCAGAGCTCCGCGAACCTCTTGAGGATGTTGTTTCAACGTGTACCGAGGAGCCAAGACGTCTTGAAGTTGTTGCATTTCAGAAATGCCACGCACGGTCTCTTTTGGTATGCCTGCTTGTTGTAACAGGAGTTCTGCTTTTTTTCGTTGTAGGGGTCTCTCGGATCGTTGAATCTTCATTCATGCTCTTTTCCATTCTGCAGTCTCATTCTTGTCGGCATACGTTTGCCGTACCACGATGGCACGGGCTAAGCACATCTGGTCTTGGGAAATGTCGATTTGGACGATACTGCGTTTGGTACTGCGAAGGTCGTCCACCAATAACATTTTCCTGCGTTGTCCGCGAGCTCGAGGAGGTGAAACGTGGGTCATGTGAATTGTTGTTTTTCCATCAGTGACGGTAAACTCTTCGTTGGATTGTTGAACGTGTTCAATTTTGTCGATGACTTTAGACGGTGTTAATTCTGCCGGCGTACTGAACTCGATCCAGACTGGAGACTTCAAACTGTTGTGATGGATGGAAAGTCTCAATCGATCGTCCTCTTTGGCTCCGCATTGCCGTTTCAATGTCTCTAACAAGGAATCCCACAAATCGGTAGTGAAGCCTGCAGCTTTCTCGGGAGGCACTTCAGACTTGGAAGTCTTTAAAGTTGACGCTGTAAGTGTAAGCCGTGGGTCAGAATTTTCTAGAGGTCATTTTTTGTGTCTCTCGAATGCGATAGTAATTTTCGGGAGCCACGGAAGGACTTTCTTGTTTAGGGGTTCCAGATTCTTTTAGTTTGGTGGAAGGTGTGGTTGCAGGCTCACTCGTGTCCTCTTCGAAATCGCTGGCATGGACTTGAGCTAGCACATCAGCTAGCGGTGTTTGAGGCGGCACGGAAAGTCGCCGTCGAGGCTTCTTCGTTTCTTCTGGTTTCTCATTGATATTAAGTGATCGTTTCATCTTGATGTATAACTTGGATCTGACGGAGTTTTATACACTCTCTCTTTATAGAGAGAGCTTTTTACCCTCAGAGTAACTATTCCTTATTTAACTTTCACACTGTGAAGATGGAAGAGTCAATACATATCGCCTTTCTGGTCAGAGATTTACAGAGTCATTCGAAAGTATACCACTTCCAATATGACTAAGGACTACTCCTCCTCCTTTCGAGATAAAAGTCAAGATACTTGCTATATCTGCCAAGAGAAAGGACATTGGGCTCCAGAATGTCCACAACGTCAAAACCAAGGAAAAGAAAAGAGACAAAGGGAAAGATACCTGTTTTCATTGTCAAGGAAAAGGACATTGGTCTTCAGAGTGTCCTAAGAAACAAGAGAACAAACAAGAGAGGGAGGAAGCTGAGGGATCTTCAGCACCAGAAGAAGATGAACTCGTCCCCGTCGTCAAGAAATGTAAGAAGGCAAGACGACTGGAATGCAGTGAACAAGAAGAAGAACCCTTGATACCTGTGAAGAAATTCTAAAAGAGACAGACAGTGAACTATGAACTTGAGTGGTGTGTTATGATATGTTCATTGTGATTTTTTTAAAAAGAGAATATACCAAAATGGGAAAAAAAGTAAGTGTCTTTTGGTTTTGTTTTTAGAGTATGGACGCACACACACACTCATGCACAATTCAATGATGGGATTTAATGTTTTGCTAGATTCGGCATTTAGATTGTTTCTTTTCTAAGAAATGTGGGTGGCCCTGCAAAGGACTGTTGAGGTGTTTGTTTTTTAAAACAAACTTATGGACTGGACATGGTGAGTTTTAAATGTCTCAATCCCTTTCCACGACCAAGTCCTATTCCTCCTCCTCCTGCTGCTGCTGCTGCTTTGGTAGTGGTGGTAGTAGTTGTAGTAGTCAATGGTGGTGGTGGTGGTAAAATCTCAGTAGTAGTGATGGGTTTAGAATGTTTAGCCCGTGATGGTCTCTTTCTCTTGGGTTGTGTTAAAGAAATCTGAGACATGTTTCTCAGATTCTTTAACTCGGCTAAAATATCTTGTCACCTTCCTTCTGTCCTTCACACTTCTCTTCTAGTTTTCTTCTTTCCTCTTCTTCTTGCTTTCTTCTTTCCTCTTGAAGAAATGCTTCTTCTGCTTCTCTCTGACGCTGCACAATTTTTTCCAATTCTTTTCGTCTTTTTAAAATCATCTACCACGGGTAAAGAATTCTTGCGACGACAGAAAATCCACAAAATCCAAATTAAACTCTTCTGGTTGAAGGTTGACCACTGCGTTCGCCGTCGTACTCTAACTCCAAACATAAGAACTTTCCGTCGCAGGCTCACCCCAGTACATGGTCTTCGTTGTATCAGCCATACTCAACCTATTCCTCAAGGTAAAACCATACGAACGCTGTGACGCCTATATACTGAAGGTGACGTTCCCCCCCCCCCCACCCCCCGCTCTCTTCTGATTGGAAGAGAGACCCTACCTGTTGTAACGCACCTTTGGATTGGTAGACCATTTCGATTCACTATATATATCAGCGCTTTTGTCACATAGCTACACCTGTTCTCAAGATGTATACATCTGTAGAATCATCAAGCATCGTATCGGGCATGCTGTTCAACCCAAACTATCCGATGTACATGAAAGCTTCATGGGCTATCACCAAGATGACAGATACAGCTCTTTGGAAGAGAAGAATCTATATAGAGAGACAAGGGTCTCTGATGCGGGTGCTCCTCTACGGACCTGAAGTGCGTTGAGGCTTAAGGAGAAGACCCTTGTGGAACTTTGGCTCGCCTGTTAATACTGTATTTTGAGTTCTGAAAATTTTTGAGTAAAACATACTCTGTTTGGACTTGTCATTGTTCCTGATTCTAACTTTTTTTAAAACTCCTGGTTCAAATTTTGCATATGTTGACGCATATGTCTTGAAAATAGTGTAAATTTTGAATTAATTCCACATAAAGTATTTACCATTATCTGCACCGAAAACCTTGAAAAGAAGTTGTCCGGGATGTAATATGTCAAGGGACGAAATACTGAATGTATCAATAGACTTGGTGCATGTTTTGTCGTATTGTTCTCTCTGACTGCTGAAAAGAATAAAGAGTAGCTTCATACCTGGTAGCTAGGGTGGGGTCAGACCACCATTAATTTTACTAAATATTACCTGCATGCATTTCTGCAAGCTGAACTCAGACCAACATTCCAGTCACACAAGGATTCCTAGGGGTGACAGTGCTTTATAGTCCATCACACACGTATCCTTGACTTCTCTTGGTTAGTCCACTCGACATAAATTTAACGCTTATATTACAGTATTGCGAGAAACTATTGAAATCACCATAGAAAGTGTTCAACTATATCTACTTAATTTATTCATGGTTGAAAAATGTTTATAAACTCTCCAAATTATTTGCGAAGTACCGCTTTTCTGAGCGTGTAAAACATTTGTCTATTTTCGGAAAGACATTCATGGTTCGTGTCCCAGAAATAAAGGCCACGAGACGTAAGATTGGAAGGTGACAATTAGGTCAGTGTGTTGAAATCAATCGTATATGATGACCCTGTATTATTAATATTTGTATATATTATATATCTCCTGTTTTTCAAACGCATATCGACTGCAATACTTACCCCACTGGATAGTAATCAGAAAAAAATTAAATAAAAAATAAAATGAAAACGATCTTAAATAAATCGCAATATCTGGTTCTTCAAAAGTATATATCGCTATCGCATAATTTTACTTTACCCCTCTAGCAAGCGTCAATAAGCGTGTTGTAACTTGCAGCATGAACCAACAGGGGAAGCAACTCCGTCAACACAAAAATCTGTGGTAATCAGCATCACGTGCCAAAAACTGACGTCATAGGGGATACCTTTTACGGATTTTGTAAACCTTCAATTCATTAGTCAGATACATGGAATTGACCAATAAGCTCAATTTGAAATTTTAAGTTCATGAAATTTCAAAGTTGCAATCACTGTACTAGAATATTTTTGATAGATTATATTAAGGTATTTTCTTGCAAAATCAAAAACAATATGTTATCGTTTTGCATCTAATGTTGGTAAAATAGCTCAATTTTATAGGACTCGCGTACTAATTCAGCTCCCATAGTGAACCTATGCAAATTCCATGATATTAAAAATTCAATAACTTGAAATTTCTGAATGGTCATGATCAAAACTATATTTATCAGTATAAACATATCCTTGACGACAGCTTTGTGTAGAGAAAACAATATGAGCGGCACATTTTCTGGATCTACATGTCTTTCCAACATGTTTTCATTTCCGCACCAAAGAGTCTGGTGCTAATTTCAGAAATTGAATCACTAAAACGTGGTCTCTATTTTTTTCAGTTACAACTAGGATAAACTCTCAAAATATTATTTTCACTAAACTTTTTAATTATCAACCAATCGTGGCCAGTCGAACCGATATATACTCTATTTTAGCTTCACCCATTTCTAGACTGGTTCCCCTTCTATATATTTAGTATAGTGAGTCATATATCCACCCTTGATTTGCTTGACAGACCTATAGATAGCAGGAGAATGCATAAGTAAACCGTGTTTGTTTCTGGACAGGATTCGATATACCCGATCCAGTGGAACCCGGACCAAGTTCTGGTTCGTGAGGAAATTCATCCCCACGTAAACAAAGTCCTGTGATGGAATGAGTTACGACTTCTCGAGGTTGGGTAAAAGACCCAACCGAGTTACGGCGGACCAGATCCTGATGAAGGGACTAAACCTGGACATTGTGGATCAGCCAGTCATCGAAATACTGGACAATCGTCCCGAACCATTTTCATAATTCGGGTGAAGATTCTGGGTACGGAAGAGATTCCGAAAGGCATAACCCGGGATTGAAAAACTTCCTGGTCTATGCAAAACCGGAGGTATTTGCGGTGAGGAGGAAAATTCGGGATGTGCAAATTGGCATCCGGAAGGTCGATGGAGATCGCCCATTCGGGCGGACGAAGTGCGTTCCGGATCCAAGAGGCTGTCTCCATCTTGAAAGGTTTGACCGGAGATAGATCGATTATGATTCGAAATTTCCCGCTGTCTTGGTGACCAGGAAGAGTCGGGAGTAGAAGGCCGGAAACTAGATTCCAAATTACTCTCTGGTATTTCCAGTAACACTTTCCGGGCTCCAATAATCTCATATACTTCAAAACCTTACAAATCCTTGCCATCATCGCTATCATCGGCCAATATTTACCGAAAGAAATCGTCATCTGAAGATGAACCATGTTGTGAGTTTCTTCTGGTAGTGTCAAGTCTGGCTTAGTTTCTGTGTTCTGGAAGTTTCTAACATCCTCAGGATGACGCTGAAGAGTAAGATAATTGGTTATGGTTACGAGTGTGACACTAATCAATAAGTTCCTAGGTCAGATTTAAATAAGGGTCAAGGTTCTACAGGGTTAGAACTCGGGCTTGTGGGGCAAAGTCAACCAAAAAAACGTTTAATGTCGTAAAGTACGAGATGCCAAGAGAATGTATGCACACAGACACACAAAACACATATGGACAGCTTACTTGCATCAAGTGCAAGTTCCTGCTTGTAAGTAAAGGTGTCATGCCAATTTCATTAGCCATCAAACTTGCATATTTTCAACCATTATCTTGCAAAAAGAAACAACCTTTGTTCATACAGACAGTTTTCATGAAGGCCATATATCGCAAAGTGCGCAACGATATTTCCGTGTGCACTTGAAACACTTTATGCAGTCTAGGTGAGTGTCCCAAGGGTCCTTCTTGTGGCCACACTGCCCCACAGACTGTCCTAGACATTATCCTGTAGAAAAGAAATAATAACATTATTTAATAATTGTCGCGCTAAACTCACCTGGTTGTATGCAGTGCGTACCGCGTGCACCACTGTGTATGCACTAAGTACACTGTATGCACGAGGTAAATAATTTTGATCTCGTAGAATTTAGCTGTATTTATCCTGTTGAAAAGTAAGATATTTCACACTTTTAACTTGATTAGAAAAATATGCAGACCCATATGCAATAACAACGCGATTCGTGGTGCGAACATTAATAATATACAGCGTGAAAAGTGACCGATACTTGTCACTTTTTGAAGAAAGAGAGAGGAATACGCTCTCCTCTGTTACGCAGGGCCTGTTGTTATTTTTCAGAATACAGGGACTTACCCGTACCTCAGTTGTATATCAGTAAAGTAGGGGTGTTCCCACCCTTAAAGGGTGGAATACACGAGATAGCCTAGGACGCACCTTCAAGAACTAAGCTCTAAAAAGTGTTAACGGTTACCATACGGAATAAAATACGGAACGGATAGTGTAAACCCGAGACTTTATTATGAACTGCAGAATGGCGATCGCTGCTAATGCGGTAAGTTGCTAGAGGCAGGGTTTCACTGGTGATGATTTCAGCAAACGTCTACTCGGTAAGGCGTCCGTGAAAAAGATGACAGTTCTCAAAATCTTTCTTAATAAATTTTCGAGATGGTTACCATGGCAAACATGCTAGCCATACCGTGTGTCAAATCATTAATTTAGTACAATTCCGACACGATAAAGTGTTTGTTGGTGAGAATGAAAACTTTGTTTAAAAAAATCATTGTCATCATCAGCCAGTGTTTGACAAACGAAATCGACATCAGAAGATGAAACTTGTTGGGAGTCGGCCATTTGGGGTTTTATAAGTGGCCGTATTTAAACAATTATTTGTAAAACTTTCTAGATCAATTCACGCTTCACGCAACTTCAGAATGCTTGTTCCAGGGCTCAATGTGCCAATCAAATTTTGTTTAACAACCATTCATGTCGGACCGAGGTACCTGAAAAAATGTCGCGCTGCAAGACCTTTACTGGCGGTGCGACTTCTGTATCGACAAGCACGTTAAGAGTTAACAGTTAAATAAAAATTGTATTCTGCGCAGAGAAGGATGATGTGCCGTATTCTCGTGGTACTAAACAATAAACGCATCGCAACTAAAAGAATAATTTACCTGGTAATGAAAGTTGCCTTGCTTGTTTATTTATCATTTATCTCCAATCCCGTTTTCAGGAAATATTGTAAATGATGCCAGTTTTGCAATAAACAACGTCCAATGAAACATACTGTCTATACCGTCATAGAAAACGAGATTTTCGTATTCTCGTGGCAAATGATGTAATTGCAGTACGGGGGCCCAAACAGGGTAAGAAATGAACACGATGTCAGTAATAACATACCGCATCATTTTGCGTAGCCGAAAACGTAAAATTACCCATTTTAAAATATTAAATATTTACAATTGTTATGAGCCTATAAAATAATATATCCAGTTATTTTCTGAAGTGGTAATGCGGAGGACAGTTGAAAACACGTTCTCTCTTCAATACTCGTATTTTAGGAATAGCGAGTCCACCACATTTTCCCTAATTTACAATAATCAGCTCTTTACAATTAATAAGCTCGTCGGGATCGGCGAATTTCAACTCTTTCAGATTTCTGTTCTGATACACACTGCTGTTGCATGTGTCAAAAGGCACTTGCTCTTCTATAGATGATTTGGGGGGGGGGGAGGGGGTAATTTTGCTTTTACTGTATTAACAAAAACAAAACCTTTCTTTGCAAAATTTTGAACTCGTTCTTTCGGTATATGGTTGAGGGTGTTACATGCCAATCTTTTATGGACATGCTATTAAAGGAATAGATTATGTACGTCCTACAGGTAGCTACGATGTTTTTGGGAAACAGCGTTCCTCCATTTTCACTCTTTGAATTCCCTCTTTAAGAATAAATTGTCTATTATGTATTCATTACATATTTTCTGTAATGTAATAAATAATGTGAATTAATGGCATAATTTCATGTATATATTTTCAGATATCATCAGTTGTATCAGTAGAAAGAGTCCTACATCCGCGACGACGTTGTAAAAAAAAAAAAAAAAAAAAAAAACGGTTTGCAAGAAAATCCAAGGCGATCCCCTTCCCCTTTGTCCAAAAAATTGGTTGGTCCCTTAGCAGAGAGCTCTTAGTTCTTCATAGATACAGTTTTTGTAGAAAATGCAAAAATCTTGTAAAGTTTCTGTCACTTCATAAGTTCATGCAGGACAGATGATAAATGAACAATGTATGATATTGTACGTGTCATGTATCACTTTCTATAAAGCTCCTAGCAGTTGAAATACTCCTGATATTCTTGGCCCATTTCACAATATGTGAAGAATTCACTGGAACCAAAATTTTTGTCATATTGAACTTATGGATAGCTATATTCAAAAAGAAATCCTCAGAAAAGCAGCACGTCTCTATGCTCTTCCCTTTTATGCATTACTAACCCCATACCGTTCTAGCTGCATGCACAGAAAATCCATGAAAATTCCACTACAAAGGTGGCTAGGTTGTACATACTCAAAGCACCCAAAGTTTCATATCGGTGTCACATGCGTTGATGTTAAAAGCATATAGAATAACACTCTCGAAGTATACAATTTTGATTTATTAGGTCACCTGTTTCGTAGGGATCGCTAATAAAACCGTGATGATTTTGCGGTAGATTTAGTACCAGTTGTCGACACTTTGAAAAATGTATCCTCTACGCACAACTATGATTGGTAGCTTTTATTTGTACTTCACTTTATTGAACATACAATATTTTATGATTGTTTTAACCTAAATTTTCGTTGATTTTGAATTCAAATTCATGTGTATATAGGTGTTAGAAAATATTACATGAAACGATGTAATTTCACTTGTACACCGGTTCGCAAAGCGTGATATTTGGGTGACACTGTATTACATTTTGAGGTTGCATCAGCGTCTATTTCACTGCAGTTTGGATAAATATTTCAAAATACGTAAAATGGGATATCTAAGCAGATGGCAGGCTAGGTCAGTGGATACAATTATGTAGCAAGGAAAAGTTCGAGGTCGGACAGGGTCTCGAACCGGGACCTCCCTAACTCCAGATGGGCGCTCTACCACTGGAGCTATCTGAGCCGACACGCCCAGTCCTACATGTTACAGTTTCTTCATGCCTTTTTGAGACACGTCGCTGTGTCTCAAGGTCCAGCTTGCACTTAACTGCACCCTCCTTGCTCGGTTGGAGGTGCAGATGTGGAATCCTATCGGCGACGCCAAATGTAAAGCGGAAAATTTCATGGTCGGACCGGGGCTAGACGGGCCCTTTTCCACTTAAGCTATCCGAGACAACACGCCGAGTCCTACCGGTTACACTTCTTTACTGTCTTTTTGCACCTGGGCAGCATTGGACGTCAAAGACCTGACAAAAAGATTCAGCCTGTACATTGCAATGATTATGATGCGGTAGAACTCCTGGACTCAATCAGTTTCCTATACCCGTCTTCCAGTCTGTCAGGCTGAGACGGAGGTCTTTTATTCGTCAACAACTGCATGGTGTAACCAAAGTTCTGAACCAACGTCCATCTTGTAAATCTCTTTCGATATCTGGGCAACTGGCAGCCTTTATATTCCAGTTGCATTTAATTTACAGTCACTGCAGGCAGTTGCAGGCGAAGACCTCGCTGCTGTGTACTTGTGTCTTGCGGTAGGAAAAGAAAGGCAGCTGTATGTATTAAGAAAGCTGCCGCTGAGAAATATAATCATTTTTATCGCAGTGTTCTAAATAAAGCCACAAGACTTCAACTGACTGAGAGTTTTATTGTACGACTTTACCTGCATTATAGACAAGAAAACGAGTTTTCAGCAAAAAATACATCTTCAATATAACATGTCTGAATGGCAAATGCGGAAAACAAGTTTCCCGCAGGCACGTGCACATGACGGGGATTCAAGTTCGGGGACTTGGCATTTGTTATTTACTGGGTGGCTTATGCCAACCATTGGAAGAAAATACAATTTCTACTTATAGTCGTCCTCTAATCTGCAACTAATGTCTGTTTATAAACGTAGATATGTTTATATCAATTTATAAACAATTGTCACATTAAAACCATACAAAATAATCAGTTTTAGCAGAGATTTGTGTGTATATGATTGTATGGGGTTTATTAAGGGAATAATTAAAAAGTCAAAACGTTATTCTGTGATATACTTCTCCCCTTCGGGGAGTTTTTCTGTAGTATCTGCTTGAATAGTGTAGAGATGAGGTGGTACTGTGCTGATCGCGTATCGAACACACATAACTGAATCATGCACACCTGAAGGGTGAACCTTGAATGCGGTGATATCCACGCTGTAAGGCGGAAGTATTTTGACGTGAACTGTTTGAAGAAACCGTATGAGACGTACCACCCGACAAAATCCTGGACATTTTAAGGGAATGCGGCTTATGCAAGAAATGTTAATACTGTTTTAAGAATTTTACATGTTTTACTTTTATCTCCTATTTTCTATACAATCTGCAGAATATTAACGTCTTTACATTTCATATTTTACTGTCGCTTGTTTTTGATGTGACCAATCCAAACGTAGAAAGTAAACGTAACCAGGTTCTTCCAGCTTGCTTGATTTGTGCTTTTTTTTAAAGGTAATATTTAGTATTCATTCCTCAAGTTGAAAACGTTGGAACCAATGACCCCTACTGGGACGAAAAGTGGGGTCATTTAGAAAAAAATAAAAAATAAACCGGGGTTGCAAATACCCCTTACCTGTATATTTTTGTATTCAAGAAAATCAAACAGATATCACTGTCACTGGCTCTCACGTCATGAAAATATTCACTTTTGCAGCAGAATATGCTTTGAATCGGTCATAGAATCAGAAATGACCGTGTCCACTGTTCAATTCACTGTTATTGTATTTGACATGGAAATTCTAGCAAACCATAGTAGTATAGGGTGGGAAAATAGGGCAGGTGGTGGCTGTATGGGGCATATATGGGAAATTAACATTATGGGACACTTGGGGGCGTACATGGGAAATTAACATGGATGGGACACTTGGGGTTAGAAGTGTTTATAGGGCCGAAGTATTTTATACAGACAGAATAGACACATAGACAAACAAACAAACACGAAACATGAAAAATACCATTGGCAAGTTTTGATTGTTTCTTTTCTAAGAGATGGGGGTGGCCCTGAAAAGGGTCGTTTGTTTGTTTTTTTTATACTTTTTCCTCTATGACCACCATTTCTTGAGGAAGCCTAGGATGTGAAACTTCTTAGGTGGATCAGGGAGCCAGTCGGGATGGCCCAATCTCCTGAACTTGTCTTGGATCTTCAACCAGTTTTCGTTGAGGCGATCGAAGTCGTTTTGTTTTTTCTCCTGCTCTTTCACCATTCTTTGCTTAGCCCAGGTAGACTTGATTTTAGCCACTTCTTCTTCATGTAGACGAGTTTGGCTCCATTCATGGTGACTTGGGGACATTCGGTGCCTTGTTCTGAATAATATTTTAGAAGAAACTGCCCCTCGTATCCCCGAGAAATTGTGAGCCATGACTGTAGCATATCGATGACATGTTGGGGCCGCGAAAGATTTTTTCACGTCCTCCTGGAATCTTACTAAAATGGGGCAGTGAAAATAGATAGGTTCTCGTATGCACTTCTCACAAGCCCGATGAGCAACGCAATTAGCAATTAGGGATGTGAATACGCGTTTCTTGCATACATTCGAAGTCGAAAAAGATAAAATCCACTTCTGTCTTATTCTTCTTCTTGTGCTGATCACCCGATAATTCTTTCTGCAGTTCGTTGTCATATTTTTGAATGTAACATTGATGTTAAAAATGTCTACGATGTGGTCACAAATACATCTTTTCTTTTCGGCACAAAGGTGTTTTTTTGTGGTTGTTGGTTCGAATCAGCTGTCCATACTTGGAGCACAAGCTCACTAAGTCACAAGCACTTTTCTGCTGGTGAACTTGTGTCATGCGATGTTGTTCCTAACAAGAGGGGCTGATAAAGGTTCGTTGACACGTCGAGCAATGAATGTGTTCTGCAGGAATGCATGGTGTGGAAGCTAAACAACCCAGACATCTCTCTCCGCAATGAACTTCTCGCTCCCGATTTTTAAATCCTTAGTCACATTTCTCGCAGAAGTAAGCGTATCCAAGAAATCCTGTGATACTAGTGATGGCATCGAAATGCTATTGATGATGATACACGTGAATGTATTTTCCCTCGGGGAAATTGGGTCCTCGAAACACCAGAGCTGCGCGAACATCTCGAGGGAGTACCTTCAAGGTATACCGAGGAGCCAAGACGTCTTGAAGTTGTTGCCTTTCTGAAATGCCACGCACGGTCTCTTTAGATATGCCTGCTTGCTGTAACCGGAGTTCCGCTTCTTTTCGTTGTTGGACTCTGTCCGATTTTCGAATTCTCTCCCATGCTCTTTTCCTTTATGTGGTCTCGTTCTTCTCGGCATACGTTCGCCCCACGATGATGGCACGGGCTAAGCACATCTGGTCTTGGGAGTTCTCGATTTGGACGATACTGTGCTTGGTACTGCGAATGTCGTCCAAAAGTAACACTTTGCGTGGTCCGCTACTTCTAGGAGGTGAAACGTGGGTCATGTGAAGTGTGGCTTTTCCATCGGTGATGGTAAACTCATCGTTGGATTGTTGAACGTGTTCAATTTTGTTCATGACTTTAGACAGCATTAATTCTGCCCGCGTACTGAACTCGATCCAGACAGGAGACTTCAAACTGTCGTGATGAATGGAAAGTCTCAACCGATCGTCCTCTTTGGCTCCGCATTGTCGTTTCAATGTTTCTAACAAAGAATCTATAAATCGGTAATGAAATTGCGGCTTTCTCGGGGGGGGGGGGGGACTTCAGACTTGAAGTCTTTAAAGCGGACCGTGTAAGTGTAAGCCGTGGTTCTAAATTTTCTGCATGTTACTTTTTGCGTCTCTCGAATGTGATAGTAATTTTCGGGAGCAACGGAACGACTTTCTTTATTAGGGTTTCTAGACTCACTTGGTCTTGTGGAAAGTATCTTTTCAGGTTCACTCATGTCCTCTTCGAAATCGCTGGCATGGACTTGGGCTAACACTTAAGCTAGCGGTGTTTGAGGCGGTACGGAAAGTCGGCGTTGTGGCCTCTTAATTGCTTCATTTGGTTTCTCACTGAAATTTCGTGATCGTTTCATCTTGATGTCCAACTTTGATCTGATTGAGTTTTACACTGGCTCTCTCCCTATATATATATATATATAGAGAGAGAGAGAGAGAGAGAGAGAGGGAGAGAGAGCTTCCTACCCTCGGAGTAACTATTTGTTATTCAACTTTAAAACTGTGAAGATGGAAGAGTCAAGACAGATTGCTTTTCTGGTCAGAGATTTACAGAGTCATTCGAAAGTATACGATTAAGACTATGGACTACTCCACCTCCTTTCGAGATAGAAGTCAAGATACTTGCTATATCTGCCAAGAGAAAGGACATTGGTCTCCAGAATGTCCACAACGTCAAATTAAAAGAAAAGAAAACAGAGACAAAGGGAAAGATACCCGTTATCATTGTCAAGAAAAAGGACATTGGTCTTTAGAGTGTCCTAAGAAAAAAACAAACAAGCAAGAGAGGGAGGAGGCAGAGGGCGCTTCAGAAAGAGAAGAAGAACCCATCCCTGTCGTCAAGAAATGTAAGAGGTCAAGACGACTGGAAGACAGTGAAGAAGAAGAACCCATGATGCCTGTAAAGAAATTCAAGAAAAGAGACAGACGGTGAAAAAAAAAAAAAAAGAACTTGAGTGATGTGTTATGAAATGTTCATTGTGATGTTTTAAAAGAGAATATACCAAAAAAGGAAAAAAGTAAGTCTCTCTTGCTTTGATTTTTTAGAATATGGACGCACCCACGCAATCATACACAATCCAATGATGGGTTGTAAGTTTTACTTGATTTGGCAATTTGATTTCTTTTCTAAGAAATGTGGGTGGACCTGAAAAGGACCGTTTGGGTGTTTTGTTTTTTTTTTCTTTCTAAAAAACAAACTCATGGACTGGACATGATGAGCTTCAACTGTCTCAATCCCTTTCCACGACAAAGTCCTACTCCTCATGCTGCTGCTGCTGTTTTCGTAGTGGTAGTTGTAGTAGTAATCAATGGTGATGGTAGCATCTCATTAGTAGTAGTGAGCGTAGATAATGTGATGGGATTAGAATGTTTAGCCCGTGATGATCTCTTTCTCTTGGGTTGAGTTAAAGAAGTGTGATACATGTTTCTCAGATTCTTTAACTCGGCTAAAATATCTTGTAGCAGACTCACCGTTAGAATGTCATCACTCCCTTTCTTCTGTCCTTCACGCTTTAAAGATTTCTGCTTCTCCTTGTGCTTGTTTTCTTCTTTCCTCTTCTTGCTGAAGAAATTCTGCTTCTCTCCAATTCTTCTTTCTGTCTCTTTCTAAAATCATCGATCACAGGTAATGAAGGTGGTACTACAGCAGTTGTTTCAGGCAAACATTCTTGCGACGACAGAAAATCCAAATTAAAATCTTCTGGTTGAATGTTGACTGCTGCCGTCGTCGTACTATCACTCCGAACATACGACGTCTCAGTCACAGGCTCACCCCAATACATCGTCTTCGTTGTATCAGCCATACTTGTGCCGCAAAAAGGTAAAACCATACGAACGCGGTGGTGTGTATATACTGAAGGTGACGTAACACCCACGCTCTCTTCTGATTGGAAGAGAGGCCCTACATTTTGTAACGCACCTTTGGATTGGTGATCCGTTTCGATCCGATCTTAGGCTATATATACCAGCGTTTAGTGACATAGTTTCACCTGTTCTCGAGACAAGAAGGTGTATACTTTCGTTGAAACTTCAAGCATCGTACCGGGCATGCTCTTCAACCCGGACTACCCCATGTACGTCAAAGCATCATGGGCTATCACGAAGATTACAGCTACAGCTCTTTGGAAGAGAAGAATTTATGTGGAGAGACAAGGGTGTCTGAAGCGGGTGCTCATCTACAGACCTGACGTGCGTAGAAGTTTAAGAAGACCCGTGAAGAGGTGTGATATGTCTTAACTTGGTTAACAAAACTCCAATGGCCCTTTACATGGCCACCCACATCTCTTAGAAAAGAAACAATCAAAACTTGCCAATAGTGTCTCTATGTTTGTTTGTCTATGTATCTAGTCTGTCTTCATTAAAACTTCTGTCCTATACACAGTTGTGCCCCATACTGCCCCCAAGTGTCCCATCCATGTTAATTCCCCATATATGCCCCCAAGTGTCCCATAATGTTAATTTCCCATATATTCCCCGTAGAACCACCACATGCCCTACTTGCCAACCCTATACTACTAACCATGCAATAATCGGACTCTACAACAACTGATTAAATCTCTCTCTCTCTCTCTCTCTCTCTCTCTCTCTCTCTCTCTCTCTCTCTCTCTCTATATATATATATATATATATATATATATATATATATATATATATATATATATATATATATATATATACACGTTGCCTCTATTTTTTGAATCGTCTGTATAAAGGGACGTATAACCTCCGGGAATTATAGGAGGTTACACTAAAAATAGATGATAAATTAAGTTATTCATTTTTTAAAGCATTTTCTCTTAGGCTTTCATAGTTTTCATTGCTGCAGGAATTACAACACTTATCTGTCTCAGTTCGTCTGTCCTTTGTGGAGCTTTGGCACACCTGTTGTTAATACTGTATTTTGAGTTCTGAAAATTTCTTCGAGCAAATAATACTGTTTGGTCTGTGCATTATTCCTGATTCTAACCTTTTTAAAACTCCTGGTTTAAATTTTGCATATGTTTTGAAAATAGTGTAAACTTTGAATTAATATTGAACAAAAAGTATTTATCATTATCTGCACTGAAAACCTTGATAATACTTTATCCGGGATATAATATGTCAAGGTATGAAATACTGAATGTAAAAGTAGACGAGGCGCTTGTTTATCATATTATTCTATCTGCTCTTGTTTATCATAGCAATCTCTATGTGTGCTATAAGGAACACACACAGTTGCTTCATGCCAGTTAGCTAGGGGTGCAAGGGACAGTTTTTACGCACAAAATTAATGCCGCGCCCACATGCCGAATACAAAAATTCATTAAAAAAATTTTAAAAAAATACAAGTGTGGTCGAGAAAGGACAAATCTCAATACAAGGAAAAATAGCAGAAGTAACAAGCCCACCAAATACGGTGCGTTTTACGCCTACAAAATAAAGTGGATCTACACATAACGGGCTTTCCGTGGGAACTTCACACAGAGGTCATGGTGCATAGATTCGAGAAGAAATTGCTGGAGAAGTAATTAGATGGTACCGTCTATGGATTTAGAATGGCCACATTCAAAGGATACACAGGATTAGAAAAGGGACGATCATACTTGAAATCAAGAAGACAAGAATTCCCCCATTCATGTATATCATGGTGGGGTATCCAACGAGGTCGTGGTACATATGGATTATCTACGATAGAAGTGTTTAATGTGTGAAAAAAAAAAAAAAGGACACGACTCGAGAAACTATTGCATAACCTGCAGCCAAAGGGAGGGGTGGGGGAGCAAACTCAACCTACGCAGCTGCAGCAAGAGATCAAACGAAAGAAGATAGTACGAGTTTATCGGAGAAATCAGTACAGGTGAGGAAGAAGAAGAATACAAAAATATAGTAGGAGTAAGCGAAGAACAGGAGATGAACGTAGGGAAGAGGATGGAACAGCAAAACGAAATAAATGGAAAAGATCAAGAAGACTCGCAAACTTTAACAAATGAGGACGATGGGATAGAGAAACGGCACCATATCTGAAAAAATTACAACAAATAAATTGATATATACAGTTAGAGAAAAACGTTGAAATTAACAAGAATACACATATAAGTATGGAAACAAGGGATCTAGATTAGAAATATTCTATGTGACACAAAATCAGTCAAACAATATACGTCACTCCATTATCTTAACAGTGCACATAGGAGACCATAATGCAATTGCACTCAACATTATATAGTGAGGGTAATGCCCATACAAGAACTAATCAGAATTGACCAATAAGAATGAAATAATTAAATAAGGGAAAATAATAACGTCCCTGCATAAATTATGCATATTTATAATCTTGTTTAAAAACAAGGAAAATAAAGAAATTAAGTGAACGAGACGGAACCAAAGCAAAGAACATAGGGCCACATAATATGAAGCTGTACTAATGATGGATATATATCGAAGTACGTATATAAGTACGAATAAATATATACATAAAACCTTAAAATTGTGTTGATGGAGATTGGAAGACGGGGATTACAACACATTAACGGCCTTTATATTTAGATCAAAAGAGGGGACACCCCTAAAGCACTTACTAGTTGTATGTGCTGGGAAAGAGCTGTGGGGTGTCCACATATAAAGAGAAAAGTTCCATATTTTTTTATAATGATATTGCAACAAAACAGCAGAATATAATTTACATCACCGGCCAAGTCGATGGAACTTAATAGCATAAAAGGTGTATGCACCCCAACACCCAATTTATAAAGGCATTTTTCACGTCCGAAGGCCATTTTTGACAAAAAGTGATTCTCACAGTGCAAACGCAAGCCCTTTAACTAGATGATAATTTTGGAAAACTGTACTAAACAGCTTAATGCAATAAAAATAGTTGCCATCCAGGCAGATTTGGAGATATTCTACTGCATTGAACGCACGTGTCTACTGCTATGGATGGCTAGCTAGCTCTGCTTCCTAGCCGACTATTGGTATTTCACTGTCTACATACTGTGAACCGACTATGGGAGGTGTACATGCCTCGCATCAATTTGAAGAAGAACAGAAGCTCAAAACACCTAATTCCCAAATATATCCACATCTTTAATTATTAAACAATATTAGCTCAAAAAAGTCACATCATAGCCTTAAGAAATTTGACGGGCCAATTGACGAAACTCTCTCCTGCCACCTTAAACATTTTACTTAAAATATTTGGCAGAAGTTGTGTACATATCACATATTTGGACATTATCTCGTAAAATGGTATGAAGCAAAACGTATTGTATGAAAAACTAATAATGTTATTACTCTTTTAGAAAAGAGTCTACTTCGGGGCAAAATGCATTGCATGGTGTATATTGTGAGTTACGACCGCCTGCTTTTGTTGAAAGATTTAAAATCGTCTGCAACCTTAGATGCTCCTTGTCTTTGTTTACCACTATAGCATCAGGACAGACCCAAAACCAAAATTACTTTATAATGTTGCTTGAATGCCGAGAAATTTTTGAGTTAGAAATTGTACGAGTAAATGACAGAAATACCACATTAGTTGTCAATTTCAAAACTGAAAAGGTTGTCTAAACTGTTCTAGCTAACTCGACAAAAAGAAACCACACAGTAAATTAAATAATGACCTTTAAAAGTAATGTTATTCGTGTGTGTGTGTGTATATATATATATATATATATATATATATATATATATATATATATATATATATATATATATATACACAGTTTCTAACCTTTCATTATTGTTCTGCTGGTGCTAATGGCAGGGAATAGTGGGGTGGGGGTGGGTAATCACAAGAGTCAAGCTAAGTGGGAGAGATCAAAGTTTAATCAACAAATGTGAGGCCATGTTGGAACATTGATATACTTCTGTGCGGGACCCTGCTAAGCTTACAAAATGACAAAAAAAGAACTAAATCCAATGATAAATGGCCGTTGAAATTAACTATACATGTATAAATACTCTATCCAATTTAACAGAGAAATTTCTTCTCAGACTCCCATTTACCTACAACTGACTTTAATAATTTTGGGAGTATGCAAAATGATGGAAAATAGTAAGATAAGGCATATAACATATTAACAGAAATATTCAGTTCAAGATGGGAAGTACTTCAACAGATTGGCTTTTAATGAGTATATACCACAAAGCACAAGTCTTGGGGAAGCTAAGTCTGTCCGTCAAAGTCAGTCTCTTGTGCGCTTGGATCAGGATGAGTATCTGGATGAGATTCAAGTTAGTGCTTCCGTCAGCATGACTGACCAATTAATCCTAATATTTTACCATGCAAATTGAGATTTGCAAAAAGAAAAGAAACAAGTGATACTGGTGCACTTTTAACACTCGGTAGAAACGTGAGAATTTTCCAGGTAAAACTATTGTTAACTGCAGCAACGATTCTGAACTAATTAGAATGTTTCAATGTTTACGAAACTGTCCCCTGCCACCTAGGGTAAAGATGTGCACGAGTGCTACAGACTAGTTACTAATTCTTTAGGATGCAAGGGACAGTATTAATGTACAAATTTAATGCCGCACTAATCGGCCTAATAGAAACATTCGTAATAATAGAATCCAGTACTGGCTGGAGACTAATTGTCGCCATTTTTTCAAGATTTAAAAGAAAAAAAAGGAATAACCACATGAATTTGCTCAGTGGCGATACAATACATGAAAAGTAGGGTCTTAAACGATTTTTTTTCCATCATGTTAAATGCAAAATTAAAAACCTGACTTGTTTCGTAGGAAGCGTTAATTAAACCGGTGTTGGTGGTGATTTTGCGGTAGATTTAGTACCAATTGTCGACACTTTCAAAAATGTATCCTCTACCCACAATTTTGATGGGTAGATTCTATTTGTACTTTACTTTATTGATCATATAACATTTTATGATTGCTTTAACCTAAATTTACCTTGCTTTGGAATTCAAATTCATGTTTATGTAGGTGTTAGAAAATATTACATGAATCGATGTAATTTCACTTGTAGAACGGATCGCAAAGCGTGATATGTGGGTGACATTGTATCACGATATGAGGTTGCATCAGCGTCAATTTCACTAGTTTCGATAAATGTCTCGAATTACGTGTTGTGGGATATCTAAGGAGTCGATCTTGCAGTACCTTGTAAACGGCGAACATCGAGGTATGTAATAATACAGTAATTTGTACAACGAGCACCTGATTTGGCAGGTTGGGTCAGTGGATACAATTATATTGCAGGGAAAAGTTCGAGGCAGGACAGGGTCTCGAACCCGGGACCTCCCTAACTCAAGATGGGCGCTCTACCACTTGAGCTATCCGAGCCGACACGCCCAATCCTACCCGTTAAAATTTTTTCCCTGCCTTTTTTAAACACGTCGCTGTGCCTGTGTTGTCTCAAGGTCCAGTTTCCACTTAACTGTATCCTCCCTACTCGGTTGGAGGTGCAGATGTGGAATCCTATCGGCGACGCCAAATGTAACGCAAAAGGTCACGGCCAGACCGGGGCTCGAACCTGGGACCTCCCTAACTCTAAACGGGCGCTCTACAACGTGCCAATCGGAAACGACGCGCCCATTCCAACCCGTTACACTTTCTTCCTGCCTCTTATTACCCGGGCAGCATTGGACGTCATAAGCCCTTATCAAAAGTTTCAGCCTGTACATACCGATTGATTATGATGTGGTAGAACTCGACCCGATCAGACCTTAAGGCAGTTTCCTATGCCCGTCTTCCAGTCGGGCAGAGATTGAGCTCTTTTACACGTAAACAACTGCATGGTGTAACCAAGGTTCTGAACTCTTTCGATATCTGGGCAACTGGCTGCCTTTATATTCCACTTGCATTTAATTGACAGTCACTGCCTGTGACTGGTGAAGACTTCGTTGCTGTGTATTTGTGCCTTGTGGTAGAAAAAGAAAGGTCCAGACTGCTGTATGTATATAGAAAGTTGCTGCTGAGAAATATAATCAATTTTATCACAGGGTTTTAAATAAAGTCACAAGACTTAAACTGACTTACTGAGAGTTTTATTGTACGACTTTGCCTGCAATATAGACACGAAAACAACACTAGTTTTCGTCGCAGCAAAAGATGCATCTTCATTATATCACGTCTGAATGGCAAATGCGTAAAACAAGTTTCCCGTGCGCACGTGCACATGACGGGGTTAAAGTTCAGGGACTTGGCATTTGTTATTTACTGGGTGGCTTCTACTAACCATTCGAAGAAAATACAATTTCTACTTGTAGTCGTCCTCTAATCTCAAGGAGTAATATATGTGTATATCAAGTTGTGAATAATTATTACATTAAAACCATAAATAATAATTAGTTTTATGAGAGATTTGTATGTATATGATTGTATGGTGTTTATTAGGGGAATAATTAAAAAGTCAAAATGTTATTCTGTGACACACTTCTCCCCTTCGAGGAGTTTTTCTGTAGCATACTTCTCCCTTTCAGGGAGTTTTTCTGTAGCATCTGCTTGAATGATGAGGTGGTACTGCGCCGATCGCTTATTGGACCCGCATAGCTTAATCATGCTCTCCCCCTGAAGGGTGAATCTCGAATGTGTCGGATCTCCACGTTGCAAGGCAGAAGTATTTTGACGTGAACTGTACGAGGATGTACCACCCGATAAAATCTTGGGTGGATTATGCCAACCATTGGAAGAAAAGAATTTCTACTTGTAGTCGTCCTCTAATCTGTGCCTAATATATGTGTATATCAATTTATAAACAATTATCACATTAAAACCACACAAAATAGTTTTGTCAGAGATTTGTGTGTATATGATTGTATGTAGTTTATTAGGGAATCATTAAAAAGCCAAAACGTTAGTCTGTGACACTTCTCCCCTTCAGGGAGTTTTTCTGTAGCATCTACTTGAATAATGTAGAGATGAGGTGGTACTGTGCCGATCTCGTATCGGACACGCATAACTGAATCATGCACACCTCCTGAAGGGTGAAGCTTGAATGTGGTGATATCCACAAAGTATTTTGACGCGAACTGAAGAAACTCTACGAGGACGTACCACTCGACAAAATCTTGGACTTTTTAATGGAATGCAGTTTATACAACAAATTTTAATACTGTTTTAAGAATTTTACTTGTGTTATCTTTATCTCTAATTTTATATACATTTTGCAGAATATTAATATCTTTATATTTAATATTTTATTTTGTAGTTAATATAACATGTGGAAGGGTTTAAATACCTAAAAATTATTTTAAAATGTTTGGAACTTGATGTTTTGTTTGCACTACATAGCCACTTTTGTGCTGAGGTGCAGTAAAACATATATACATACTTCTTGTCTGTTTACTGGATACTCTTGTTTTCTTGAATCAATTATTTAAGCGGTGAATGACAGGCAAGGTGGGGCTTCAGCTTACAATGCGTTCCACTGCTCTGCTCCTTTGATGCAGGCCAAGTATTTACTCCTTGTGTACATCGGTTCACATAGTTCCTTGGTTATGTTACTGTACTGTTAATTTTGTGCAGTCAGTGACTATTTTTAGATGATTGTGTGAATAGCGACCACGGTTCTGCATAATGGACATTCAAACTTTTCCAGCTCCTTCACCTTTGCAGCCTTGGACGAAATATAATTCTGCAGGCAACCTTGGCAAAACGAGTGTAGGAAAGACAGTTGTCGGTGTGTTTTAAATTTACCTAGACATATCGGACAATGGGGTTTCTCTGCATATTGACCATGTTCTGGATTTGCAACTGCCATCTCGATGAAATTACTCTATCTTTGTCAAGAAGAAAAATTTATAGTTGGCAGAAATTTTTTTTAAAGCCTTGTGGTAACATGTTCCTTGTTCCACAGTGCAATGCGTTCTTTTTATCGACTCTCGAAAGCGGCGGAGCAAGGTATAATGAGGACTGTAACATATCAATAGGCCAAGATGCATAAATGTGTATTTATCTTCATTCTAAAGGTACTTAGTCGAGCATTAGACGGCATACATGTGCACTGGCATATAAAGAGTGTTTTTAAAAGTCGTATTAGCTTGGTCGTCGTTTGGAATCACAACGACCTCTCCGTTTCATGGTAAATATTATGAAAAAATAAAAGTATATAACAATCTTACCAAAATGTGTTCAAGCTATGCAAACATGCATTAATAATTTTTTTTTTTTTTTTTTATACAGAAATAATAATACTAATTATTATAAATATATTAGGTAGTACCGGCCCAAAGGCGGTACAGAAACCCCTCGATAGCTTGGCAACTGTATAATAAACATAGAGAACTTGCATGTTCTTTTAGCTAAGAACGAATCTCTCTCTCTCTCTCTCTGTATAGTTAGGCGCAGACGGAAAAAGGTTTGTGAGAGAGAGAGAGAGAATCATTGTGGACGACATTCCATGTATACTGGTACATGTTCATTGCAAACGACTAATACATGACTTCTTCGAATTTCACCGGATGAAACTTTTATCAATATCTATATCTTTCTAGAAAAGATGTTACAGAACAGAAAGGCTTTATTCCAGATATATGTAGCATTTTGGCAGAAATATAATATTTATGAATTTATAAAATTTTTGTTAGAGACAAAATATTTCCAGGAAAAATACAATGTAAACAAATTATAAAATATACTACACATAAATATGAAAACGAGCGCTTTATAAACTTGTGCCATACTGACATTTCCTATAAAAGATTCAAAAATGTTCATACTTCTATAAAAACCCTCAATTTTATGGTAAACCCTAAAAACAACAAGAGCGTTACAGTTGATTACATCTTTTGCAAATGTTCTGATAACTGTTCCAAATAATACTATGCAAGTTTGTAAATACTGCAGTTATTCTTGCACAGATGTAATAATCCATATATAGTATTATCACAGTAACGCGATCTTCATTGCTAGATCACTTCGAGTTGTCAGCATTAGAAAATCCGGATCATTACAAGACGCGAAGCGTCGAGTCATGATCCGGATTTTTATGCTGACAAAGAGACGTGATCAAGCAATCTATATCGCATTACTGTGATAATTATATTTTTGTTATAGACCTTTCAGTTTTCAGATAATTTGATAAAATCACCATATGTAGTTGAAAAACACAAGAAATTGCTAAACATTTCATCCTCCTTATTACGAACTTCATCTTAAAGCATAAACCAAATTACTTTTTGAAAGGGTGAAATGCGCAAGAATATTAGTTTTATCATTTATGAATGAAGTTTGTGAAACTGCGCTCGCTCAGTTTGACTACCATCACTGTGAATAACAGGAATTATTCGACGCTTGAGGGCAGACAACTCGTATGTGATTTACAGTTATTGTGCAGTTCTGAAATTTTGCATCACGGAAGTTTTCACCAGCTGAATGACAGGAAAGTT
Source organism: Margaritifera margaritifera (assembly GCA_029931535.1). Lineage (NCBI taxonomy): Eukaryota > Metazoa > Mollusca > Bivalvia > Unionida > Margaritiferidae > Margaritifera > Margaritifera margaritifera. The sequence goes on from JAQPZY010000798.1 coordinate 420,335, forward strand.
CTTTCAGAGGCCAGGTTGAATGAGGTTGAACTGTTTCTGGCGGGGACATTACGAGAGGCTCTGATGGGAACTTGGCACGGGAATGACAACATTATTTTGACAGTTATTTACAACACGATTGGATAAATTGTTGGAACTTGATGGTATAGATTTGTTACAGAGAATATTACTCATTTATAATTTCAAATTCATCCATTATGGGTGAAACTCACTAACGTTACCATTTATGAATTTCCGTAAATGGGTTGTACTGTACAACTGTAATGTTTGTACAGTACAACGTGTAGATCGTTTTCCACGACTACAATACCACAACATGGCGCTCAGTCTACCTCAAGGAGTGGCAAAATTGTTTTGTACATGAGGATTATTGCAGTTGTTGATTCCTAGCATGTACGTTTTGATGACAGTTCTTGTAAAAATGGCATGTGTGTGTGCGTGCGTATATTTGTGAAGTGAAAATACTATTCAGCATGTGATTCGGCAAGTATTGTTTGAGTCATCTCACAGCTCAGCTTCCTAGTTTCGTGGTGATTACTTCCGTTTTAAATTTAACAAAGCGCATTTTGTGATTTATAGAAGGATTTAATAGCTCGTTTCAACAAGCGTGTTTACACAATATTCGGTCAATATATTTCCAGACAACACTCACCTCTAGAACAGGAATGTAGGTTGGTAACTTTATCCGATTCCGCTTTGACGGCAAACTATATACCTTTTGCTTTTACTTTAGGTGATATTAGTATTCTTCCTAATGTCAGAATAATTAAACTGTCCTTGTCTTTTTATTTAAAATGTTGACCATGTATTTTAAGAATTGTATCTTTCTTCGCTTTATATTTCATTTATATACCTTTATAAGAATTTTACATATTTTCCTATCACTTTATATTTTATAGAAGTACATGTAACTTTCATCTTCCTAAAGACTCGTAGCCTTTTTTGCATGTATCATTTTTACTAATTAACTTTAACTCGGCAATGTATATATGGACTTGTGCAGAGGTGTTGTTAAATCGTACACGTATAGCATTACATATAATAATTATTTTTGTGTTGTCTAAGGCTTAAGAGCTATTGGTAATGCACAATTCAGTGTCGGTGGGGGGGATGGTACAGGTGGGTGGGTGATGGTACTCTGATTGTGAAAAAATGCCTAAATATTATGGTAAAAGTGATGTCCCATTTCTTTCAGTTAAGTATCCTGTAACATTCAGCAGTGAGTGTGTGAAAGAATAACTTACAATAAGAACAATTTCATACCTTTTTGTCCACAGACTTTGATGCAGTGTACAGCAATATGGAGTCTATATGCAGCGAAAAAGAAATGTCACTGACACTTATGAATAATCCATTTAGTGGCAAGGATAAGTGAATTTTGTATAAAACTTGCAGTTGATAATTTATAAGTTTTCACTTATTGCGCACTATAAATGATATATGGCTATACCACATCCACCCACCCTGTTAAAGCTATTTGCAATACTAATACCCCTTAATTATGCATTCCTTTATATCTCTATTTATTACTAATCTTTGTTTATATTAATATTCCAATATACTTTGAAGTACATAATGCATGAATATACTCAACGAAGCGAGATTTAAACTACTTTGTAATCTCTCTCTCTCTCAACCTCAACTATGATAATTTCTCATTACAATACTTGTGTAAAATTTGAGCTCCACTGATTAGCGACCGTCCTACCTCGTTTATTCATAGGGTATGTTTCTCCGTGTTGTTTCTCCATAGGTACTTAACTATCATCCTAACAGTTTATTTTATATTTAATATAATCTGTAATCTACATAACATCTTCCCACATACTCCTTTTATTGTTATTTTTATTTTGCAATTCATACTTTTTAATCGTACTTTAGTTACTATACGGTAGGGGCATGGGCACACTTGGCACGAGATGCCTAGCTTTGACCAAGTCTGTTTATGCAACAAGATTGATAGGTCTTGATTTTGATATGCATACTAGCCCTTAGCTGGATAGACATCGTCTTGAATTGTCAATTTGTTTCTGTTATACAGATCTGTTTTATACAAATGGTAAGTGTGCCGAAAAACAGAACAAAAGGAAAAAAAAAAAAAACAGACAAAAAACAAAACAAAAAAAAACAACAACAGCAAAACGGACATTACAAAACTAGATTTTAAGCTTGTGTAAATTCTTCGTTTCAAGTGTTTAGAATGGATGTGGGCAAGGGTGGGTATACATCAGCACTAGGAAGGATAAATGAAAACCTTGCAAACCGTTTGATAACAAATTTGTATTGACTCCTCTATCTTACTTGGCTTGCCTTGAACGCACACCCATATCTACTTTCAGTAAAAATAGATCATAATAATTAGAGAGCGATATTATGACCCACCTTTTCAAACACATTCGAGTTTATCAAACAATGTTAGATAATACAGGTTGTTCCAGGAAAAATTGTTTTAAGCTTCATGCCAGTTTAGAAAAAGCCTGATCGCGACTTTAGCAATTAGTTTCACTGTTGTATTTCTCCTTTTATATATAGGCATAACATCATTTAATTTCTTCTTTTCTCCTCGCGCGCTCAGAAATCCTAATTTAAAGATGAATGATCAAATGTAAATCTAAACCTTTTGTTTACACATCACATTATATGATGATTAACTATTATTAAGCTTTGCCCAAGTAGGGTTTTGAACCTATATTTCTCGCTTCAGCTTTAATAGTTTTCTTATTCATATAACCCAAGATTTTACAGGTTAGTATATTTATTGTATCAGACCCAGATTTCATGTGTCATGCAAATGCTCTACATTCATTTTATTGCAATCCACCATCATTAGCTATGTCATATATGCTGCATAGGTGACACTCTAATTCACCTGTTATAAAACGGCATGTTATAAAGTCACCCAATTCCAGATGGAAGATTACATATATAGACTTCAAATATTGTATAAATCAGCATGTTCGTCACACTTCGCAAAATATGTGGAATGAAAACTCCACAAATTTGAGAACATCCAACCTAATAATGGAGAGTGCCGTCCCTCGTATGGGACAAATCGGAGACGTGATGTGGTATTGTGCTGATTGCGTATAGAACACACATGTATGGCTCGTACATAAATCCTCAGGGGTAAACCGCTACCGAGGTGTGTGGCATGCCAGCGTACACTGATAATAAAGCACATTCTTATCGAGTATGTCAATATCCAGCCATCGAGACATAAGTATTTCGACGTTAACTGCTTGCAGAAACTAATAGGATGTACCATCCGAGAAAAATCTTGGACTTTTGCAGCGTCCAGCGATCGTGGAACACATTCTTGTCGAGTGTGTCGATCGCCACCTTGTAAGACAGAAGGTGTTGATATGAACTGCATTAAGAAACTGTATGAGGACGTACCACCCAAGAGAGGATGCGGTTTGAACAACAGATTTAAAAATGATACAAGTATTTTACACGTGTTACCTTTACCTGTAATTTTATATACCTTTTGTGTTGACTTAGCATTTTGGAAGAGTTTAACTTCCTACATTTTTGTGCAATTCAATATCACATTTTCGAGCGTAAGCTTTAGTTGGCACTACCTATACACTTTTGAGCTGAGGCGCTGGAAAAAATACATGCATACCTTATCTTTTGTTTTATATACCTTTTACAGAATATTGATATGTTTTACGTTTTATGGTTTGTCTTGTATTTCACGGTTGCATTTATTTGGAATCTTTCTGGAGCTTTTCGTGCAATAAATTTTTTATATTTTGTTACATTTTTCGAACATCTATCTTTATTGGTGCCACAGAGCCACTTTTGTGCTGAAGCACTACTGCAAACAAACGTTTTATATTTATCTTATTGCACTAAATTTTACATTTTTTTGGAAGGGCTTTTCTGACTAACATTTTGTGGAATTCATTTGAACATTTTTCAAACGTAACTTTTTTGTTTTCACTACATGGCCACTTTTTTGCTGAGGTGCCGTAAAAAAAACTACTACATATATACATTAAATGCGGCGATAACTCTGTCAAGATATAACCATATTTGTTTAAATTTGCCTTTCGATAAGGATCCTTAAACAATATAAAATGATGAGAATTGAAAATGATTGTGAATTGCTTTCCGCCTTGAAACAAATGTGTTGAAGAATACAAAAGGTAGAAAAATTAAGATGGTGGTTATTTTGACAAACAGGTCGACAGTATCGGTGTTTTAAGTCTTTTTTGTTGTAGTAAATCGTCAAGAATCAATAGCTTATGTTCTGAATCCACGGCCCTGACGTTTCCAACTCTTGGATGGATGGCAAACCCTCAAAGAACTCTACCCGGAATATATTGATTCATTTCTGGAAACAATTCATGTTTCACACCGTAACAATCAAATATTGTCTTGTGAGTAGGTGTAAAACACGTGGCAAGCAGGTTAAAAATCTCGTACAATAGACTCTTCTTCCCTGATCCCGTGGGACTAGCATGATACAGGTACAAGACTTTCGAATTTGTTAACGTGTCCCTTTCTCTAGAATTATCCATATTTCCACATGGCGGCTTTAACCACCACCATACACTTTGGGCCTCGTTGGAACTATTTAGCCGACTATAAACAATAATATAACAATTAACTGGGACATACATACATACATACATACATAGGCAGCATACGATTCAAAGTCAGTGTATCGGTCATTTAAGATACTCAGTTCTGTAGACAGCCTAAAAGTATGACCTGACCGATTGGAGTTGAGAGAGGCTAATATTTTCGCTTGAACTCTTTTAGTCACTTGCAGTTAATATACGGTTGCTTCGTGGAACATTAAAACAGAAAATTGACAAGTATCGGTCTTATGTGCGAGTGCTTTGACTGTATAATCCAATTGTTGTTTTTATTTTGTATAGCCTTTTTGTGCATTTTATTTTATTATTGAAATTAGCTCCTCCAAGCACGTATAGTCTAATAATTCGCCCGGTGGTGGATATAATCACCGGAACGAACTTGGAATTCTGCACACGTGCAACTTTTGTATTCAATATTAATTTTGAGTTATACTAGTACTTAATTACACATTTATTTGGAAGACTTTATCTTCCTAAATTTGTGAGCAGATTAATTTATATATTTTTCGAACTTGACCTTTTTTCTTTGCACTAGACAGTCACTTTTGTGCTAAAGTGCAGTAAAACACTATATATATATATATATATATATATATATATATATATATATATATATATATATATATATATATATATATATATATATATATATGCATACATACTGGATAATCATAAATAAATATAAAATGTATTCTCTGAAAAAAAATCTATTTTATAAAGCTCTTATATTAATACTTGACTGCTTAATTATGAAAATGTGTCCTAAAATCAGCAATTAATGAAAGACAATAACGATGAGCAAAAGGGTGCCGTTTCTTTGACGTACGCGACAAGGGGTGTTTTGCCTCAAACCCGGTTAGCGTGGGTGGGGGATCCGGTTGGGTGCACCGTTGGAACAACTGTCAGCCAGATGGAGTGTCCGATTTGTCGTAGCGATGACGACAAGACAAGACTGTCTTTCTCCTTAATATCACATTGCCAATAACCTGATTTCGTATCAAGGTAAGACCACCATTGTGAACGAGAAAGTCCATGAATACTATCATCAATGCGAGGTAAAGGTCGATTCCGTTACTTTTATATTCAAACGTCTGAAATCACAACAAAATATAACACATCCATCTGGCTTGTTTACCATTACTACAGGAACATTTCAAGGACCTTGGGACATTTTTCAATTATGTCAGCGTCTGCCATTTTCTTTATGTCCTCTTCTACAATCTTCCTTATTTGCTAGGGGAATTCTGTATGGATAAAGTCTAATTGGTTTAGCATCATTTGTGTTAATTGTATGTTGTGTTAGTGTAGTTTGGCCTATGTCATTAGAATTTTTGGAGAAAACATCTTGATTTTTGATCAGAAATTTTCTTAATTCATTTATTTCTTCTTCAGATAGATTCTTTGAGGCATTTTCCAACATGTCAGCTATGTGTGTGGGCATTATCACATTCATTGTAGCATCCGTTTCTGAGACCTTCTTTATTTCGGAAGTAGCACACTCATATATTGATAGAGGGTGATATTCATTTACTACCATATCTTTAAATATTTTGTATGGTTCAGTTCCAGAAATTTCTATTCTAATGGGTAGTCTGTTTCTATTAGAACTTTGGCTACCAAGAAACCTCGTCTTCTCAACAAATTTCACTGCAGGTACAATCAATCGGTTCTCCCACACTTCCTAATGGTTTACTGTTTATTATAATTTCCTATTGTGGAGGAGCCTTAAGATTTTTAGTAGTTGATACCAGGTAACAGACAGGTCCCTCTACATTGTTAAAGAAACATCTAACTTTTTTATCCATTCAAATTTAAACATACCTTGTTTATCCATAGGCCACATTTGTTTCCCACCGTGTACTGCATCCCCAGGATCCCATGTTGAATTTCTGCAATCAGCATTTCGTGTTTACACGTTTCATTCCCAAGTTTTATGTCGATATTTGGTTTACCATAAAATGGTACAGTTTTGCCAGTTACTGTTAGCAATCTACTATTTACTAGGTTGACGTTTGATGGATTTAACCATTCTTCTAATATACTTTTCCTTAAAATAGACGCTTGTTCCTGTGTCGCAAATTAATTTCATTTCATTGTTGTTTATTCTTGCCACTACAAAGTATCCTCCATCCCTTTCCCAGGCTCAAAAGTTTTATTATTGGGGACCTACTGTGAGAGAGGGTCGAGTTCGGTCCCTACAAATGCACCATTCCTGTTTTCCTTATTTTGCCTTTGACCTTGACTTCTGTTTTCTCTCCAAACGCCCTGAAATCTTCTTGAATTTTTATAATTTGACCTCTTATTTGGATTCTGTCCGGAGTTATCTACCCATTAATGTTTGAAATCGGTGTGCTGATGGTTAAAACCACCAGATCTTGTCATTGACTGATTTGTCATTTCTTTCATTGTGCTGATTTCTCGGACCCTGGAAATTTTGTGATCTGTTGCTTCACTGAGTCAATTTTACTTGCTGAGCAAGTTCATTTACTGTTGCCTTGATGGTACGAAATAGCCATCCATGACTTGTGCACTGCCACCAGTATTGAATGGAAACATTGAACTTGTATAGTCTGTAAAAATTAAAAACAAAAAAGTAATTTTCAAACTCTAATAATTTAATCAACCATGATTATTAAAAAAATTAAATAAAACCACATTTACCCAACATTTCAGTTTGCAATCTATATTAACCTGAAACATTTTGAGTACTAAACTTAAACACAGGTTAACTCTTGTTGGCAAGAAATTAGTTACACATCGTGTATGTATTGCATTGTAATTAGGCAAGTGAACAGATTTGCTCAAGTGAAGAAATTCAGAAAGTTCCACATTCCAAGTTTATTTCCGATGAAGTTACAGTTCATCAACATATTTATTTACAGCCTGATATCGAATTCTGGGCTTAAATGTTTCAAAGAAGTTGCATGTTACAAACATTAATGCTAGTGCTCGATTTTTGTGACCAATCCAGTTGTAGAAAGGAAACATAACCAGGTGATTCCAGCTTGTTTGATTTGTGCTTTTTTCCCCCTTAAATTGAATATGTGGGGACCGATGACCCCTACTAGGACGGAAAGTGGGTTAATTTGGAAAAACAACTGGGGTTGCAAATACCCTTACCTGTATATTTTTTATTCAAGAAAATCAAACAGATATCACTATCACAGGCGCTCACGTCATTAAAATATTCACTTTTCGAGTAGTATACGATTTGAATCAGTGGTAGAACCAGAAATAACGCTGTCCATTTTAGCAAACCATGCAATAATCGGACTCCACAACAACTGATTCTCTCTCTCTCTCTCTCTCTCTCTCTCTCTCTCACACACACACACACTACCGTCTGTAATCAGAAACAATACCATGAATCTGGGTTGATTCAATATCGCCTATAAATTGTACATTTTCCCCTTAAAGTTTTAAGTCATCTACTTGTTGTCATCTTAAGTTAGTCATTTTTGAAAGCATTTTCTCTTAGGCTCTCATAGTTTTCTTTGGTGCTGGACTGACAATCCTTGTCATTCTCGATTCGTCTGTCCTTTATGGAACTTTTATCTCGCCTGTTGTTAATACTTTTTTTTTAAGTTTTGAAGATTTCTTTGAGTAAACATTACTGTGTTTGGACTTGGCAATTTTCCTGATTCTAACTTTTTTAAAACACTTGGTTTAAATTTTGTATATGTTGGCGCATATGTCTTGAAAATAGTGTAAAGTTTGAATTAATTCGACAAAAAGTATTAACCACTAGCTGCAATGAAAACATTGATAAGAATTTATCCGGGATGTGATATGTCATGGGATGATATACGGAATGAACAATAGACGAGGCGCTTGTTTTGTCGGATTAGCTATCTACGTATGCTGAAAGGAATAAATAGTTGCACCATACTAGTTAGGCTGTGCCACTCGTACAATGCCCAATATATACACGAGTTTAATCCATATTCAATAAGTTACGTAGTATAGAGATGTGCACGAGTGCTACAAAGTAGTTACCAATTCTTTAGGGTGCAAGGAACGGTATTAATGTATAAATTTAATGCAGCACCAATCTGCCTAATATAAACGTTCATAAAATATAGAATACAATACTGTACAGTACTGGCTGGAGATCAATTGTTGCCACGTTTTCCAGGTTTAAAAGAAAAAAAAGCATTAACCACATGAACTTGCTCAATGGCTATACAATGCATAAAAGTAGGGCCTGCCGCCTTCAACGATGCTTTTCATCATGTTAAATGCGAAGTTAAAAATGAACAAAATGCCCCGTTTCGTAGGGAGCGTTAATAAAACTTGATTGTGATCTTGCAGTAGATTTAGTACCATATTGTCGACACTTTGAAAACAGTATCCTCTAACCACAACTTCGATTGGTAGATTCTATTTGTACTTGATTTTATTGAACATATAACATTATGATTGCTTTAACCTATATTTAGGTTGCTTTGGAATTCAAATTCATGTGTATATAGTTGTTAGAAAATAGTACACGAGTAGCTGTAATTTCACTTGTACACCGGTTCGCAAAGCGTGATATTTGGGTGACACTGTATTACATTATGAAGTTGCATCAGCGTCAATTTCAGTGCAGTTTTGATAAATATATCAAAATACGTGACATGGGATGTCTAAGGAGTTGAAGATCTTTCAGTACCCTGAAAATGGCGAACATCGAGGTATATTATATTTACTAATACTTGATTTGTGCAATGGGTACTTATTTTGGCAGGCCGAGTCCGTGGATACAATTATGTAGCTGGGAAAAGTTCACGACCGAACAGGGTCTCGAACCCCGGACTTAACTCGAGACGGGCGCTCTACCACTTGAGATATCCGGGCGCTCTACCACCGAGCCGGCACGCCCAGTCCTACCTGTTAAACTTTCTCCCTACCTTTTTGAGACACGTTGTTGTCTGAAGATCCAGGTTCCACTTAAATGCACCTTCCTTACTCGGTTGGAGGTGCAGATGTGGAACCCTAACGGCAACGCCAAATGTAACACTGAAAAATTAACGGTCGGACTGGGGCTCGAACCTGTAGCCTCCCTAAATCTAGACGGGCGCTCTTCAACTTAAGCTATCGGAGACGATACGCAAAGTCTTACCCGTTGCACTTTCTGCCTGACTTTTTGGCACCCGGGCAACATTGGCCGTCAAAGCCCTCACCAAAAGTTTCGGCCTGTGATTGCAATGATTATGATCTGGTAGAAGTTCTCGACCCGATCAGATCTTCAGTCAGTTTCCTATAGCCGTCTTCCAGTCTGTCAGCTAGAGACGGAGGTCTTATATTCGTCAAGTGCATGGTGTAGCCAAGGTTCCGAACCAACGTCCATCTTGTCAATCTCTTTCGATATCTGGGCAACTGGCGGCCTTTATATTCCAATTGCATTTAATTGACAGTCACAGGCAGATGCTGCTGAAGACCTCGATGCTGTGTATTTGTGCCTTGCGATAGGAAAAAGAAAGGACCAGGGTGCTGTATGTATAAAGAAAGTTACCGCTGAGAAATATAATCAATTTTATCACAGGGTTCGAAATAAAGTCACAAGACTTCAACTGACTGACTGAGAGTTTTATTGTAGGACTTTACCTGCAATATACAGGAAAACAACACTAGTTTTCGCCGCAGCCATAAATGCATCTTTATTATAACCTGGCTGAATGGCAAATGCGCAAAACAAGTTTTCCCACGCGCAACCGTTGGAAGGAAAGACAATTTCAACTTGTAGCCGTTCTCTAATCAGTAACTAATTTCTGTGTATATCAATTTATAAACAATTGTCACATTAAAAACCATGCAAGATAATTAGTTTTATCAGAGATTTGTGTGTATATGATTGTATGGGGTTTATTAAGGGAATAATTAAAAAGTCAAAACGTTATTCTGTGACATACTTCTCTCCTTTGGGGAGTTTTTCCGTAGCATCTGCTTGAATAATGTAGAGATGTGGTATTGTGCCGATCGCGTATCGGACACGCATAACTGAATCGTGCACACCTCCTGAAGGGTGAACCTCGAATGTGTCGATCTCCATGTTGTAAGGCATAAGTGTTTTGACGTGAACTGTTTGAAGAAACTGTACGAGGACGTACCACCCGATACAATCTTGGACATTTTATGGGAATGCGGCTTATACAACACATTTTAAGACTGTTTTAAGGATTTTACACGTGTTACCTTTGTGTTACCTTTGTCTCTTTTTTGTAGACATTTTACAGAATATTAACATCTTTACATATCATATTTTATCTTGTTAATTTAACACAAGTTGGCAGGGTTTAAATAACTACATTTTATGTATATTCTGAAGGTTTTTTTGGAACTACATGGCCACTTTTGTGCCAAGGTATAGTGAAACCTACAGACATACTTCTTGTCTGCTGATTGGAAACTCTTGTTTTCTTGGGTCTTTTCTTTAACCGGTGAATGACAGGTACGGTGAGACTTTAACTTGCAATGCGTTCCACTGCTCTGTTCCATTGATGCAGGCCCATTATTTACTCCTTGTGTCCATCGGTTCACATGATTCCTTGGTTATGTGCAGCCTCAGTGACTATTTGTAGGTGATTGTGCACAGATGGATTGCCTGCTTGATTCATATGTAGCGTTTGAATAGGATACTGGTTTGATAACTTTAGGTTCTTGACAGCCTTTCTGAGCAGTCTATTCTTTGGGACAGCTAGTGGCAAAGCGATCGAATTGAAATGTTTAGGAAATGTTGAGGTGACAACACCCACTGTGTTGCTACCACCAAAATATTCTGGAATTGAGAAAGGTGTATGGTTGAGGCGTGTTCATAGCACTGAATGGTGCATCCTCCAAGAGCTGTTACTTTGAAACGGTTCTGCGCTTCTGGAATGGCTTCGCTGCGTGTACAGCAAGGACAAACTCGTGAACAGAGACATCAGATGGGTTGCATCTGCTGTCGAGAATTTTTTGATGACAGATACAAGTTCTTATTTCGATCCTCTGAAAACTTTACGATGGAGTCAAATGTGAAAAATCTCGTTTTTTTAAAAGGAAGACATTCCCAACTTGTCACTGAGTTCTATATATTGTCGAGGGAATTAAACTTCGTGTTTTTTGAAAACTGGAAGTGAAATTTAGATGCCATGTATGCATCAGAAAAGTCGGGGAATGTATTATTAGATGTCTTGGAGAACTTCTTAGTCAAGAAAAAGGACCACAGTACTTTGGAAAATGTTATTGAAAACAATGATGAGAACATAAAATACATCTTGCTTGGCATCTACGAATTGAGGGTGGCTACGTTGTTTTCACCCATAATTGTATTCATGTCTTGCATGCTACCGTCAGCTAACAATTTAGTTTGCGAAAGCATTCATGAAACTTAACCGGAGGATTATCCTTAAGTTGGGCAAGGGTTCTAACCGTTATTGATACCAAAGCTCAAAGTCCATAATCAGTGTTGTTGTAAACTGATGTATCATTTCTTTATAGTTGTGTTCGCGCCAGCGAATTGTACAGAAGAGTTTAATAGGGACACGATAAATCGTGTCTGGAGAATTGTTCTTAAATAGCTGAAAAGTGGTTAAAACAATCTTGGTTATATATATAGTCTGAATTAATTGTGCATGACCAGAGAATATATAAAGAACGGGGAGTGGAAACTCCAAAGAGCTGTCAGAGAAATCACCCATTCCATTTTTATATGCGAATGAAGTTCCATTTAATCTATTGAGCAGCAAGATCACGGCACAGAAGGGGTGTATTTTTCCTCGGGCTATAAACGAAGATGTGCTTTTGTAGGTTAGAGGCAGAAGTTACCTGTAACATAATTTGTTGGAAAGCAACAGAGCAGAAACTAATAACCGAACATTTAAAGCATATTTTTTTTATTTTTATTTTTTTGTTGCGACTATTTGAATAGAAATATTAGTATTGGAATAGTCGGTTTTTTGACTAGCGAGTTTGGTATGAAAGAAAAGAAACTATTGAATTAGTTTATAAGAAAACCGCTTCGAACCGGTTAAATCACGTCAAATTCAGATTCCCACCCGGTCAAGGCCTATTTCAGGCATATTCTGAATAGTCACATTACTGAACAGATCGCCATATATATTCCTTTTCATGTACTATCTTGAAAAGATAACGTCTAATACGGCTAGTTGATGGTGAGCATATAGCATGCAATATATTTCACAGGAAAGACAATAAAGCCTTTATGAATCGAGCAACGTAATCAAATTTAATTAACTTCAATTGGCCACATGTTCGTGTAATTTTGATTGTAATTCAATCTCATCCCATATGACGTTTATTTAGCTCGTTCTCTTTTAACATAGCAATGAATCGAGAGTTACTGCCCTTTTTTACCTACTGTCCGTCTTTCGGAATGATGTCCTGCCAATTATCGTATAAAAAACATTGTTTCGCTTTACAAAAATATAGTTTTTAGTATATTTTCAATACTCTGAAAATACAAATATTTACATTTATATCTGGAAGACACTAACACAAATCCGTGTAGGCTGTTTCCAATAATAGCCCGTCTGGTGCAAATATCCTCGCCCTACCGAACCGCTTCTCGTCAGCTACCTTTACGACGCTGTAATGTATTTATCTGAATAATTTGTTTCAATTGAGTAAATGCAATACCATGTACATTTGTATATATATATATATATATATATATATATATATATATATATATATATATATATATATATATATATATATATATATATGTATATATATATATATATGACAAACTTTCATCAAGGGCTGTTCAAATTTTCTCACAGGCGGAGCTCAAATTTAACGGTAAAATGAAATGCAAAATGCTATGCATAATTTGTCTCATTAAACTCTTAAACAGCATATTGTCAGTCACCCTTTTCGGTATCAAATAAACAGTATAGTGAAATGTTTTATATGTAGGAACTGACTGCTCGTCATATGTTGACGACTTTTTGGTCTGCTGTAGATCAAAGTATGCATACTATTGAATATAAACTGCAGATAACCTAATAAAGTTCAGAAATGTGAAGAAGGAAACGGTTTCAAAGTTTCGAAATGAAAAGCTATCTGTATGCACTTTACTCGACTACGGCATGACCCAAAAGGTCTATATTCATGGTTGTCTTATTCCTCTTGTGGAGAAGAAACTTGTAGGGCTTATTTTCGACCTTAAATGAACTTTTATTCCACATATCAGATATCTCTGGGACAACTGTCAAAAGTTCTGGATTTAATAAGAGTCGTGGCAAACACGGAATGGGTAGGATCGGAAGGTTATGCCTCTGTCATACAGGTCATTAGGAAGATTGAAATTTGATTATGGATCAGCTTGTGTATATTACATGTAGATGCTTGATCCCATGCACAAACGGAGACTTCGACTCTGGGTGCAGTTAGAACTTCCCCTTCAGAAAGCCTCTCTGTTGAGGCAAATGACCAGTCTTGCGTAAACGAAACTGGCTCTTCAGTATGCCACTAAACTACCTTCTAATCCCGGATATATTGTAGTGTTTAGATTCAAATGCAAAAATGTCTACATTCAGAAACCAAACTTCATTCCACCTTTTGACATAAGAATTCGTCCTTGGAGATAGCAACATTCAATGTTGGAAATATTGCACTATTCTGTATTGCCAAATCACCAGAGAGTGGTTATCAAAATTTAAAATAATGTTTAACGTTTGCGAATGAAAATTCTTCAAGAAATCTCCTTTTTCAGAGAAAAATCAACGAAATAGAGAGTTTAACTAGTGAAACCTCTCAAAAACAAAAAATATATCATCGGTTCGGATTCCCTTTCCACATTTAAAGCCCTGCAAAACCCCAAGCCCGAAAATCATAAATACCCCAGGTATTACAGAAACATAATATTCTCATACAGTCTGGGATAAATGTTCTGTGCTGTTGGATGCGTAGTCACATTGGCATAAAAGGTAATGAAAGGGCAGATAATACATTTGAGTGGTAACGGAACATTGTTAAAAATTATCTTTTCGTAACGAATAGTAAATATATTTTAAATATCTTAATAGAAGAACATTACACTTCCTTATCCTTTCACTATCAAAGAAAAATTCATTATCTTTTACAATAGCGGTGACTTGTTGATTGAGATCATAACCAAAAGATATATGGCACGTTTGGTCAGAAATGTTTGGTGGGTTGTGTAGAACGCATATTGGTCGGCAAAGTCACACGATGCGATTGTTTTACTATGCACTCTATTCTTCTCTAGTGTCTTAACATTCTGAGAATTTTTAAAGAAGCCATTATACCGCCCATAAGCAGTGAGAGATTTGAGCAATCGTCCGACGCCCGAAAATTTAAAAGGGTATCGCATATTCCAGGCTAAAGCTCGGCGCCAATCAAGCATAATAAGCAAATTAAAAAAAAAAAAATGCTGTTGTGTATATTTGGCATGATTGTTCAACATGTATGAAATATTAACTGTTTCAACAGTGTATTATTTAAAGTTTTAAATAATTTCATGTGCATATAAAAATCGATTTTTCTTACTTTCTCTTTATACATTTAAACTGTAAATTTAGTTTGTGGACCTTTTACCTGAATTATTATTGTTATTATTATTATTATTATTATTTACTCTGTGGAGAAATTGATATAACATTTAAGATTTATCTAAAATATGAAACAAGGTAGTGTATCTACGAAGGCATTTTAAGAATACCAAACTTGCTCCTGCCAACCTACCTGCACACACGCAGAAATAATGACGTTAAGGCCAGGCAGAATTTAGGTCGCTCAGCATGTGATCTCATCCAGACACAACCTATGCAAGGGCATTTTAAGGACGCATACATGAATAGGTCCTAGAGTATCTTTGCATTGGGAGGACCAATATAATTGTCATGTTAAGTAAATGTCACACATAATAACCAATGAAGACAAACAATATAGCGTTCAGCTGTCGTTTTTAAGGGCAGGGTGTTTCACAATAAAATCATACCCGACCTAAAGGTGTCGGGTGCTGTATCAGTATCAGACAGAGGACCAGCTAAAAAGCGGAATGGCCACCCGAAAACAAGAAGTGAAAAGGAGGGAAAGCCACAGCAAAACACTACAATAATTAAGGACATTCTCATGAAAGATGAATATGTTAATATAACTGATATTACTGGCAATATCAGCCCAACTCGGACTATTGTTCTATGTTCACAAAGAGACACAGAAATCGTCGAAGGCATGAACAACCAAGGTGTCACTACCATCCGACATATTCGTATGAAACGTGGCGGAAATTTGCAGGACACCATCACTATCATACTTGCCTTCAACACACCAGCAGTACCCAAAGTAAAGGTTGGATTTTTGCAGGTCAAAGTAGAGATATAGATCCCAAATCCACTTCGATGTTTCAAATGTCAGAAGTACGGTCTCCACGAAGACGGATGCTCCAAAGCCCCGTGTGTGGCCGATGCGGCGATTCTTCACATCGAGAACCTGACTGTTTAAGCCACCCCACACTGTGTAAACTGGAAAAGACCATGCTAACTCCAAGGACTGCGGAACCTGGAAATGAGAGAAGGAAGTTCGAAAGGTGAAATACACCTCAAATATCTCCTTTCCAGAGGCCAGAAAGATAGAATCTAGAACATCACTACATGGCCCAACCTTCTCAACTATAGTAAAAATCAGTCAGAAGATAACAAAGGATGCACAGACGCAAACAAGTCTACCTGATACAGCAACACCTTCAAATGTTCCTCACAATAAACCTCAGAAAAATAATCTCCACACAGACAACATTCAGCAATGCTCCAACACCAAAATCACCAAAAAATAAAAACAAACTGAACCCCTAGCAGGTAGCACAAGGGGTCAGATGACCCTAAAAAGCTGCATAATAGGTTTGGTGACTTTGAGGACCTGGATGCAGAAGAAACTGCACAGTGTCCTCGTGGCAGCTCCTGACCTACAAACAAAAAATGTAACCCCGTACTTGCTCCTGTTAGTAATAAGCACATAGATGTGTTCTCTCCGAAAGATCTAACATAATAACTACACCATCACTAATTTAATTTCACAATGAAGAACACCATCTTACAATGGAATTGTCGAGGACTTAAAACCAACTACAATGATATTTTTCTGCTTTTAAGTGAACAAGATTCTGCAGTACTATGCCTGCAGAAACATTTGTAAAAGAGACGGACAACATCACACTTAAAATTACTCCTTTTTTAATACCTACTAAAAAAATATTGACCTTGCCTCTGGAGGAGCTTCCGTTGTTGTGAACAATAGGGCCCCTCATCACGTCATTCCTTTAAATACAAATCTACAAGCCATTGTTGTAAGTGTCACTCTACATAGAGTGACTACTTTTTGTTCGAATTTAAAAAAGGCCGACTGGGCCAAGTTAGAAACATTATGTATAACTAGATTTAACAGAGATGCCTTTATGAACGTTAATGACCCTATTCAACATTTTAGATCTATTTTAATCGAGATTGCAGAAGAATCCATTCCCAAGTCCTCACCGAACCCTGAAAGAACATAAAAAACAAAACAAAAAAAAAAAACATCGTTCTCTCAAGAATGTAAAGAAGCCATTAGAAAACGCCGAGAAGCAATGAGAAAACTTAATAACCGCCCGACGTCCGAAAATTAAAGTACATACCGTATATTCCGGGCTAAAGATCGTCGCATGGTTATAGAATGTAAAAGATCATCATGGAAAAAACGTTTCTACTCTAAACTCTCGTTCCTCTAGAAAGAAAGTATGGGACACGATCCGCAGAATAAATGGTAACGGAAAACACAACTCTTTCTGACATCTAAAACTAAACAATAAAAACTTCCATTTCAAACGTGACATAGCTAATATACTTGCTGATAGTTTTTCTAAAAATTCACCATCGCCTAATTATTCAGCAGATTTTTCGAAAATTTAAAAGTCGGAAAGAAAAAATACCTTTAAAATTCACATCCAATAATTCAGAAAGTTGTAATCAACCGTTTTCACGTTGGCCCATGATACATCCACTGGGCCTGATGAAATACGTTACCAGTTTTTGAAACATCTACTAGAACCATCATTAATCGCTCTTTTGGAAATTTTCAATGATGTATGGACCACTGGCAATGTACCAAAAATTTGGAAAGAAGCAACAGTAATACCTATTCCCAAACCAGGTAAGGATAGCACAGATCTTACCAACTACCATCCCATTGCGCTGATGACCTGTGTATGTAAAACATTGGAACGAATAATCAATGCTCGGCTTGTTTGTTTGTATTTGGAAATTAATAATTTAATATCTCCTTTCCAAAGTGGCTTTCGATATGGCCGTAGTAATAATTATGATCATCTGGTTAGACTAGAAACGATTATTCGCGATGTTTGTATCAAGAAGGAACACTTAGTAGCTGTTTTCTTCGATTTAGAAAAGGCCTATGATACAACATGGAAGTACGGAATAATGAATGACCTGCACGATCTGGGTCTAAAAGGCCGTCTGCCCACTTTTATATCGAACTTTCTCTCAAACAGAATTCAAGGTACGAGTCGGTTCCACCCTCAGATATGTACGAGCAATGGGTGTGCCCAGGGCAGTATTTTATATGTAACGATTTTCAACATCAAAATTAATAGTATTACCAAGTGTTTGGCTCCTGGTATGGATTGCTCCCTATATGTTGATGATTTCCTAATATGCTATCGATCAAAGCACATGCATTACAATTGAAAGACAACTGCAACAAAATATAAACAAGATTCAAAATTGGGCCAATGTCAACGGTTGCAAATTCTCAAAATCGAAAACAGTATGCATGCATTTCTGTCAGTTACGAAGACATCATGATGAACCTTAACTCGCACTGGACGGAACACCTATACCAGTTGTCGAGGAAACAAAGTTTTTAGGTATTGTCTTCGACAGAAAACTCGCCTTTATTCGACACACAAAGAAGTTGAAAGCTAAATGCTTGAAATCCCTAGATTTACTTAAATAGTGCACACTGACTGGGGTACCGATAGAAAAATCATCCTCAATTTATATAGAACTTGTTTTGGATCCAAACTAGACTATGGTTGTGTTGTTTATGGTTCAGCCAGAAAATCACACTTAAAGATGCTTGACCCAATTCGCCACCAAGGAATAAGACTCGCTCTGGGAGCATTTAGGACATCCCCATGTGAAAGCCTTTTGGCTGAATCGAATGAGCCACCACTATCACATCGTAAAGAAATGCTGTCTATAAAATATGCACTCAAATTAAGATCGAATCCTTTGAACCCTGCCTTTTTGGTTGTATTTCAACCAAAATACTAAACAGTATACGAAAATAAACCAAATGCCATACCTACTTTTGGCATTATAATTTCATCCAGCCTTGACAAGACAAAAGTTGACCTTTCTAAAATCCAGAATTCGTCCATTTCTGAAACACCTCCCTGGCTACTTAAACAACCAACAGTACTTTTTACACTACACGACTGCAAAAATTCGGAGACAAACCCTTCCATCTTTCATAACACTTTTCACGAACTCCTTACCGAATTTAATAATTACACAAGAATTTACACTGATGGGTCAAAGTATAAGGAAAAGGCTGCTTCGTTAGTGGAAATCACACTACAAAAGTTCGCTTGCCAGACGTTGCCTCGATTTTTTTCAGCCGAAATCATGGCAATAGACTTTGCCCTGAAATATATCGAAAAAAAACCATTTTAAACTCCATCATCTTCTCTGATTCACTATCAGTACTTCAGTCACTTCACAATAGGAAATTGGAAAATCCACTACTGACCAACATTCTCATGAAACATACCGAACTGTGTACCTCCCACGATATAGTATACTGTTGGTTACCCAGCCATATCGGTTTTAAAGGTAATGAAAAAGCTGATCCCGCTGCTAAAATGGTCCTTTCCCGAGAACCATCTGACTTTAAAATACCATACACCGATTTTAAACTTGTCATCAAAAAGCGTTTACTTAATAAGTTGCAGGCATCATGGAATGATGCAGTGAATAACAAACTACATGTAATTAAACCAACCCTCGACGACTGGGTTCCTTCCTACAGAACCATCCGTAGGGACGAGGTAGTCACTGCAAGTATTAGAATTGGTCATACTTCTGTAACCCACTCCTACATACTAAAGGGCGAAGACCCACCTGGGTGTGTTTCTTGCAGTGAACCCATCACCGTGAAACATTTTATGATTGATTGCTTAGATCTCCAACCTACACGCGATCATTACTACAATGTTCAACACATGAAGGAACTTTTGGAAACAGTAAACGTGTCTTGTATTTTAAATTACTCGAAAAAAGAAACATCTATTCTAAAATCTAACTTTAGAGCTATCTCTTTCAGTGTTTTTAGAAGATATGTACAGTCGTTCATCCTAAGTACCTTTATTCCTATTCACTGACACGCCATTTACGTTCCACGTTGATCGGGAATCTTCATATATTACCCTCACCATTCCATCGTTTGGCTTTTAATTGTTTGATGCCATTATCGCCGGCCGATAATGAACCTTTTAACAAAGGTAAATAATTCATCATACAACCTTTTGTATGGCGCTACATAGCCTCATAGTGCTGGTGCGCCGTAAAGCCACAATCAATCATTGATCAATGTTCACAAAGAGATATAACATGCATTGGAAAATATTAGGTCACAGTGATCTGTAACAAACACTGGAGTATTTGTTGTCTTGTTTTTTTGTTTGTTGTTGTAATAATTGGTGAGTGGACTTTACCTGGAAAGACTGCATTATATATGTGCATGAAGAGAAGTTTATATTTTTTAAAAATAGTTCATCTTTGACTTAAAGATAATATCTCACATGCACTAGTTCCTTGTATTGTAGTAAATATCATGGTCATGTACAACATGAATAGATACTTATCTGTGCCTAGAACACATGAAGTATGGGAGTATTTACTTCCCAAAAATAGTGAACTTTTAAGTTAATTTATAATATTATCATAACAATGAATGAAGTATGTGTTTCCATATGTTTTTCCACAATAAATGAAATATTGTAAGCAACATCTTCTAAAATCACAACTATCATCAATACCATCAGAAACTTTCATACATTTTGGGAGAATAAGTTGTAATGCAGAACATTGGTCATTAAATCTTTTACATAATACCTGCAGTTATATTGGGCTTAAATATTAAGACGGCATAACTTTTTACACTTTAATGCATATTTATTTCATTTAAAATATAGAAAGCACTCTCACATTATAATGTAGCTGTTGGAAGCCATCTCAAATAAAACATGTTCAGCTCATCAAAACATTTACAAACACTCGCAAAACACAGAAAATATTTTACATGCTTCATAACATGATATTAGGTAGATTTTACTTTGTTTACTAACAATTAGATGTGATATGCTTGCAATGAACAATTTGATTATTTAGCAATTAGTGACAAACTATAACAATGAATGTATACATTTGTGTATCTTTATATTCAGAATTTAACATTATTACTTTACAAAGAAAAGTAGTACATACAGAAATTGTAAAAAATAAGTGAATAACAATGTGTAATGTCTTGTTTAAATGATTGACTTTCAAGGCTAAAGTAAATATAAATTTCTTTCAAGTGTAAGGAGAAATTTATCAGGACTATATGCATAATACATTTATTTGTTGATGGTTATATATTTCATAAATGTAATAATTTCAAAAACTGTATTAAGAAAACTACATGACTAACAATTTTAAAACAGTCCATGTGTGCTCATTGTAAAGAAAACCTTGTGTGCTGATGACCGGTTACGTATCTTTTCAGATAAATAGGGTGAATATATTCCATAGCAACTATTCTTTTTATTAAATGTATATAAATGCATTATTAACTTTAATAAGGTCGTTTGTAAAGGATCGCTCAGCACCGATAAAACAATGATTTATTTCTATATTAATTGCAACATTTGTCATGCACATAACTCGCACTCGTTCCAGCTCACATTCCAGACCCTTGCCCTCAAACTTGTTGTTTCCATGGTTACCGCGTGCATCCAGGTTATTGTTTTGGTGGTTTTTAGCTATTAAAATTACACTGGAGTCTTATTTTCATAATTTGCATATAGTTTTAGAGCAACATTCTGTAAAAAGCAGTGTTGGAAAGGGTTGTGTGCAATGGACAGGAGCGGTAGAGGGCTTAGCTTATGGAAAATAGAATAGTATGGCCAGATGGCAGAATTTCATACGTTGGTGTCTGCAGATTGGCTTATGTGGCTAAATACCATTTAACATATCCAACTATTCCCACTGCAGGGGTGGGGGAGAGATTTTAAATTTAAGCTGCATATGTCACAATCGCTTATGTATCAATACTGATCATTTACCTTTAGAAACACATTCAATAATTAAAAGCAGGGGGCACTGTAAAAATCAAGGATTGTGCACAAAACTGCACATGCCACATTGCATCGGCCTGTCAAAAAGTGCTAAAATTGAGGTGGCTTATGGTACGATTGTTCATATTTTTCTTTTATTTTTCTAGACAGAGCACAGCAATTTGCCTTTATCATAATTCTTTTGTTCTTGATATTTCTCATACAGTTTGTAAAGAAATGCCCTTTTCTGAGATCTTTTTTTCGTTTCTTGTATACTTTACTTGATTTGTACATTTTATCTCCTATATATACATCTTGTTTGGTTTCAGATGTTGTGCCACGGAACTACAGCTGAAACCGGACAACCGATAGATTTACATAGCTTCATCAGATATTCTCCAGGTCTTTGTTTACAGTTATGAACAGCACCTATGAGCCCTACCATGGAAATTTCTCTTGAAGGTTATATTTTTAGGTAAGCTATGTTTAATCATTCGATTGACTGATTCCAGTTTCTGTGTGTTCTTGTTCAGTTTTGTTTTCAGCACCGTATATTTACCTAACCGATACTCAATATACATGCGTAATTTAGACTCTTCACTCTCAATAGATATTTTCAGCTTGAAATGACTTGGCAAGAATGTGCTTCTATACACCCAGTTTGAACCATCTACCCAGCACAGACATTCGACTGCTTAAACTTAAGACTGACTATAGTTTAAAGTATAGGCCTTAAACTTTTATTTCCAACAGAAGTCGGTGAAAGTCCTATCTGTATGGAGCTATTTACACAGACTGCCTTTCTTGCTAGTCTTCTGTACCCTCGTCATAGAGATTAAACATTTTTAATGCATAACTGCATGTCGAACATATTGCTCTCTCCTGTCACAGTAGATCTCTTTTCTCTTCATGGCTATGATCCTAGGAGAGAAAACCATTATACTGTGGGTGTTTGTACTGGTGTTCATGGAACACAGTATTCCACTGTGCATATTTTCCTGTGTTGTCTTCTCAAGATCTGTTAATGCGAATAGAAGAAAACATGTTTCATGTCGGAAATGTGTGCTCGGATTTTGAAAGTAGAGCTATTTAGAGAAGGAAAATTGCTCTACACTTAGTATCAATGGTAGTATAGACTCATTTAGCTGTAAATTCAAGTTTGCTACTTGGTATGCCAAATTAAGGTATATTACCTCCCCTTTGTAACTGAGTACGGGTGTACATTTTCCATGGTTTTGCTGTTTAATTCCATGGAAACTACCTCGGAGTATTTGGACGCCATTTCCAAGGATTTAATAAAAAAAAAAAAAACCTTTGACAAAAAAAAAGGACAAATTTCCAAGCTTACCTTGGAATTGCAAGCAGACCTCGGAGTATTAGACTTTTCCATGGTTTTTGTGAAGAACCACGGAACCCTGTACATGGACAATTGTCCGTGGTTTCAGCAAAAAGCCATGGAAGAACCACGGAACCCTGTACATGGACAATTGTCCGTGGTTTCAGCAAAAAGCCACTGTAGAACCACGGAACCCTGTACGTGGACAATTGTCCATGGTTTCAACACCCACCCACCCCCATCTGTGGCAGTCAAACCTGAAATATAGTCCAATGTAAATTTCAGATGGATAAAAAATAAGTCAATATTTTGTTATCGCATATTTAATTACATAATATTGTTAAACATTATATAATTCATCTCCGTTAAGATTTTGCTCTGGAGGGCTTCAGCAGATCAGCTAGTTTTACATTTATGAATGGCTTCGTTGCAAAAAGAAATTTCTCCTTGACAATTTCTGAAATAATAATTTAATATTTGTTAGCACATTTAATCCTCAAGTCGTAGCAAAGCTGATACATGAAATTCTAAAATTCTTATGTGCACTGTGCCAAGTGGAATATATAAATAAAAGAGCTATGTCCATTCAATTTTTATCAAGACATTTTGTGTGTGTGTCTCAGTATCTATAAAAAGTAACAAGAAAAAAATAATTATTTTGGCCCAATGTAATACAATCTGATTTACTTCGGTTTTATAGCACATGTTATTTTAGGATGGACAATATTGTAATTGCCAAACATTTTCACTTCTTATTTCATTTTCATAAGAAATAACACACCAGATTTTGAACTATAATGTCCACACATTTTAATCGGAGTTTTTGCAAGTCCAAATGTTAAAAACTGTTTCAACTGCTGTCACAATCAATCAATGATAGACTCACCATAAAGTACTGTAAACCTTTCCCGGTTTTCTAGAGCAGGCTTAGCTGGAGTGTTTTTATTTGGGGCAAGGCCTGTAACGCTTCTCCCCACAGTCTCCTCCGGCTTGAATACATACAGGGATGATGGTGTTGCAAACACACATAGCTGGCATGATGAGCTAAATCTGAACAATAATAAATGTTTATTACATGACTGAACTGTTGAGGAACAGCTTCCTGGCTGCTTTCTTCTGTGCACTGACCATATCCTGTCATTGCTAGTGCTGGGTTAGGTCTTGGTACATGCACCTAAAACATGACAACCAGGAATTAAATACTGACAATACATGATTGGACCTTATAACAGAAGACTTTGCTGCAAAAAAAGCTCAGAAACACTAGTATTCTGTATGCACAAGATGTATATAATGTAGTGCTTTAAACACATTTCAAAATTTAAACAAACTAAATCTGAAACTTATGGTGATTAATACTGCCATTTGGGACCAAGTTGTTGAATGCAAACTTACATATTATAATTGATTCAATGCTTTTTTCCTTTAAAAGTGTTTCAGCTCGAAGTTCCTTCATCATGGGCTAGATCTTGCTAACCATTCCCATATTTGCCAAAGAACAAATAGTAGGAATAACAAAACTTTTAGCAGTTTAATACATTAAGCAAGTTTAGTGTTTATAGCAACGGTGCCTCCCTCCCATCCTTTTCCTTTCTGGAAGAATATGAAAGCAAACCTACTTGGGTTCTCTCATCAGATTTATCCTCCATAGTGTTATTGTTAGCACTGGTTTGATTTTGCTGTGGGGGCTGAAATACATATAACAAACCATTAGCATGCTATTTCTGTCTATTAATACTAGCACATGTACATTATTTTTATAATGTGCCTAATACTACTTCACAGACATTTTGTTTTAGTTATAAAAAAAAACAACACTGATTAACAGAGTTAAAATTAATCATCACGAGGTAATAACAGAATAATTACTTAGTGACATTTATATACATCAATCTGACTGCAAAAACATCTACTAAAGTAAACAAGTTGCACTTTGCTGCAACACTAATGACAGGTTATACAAGATTTTACCTCGTTATATTTAATAACTGAAACATACACTAAAGCAAAAATTGGAGATAAAAGCATGACAACTCAATCTAAAAACTTACAAGTTCTTGATTATGGTGTAGCCATGTTACAGTTTCTCTCAAGCTGTTCGGTTCTAAATTGCTTGAATACAGCTTTCCTTCCAACCACTGGACATGTTGTTGAACATTTTGGATCTCCTGCTGCAGTGCAGTAAGTTGTTGCTGGGTCTGGTAATGTTGGCAGTTACATGAATTGTCCAGTGGTTGGTTTAAGAATTCCATCATGGATCCACCTGATACCACAGCCAGAGATTTCTGCACAATGTCTGCTGTATCGGTATTACTGAAATGTCAGTAAATACATGGTACAAGTAATCATATATCACTTATTTATTATATCCATTACATATCAAATACACTTTTTATGGATGTTAATATGTAAATATTTATATATAGTTCAAGAAACTGAAAATTTACCACAAACATTAGTTGAACACAGTCACGATGTCCCACATTTTGGCATATAAATGCACATTGGTCGATTCCCATTAATTTACATGAACAGGAATGTCACACCATGAAGATTTTTACTAAGGCTTTTTGTACATACCTGCAGCAAAGAAAATTATAGTATAATTGGTACCATGTATTTGGACAGACCCAAGACAGTGCACCCATATCAGTATCACTCTGAAAGACAACAGAGTTAGACATATCTCTTGTGTTATTCTGTGCTGGAAAACCATGTTCCAGCACAAATTTAATTACAAACTACACAGCTATTTGAAACATACCAAAATTGATATGTTTCAACTAGCTATTGCAATCAGTGAAATTCCTTACCGGAATGACCCTTCATTTCCATCAATTTGTGGCTGACTGTCTCTCAGTGAAACATCAGATTTGTTTTCCGGCTTGTTTATAATTTCCTCCAATCTTGACAATTCAAGGTCTGATGCAGCCTTTTCCAAATTAAACTGAAATAAAAATGGACATAGTGCTTATTGATGGAATTCTGCAGCAGTATATTTTAATGGTCATCCCTCATATGTGAGCCAAACAACTCAGTTTAACAAACATGTCTGAACATCGTTATTAACATTTATATTGACTGATCACATCAGGTATTATGTTCCTGATTTAAAAAGTAATTAAAATTTACATACTACATTATGCTTGACTATATTTTCATGAGCTTTAGAAGCTTAGAATGGTAACTGATTTTATCAGTATAAATTATACCTTTCTTTTTGGATTAAAAGCCGTGTTGGATCCAGATTTTCTCTTTGTCTTCTCTGTTGTTTTTGGAGTTCTGGGTTTACTGTTTTTATTGATAGTGTTTAGTGTCTCCTGAGCTTCTAGCATATTTGCTTTGCTTGGAGCTTCAGTGGCCTCCTGAACTAAACAAAGCTGTGGAAGATTGAGGCTGGTAACCAATGCTCCAAACTCTGGACTGTCAATCAACTGATCAAATTCCTTCTTTTGTCTGTCAGTATGATCTAAGCAAAAGTAAATGGATGAACATCAGTTATAATTAATACATATTATATCAGGGGTTGGCACCCTGATATTATCAATGCTGTATTAAACATGTAAAGTTAGGTTTTCAATTCATATATTTGATAACCAAAATAATTACATCATTCCTTATGTGCCTTATGACTAACAGCAGTTAGTTATACAATGCAAGAGTGAACTAGCTAATTGGGTAAATACATTAAAAGATTGTATACTAGCTAATTGGGTAAATACATTAAAAGATTGTATCCTAGCTAATTGGATACATCAATTAAAAGATTGGATGTCATAAGTTTTACTCTTGTGTCTGGTGGTCTCACTGACAAAACTGGTGCTGTTCATATAGCTCTCTTACTGATGCTGCGGATCTGTTTTCATGCATACCACTACATCAGGTATGGTTTATGCTAAAAAATATTCTTTACTTCATAATCCTTTCTTAGAGATGTATTTAGCATGATTTTGTATAACAAACTGGCTGCATGGGTTAAAGTTTGATAAAATCGTAATACTGGAAAATCTAATCCCCTTTTGGGTCCTGGGCAAATCACTGGTGGGGGATCTACAGGGTGAAGCCCCTGGAAGCTTAGGTAACTTAGTACTTTTGACACTTTATCTTTGCATGAAAATTGTTTCTGACTGAATAGAAAAGCGAATTTATTTTTTTTTTAAGATACCCTGATATAATACTTCAAATATTAATTTCTAATTATTACTTGGAATTTTGAAAAAAAATGTGTATCCTTTAGTTAAGGACTATTTTTCCATTTAATAATATGCAAAAGTGAAAACGTCAGGAGCTGAGCATAAAATTCAAAAGGAACTGTTCTGGTATATTATGAATCGGGATTTACCTCAATAATAATATTCATTGTGGAGAAATTCCCACAAATGCTGAAAGTACATTTCTTTGTAAATAAAAATAATTACATTACCACTAAATAATGTTTCCTGCAACCATATCTTTTCAGAAATATAAGGAAAATTACATGTATTTATATCTGTATACTGTACTATTAATGAACAAAATGTTAGAGCCTGCCCTAAAAAAACTTTCTTGTTTCATAAGTTAACTGGTTTTCATCCGCTTAGTCCACAATTTTATTCTCTTCACAGAAATATACATGGACAGTGATTTTATATTTATTTAGTCTATATGTTGTCTACTGATAAATTTCATACCCCTCTGTTCTCTTACTCTGAATCCTCAATTACGGTTAAAATCTGATAGCATGCAGTGAATGATGCACTAGTTCTCATTCAAAGTCAACGGTTGTGAATCTTCAGACTTCACTGCCATTTTGTGTCCAAGTTACTTTTTCCCTTCTCCAGGACAGTTTGTTGCATTTTAAGAATCATTTAACAGCGATATATATGACATATTTGGAACATCATTCGATCATCACATGAGAAGAACAGGAATATTCAATGGTAAGTTCTTTTTTACATTAGAAAAAATATTTAAATTCAGTTAAATGCTGCTACTAAACTTCAGTCCAAACTTTAAAGAAATTTTGTTCCATAAGTTAATGGGTTATGGCTTAAGTGAGTAGTATAGATAAAGGCGGATCCCAAAACACTTTTTTTGCATTTTTGACATATAGGTCTTCATTACGCAAACAAATTGTTCTATTCAATTTTATGAGGTCAAATTTTGTTTATTAATAACCAATATATGCGCCGATTATGAAAATATGATCCATTTGTGTTTTTTATCACTTATATAAGAAATTTATTCGCATATCAGCGCAAATCACACGATCAAAAATGAATCATATATATATATTCACATAATAATGTCTGATCATGCTGGCTTGTTTACCTCGATTCAAGATTTACAAAAATTTCAGCTAATAAACAGGAGTGTTGCCTCGGAAATTAACATTAATGATGCACAATTAAATTTTATACAGCAAAAATGTGATCATATCAATCAACTTAGTCAAATTATCATCGATTGATACTCGTTTGTTAGTTCAGCAACAATTTTCGTTAATTTCCAATAACAATAATATTGATGATGAATTCAACACATTAATTGATATGTATCAGATACTATCTGATACTACTAATAAAATCAACGATATTATCTGCGATCTTGAAAATATTGGATTAGTACTTATTTAGTGATTTCACAAAAATTGAATTTAGTAATTGTGATAGTGTTTAGCAAACATGGCCAATGTATTTGTAATAAATCAGATCGTTAATGATCTTATCGCTATCTGCCAAAATATCGCAAGATTGGCACTGCAACCTGTTCTGCCCTGATCGTATCCCAGCAACATATTGATAATCCCACTACAGAACCTGAATATGAATCTGATCTTATAGCACACGTGCTCTTTTATAAACAGCACATTAGTGATTTAGACGACATTAAACGTGATATTATTGCTTTCTTTGACAAAAATGACCCGATTATTAGCTCGATAACCAGCATAGATTCAAAAATGAGCAAATTAAGAGAACAATACTGGAGTGAAAAACACAACATTTACGACCCCTCTCGCGAAGTTGAATCGCGGTTTTACAGTGAGCAATTTAATTTCAAAAACGAGCTTATAAAGCTGCAACAAAGATTATTAAATGAATGAGTTTTACGAGTGTTAAAAACAATGGATAAAAAAATATACATTTATTGATTTATTTTTTGCTTATTTGTGCCACTATTGATTTTTGTAAATTATTGATGATTTTACCAATGATTATAATTTCTATCATAATAATAGTTGTTAGTGCAAATAAATATCCCATCAAAAAACAGGTATACATACCAATAATACCCAATATACATTGACATACAACCATTATAGCCATAATTTTAAATATTAACGTAAAGTTCATTGTGAGAATTATCACAACATTTGTAACGCTTAAATATACAATTGGATGAAATAACATTAGTATATATTACTTATTTGATTAATGAATCATTTTTACTTGTAGTGCTTGGATATTCGGATAAATTGGTATCAATTTGCACGCTGACACAAATATAGGATAAGATCACTGACTGAATTTTCGGACTTATCGACGGTCTTATTGGTACATTCACCATCAGATTCATTGAAATTTTCAGTATCAAGATTTACTGACCGGCGGCTCATTTTTTTCGCTGATGGTAAATAATTGAGTAAGATCGGTTATTTTAGCAACTACTGCCTTCACGTCACGAATGCAAACTACATCAGTTTCCCTTTCCAGAGTAATCATTTCCATATGCACCATCCCAGTAAACTCACATCGAGTAGTTGAATAAATTTCTTTATGATTACCTTCATAAGAACCCCCATGCTATTGTAGAATCATTCCTTGTTGGCACATCAACGTTTTTAGGTACTCGCAGATCTGTTCAGTTCCACTAACCTTTTTAATTGCACCGTACAGCGCAGTCCATATATAATCATATTTAAACCAGCATTTTGGAACATTACATGGATGTTTATGATCAATAATCTTTGAAATAAGCGTTAACACATATTTGTATGGGTAATTTTTACAATCTTGTATCCACCATTTCCAGTAATGCCATTTTGCATTATCGCCTATAATTTGATGATCATTAATCGCCTTTGCAAGATTGTCAACTAACACCATTCCCGGATCATTCTGTGAATAACTGCGCAGCAGATTATTTAGAGTTACATTTAACTCACTGTAATCATCCAATATTTTTTACATGCAATTTTATTACTGCATTCCATAATAATAAGTATATCGTATATAATTAATACATTCAAATTTATCATCTTTGATCGATGATCAAAAAAATAATATCATTTTCTCAAGCGATTTTCAATCTCTGAAACATCAAACTTTATATTTCACCATTAAGATCGCTCTCCAGGTCCACAAGAATTCTGCACACTATTTCATCCATTTCAGTGCGTGCTGCACACTGAACTCCCACAGGTAATCCTATTGTATCATCACTTGAGAACTCCTGTTTGATGTTTTTTTCCCATCGATTTTTAGGTACATACGTTCCCATACGAATCACATCATTTTGACTCACATGAGTCACAGTAATAACTCCAGCTGGAAAATCCAACAAGTTGTACAACATGGTATATGATGCTCCAGAAAGAAATTTTGCCGATTTACCAGACTTAAATGCCACATATGGCAATGGTGGTCCAATCAATGCGTCAAGCTGCTGTTTGGTCATCATTTCATCAAATGTGTGTTTGTACTCGTTAATTTCTCTTTCCAATTGCTCGAGTTCATCAGCGTTCAGCGACGTTGTGCCAGATAAAAGCAGCACCCGATAATTGTCATCGTTGTAAAACCATGACAGCACATGAGCAATTCCTCGTTGAACAATCTTTGGAAGTTTCCAATATGTGACCATATCCGCGATTGCTGGATCCACGCGAACGTTTCTCAACTGCTCTTTGGCTGGTCCAACCACATCTCCAAGAACTGCTCGACAGTACAGCTTCCAGGCAAGGTTAATATTCGGAATGGTTACAGGAACCAGCTCATACCCCAGTTTCTCAAGAGTATTTTTTGCAGTTACCTCTGCGCGTTTGCATGCATATATGGGTGTGGTATATCCATCGTCACAATAATATCAAATACGCAGCGGGGTTCTGAAAAACATGTCTCGATCAAATGGCTTGTGAATCATAGTAAGATCCAGATCAAATATAAACTCACATAACAACATTTGCAATGCCAGTGTAATATCTTCCATGGATCTAGCCATGATTCCCACTGATACTTTGATTAACACCTGATCGGTTGTTAACCCATAAACTCCTATGTTGGAAATTCTATTGTATGTCGGCTTAATTCCAGCAATTCCACAGAAATGCGCAGGACATCTGATGCTCCCTCCAATATCTGTGCCTATTCCTATCATAGATACTCCAGATGAGATTAATGATGCTTCTCCTCCTGGAGTTCTAGTTGTGTCGTATGGATTAACAGTTTCTCCATAGATAGGATTTCGACATTCAAAGCTCATTAATGTCTGCGGCACATTTGAAGTGGCACATATCCAACCATTGCATGCTCGAATAGTTTTAACCACTACTGAATCACTGCAGTGATTTATCCGATAATCAATTCCAAGAGTTGTGCAGCATCCCTTAATAGCAATATTTTCTTTGATGGTAAAAGGAACTCCACAAAATCCCGATGTATCAATGGTATCATTGTTACCATTATCAATGGGATAATCCACAATCTCACAGAGACCATACTTGTGGCCCGCCAGAAACATTTTCACTTGCATATCTCCGACTATTCGTTTTTGAATAATGCCTCCAGAGATAATATCGTCAATTGTTTGGCCCATCGACGGTATGTTTTTATTCATTTTGCGAATATGCGCTGATCTATCATTTTGATGTTGACGTTGATTTGCCATGTTTGCATGTAAATTCACGATTATGGTTAGCTCAAAAAAATTCCAATTTAGATCAAGCTTAATATGCAACAATTACAAAAAACAAATTTGAATTATTAATAACATATTATACTGTACTCACTAGGATTTCTACACCTAAGTTTCAAATCAAGATTATGTCTGCTAAACATCGTTCCAACGATCATAATCATCGTTATGATGATTATCTCAGTTACTACACGGACATGATAAAACACCTCCAGATATTTAAGATATCACCGGCAATAGGTCAGCACATCATTAATATTCAAGATCAGCTTGCCGCCGCGCTTAGTGAGAGTAAATTGTTGTACTCGCTTGATGATGCAGTTGATATTGTCAACTATATCGAAACTGGATGCAAACATCTGTCAGATGTTGAAACTATCAACCGGAGACTACTTGAGCGGATCATATATGACGATCCACTGGCATTTGACAGTCGCAATTGTCTCAAACTGATCAGATTTGCAGATCTACCGATGGATAATGAACTCCCACGGACAAGGTTATTGACAGGTGTCGGATTGATGCATCACTGTATCGTCCATATTTGGGAAGAAGGAACTATCCTTGGCGGATCTATGGGAAATTGTCCAGTGCCGAGTCTTTGTCAGATCGGCAAAATACTGCGGGATGTTGGATGTCTTCAAGATAATCCGCCATCATCAGTGCTGTGGAAAAAGTTTCACGAACAAGGGGATGCTATTGCTGTGATGAAGAAAAAAGATTCTGATAAATGCACAGCCGCGCATGAAATAATCGGTGATGTGCTTATCAAAGTGAATATCCACAGACAGATATTCAAGAAATTGAGTCAGAATCTGGTCAGGTTGATGTTCTCAGTCTACCAGTCACCAAAATGGCGTGTTTCGGATGAGCAATTGACGAGCATGCATCACATGATCTGTCATCGCAGAAATTATCAACAGATGACATAACTGGCCATGTTGTATGTTATGATGGATAAACCACATAACATTAACAACATCAACATTATTGGAGAATATGTGACCATTGATCTGATCCTGAGAAAAATGATAATGAGTCTGGCTGTAAATGACCCACCAATGACGATATGCAAAGCAGATCTTATGGTAAGATCCGAACGTCTTCCAGTGGAAGTAGAGATTATGGTTATTGACAGTAACCAATCTGACGATGATGGCAAATCATCACGCTACGAACACTGGCCAGTAAATCCCGGACGCAAACATCGTGCAGTGAACGACAACTCACTGTGCTGTAGGCATTGTCCAGAAGATCTCATGCCGTCAGCTTCTGAAGTGAATATGTCCAAGCATAATCAAGATGAAGCACATTCCATGCCATTGGGTTTCGGAACAAACATGACCAGACACAATCAAGATGAAGCACATTCCATGCCATCGAGTTTCGGAACAAACATGACCAGACACAATCAAGATGAAGCACATTCCATGCCATCGAGTTTCGGAACAAACATGGCCAGATCCAATAACTATGAAGTAGTGGAACAAGGACCAATAGTTACGGAGCCGCAAGAGAAGCAAACTCCAGACGGTGAGGAATCATTGAATCCTGCAGATGATGATACAGTAAAACATCGTCCGAACAGTCCTCATCCAAGTTGTTTCAAGGACAGGGATGGTAATCCACTAAGATTTCAGTATGCCAATGGATACGTGGATCTACAAGATCCCAACACCAGAAACACTAATGGTGAAATATTCGTTTGAATGCTAAACAAGTCCGCAATTCGTTGATACGAATTAATAATTATTATATCCAATTATTAATGGTAAATGTTATGTCAATTATATCAATGATCGATAAGATCAGGATTATTCCACATAAGACAAATATGTCATAAAATCAATAATAGCAAAAAAACAGAAGAATGATTCATATTAATGTTAAATGTTGTGCCATTGTGTTAATTTGTTAATTAATGTGTCAATTGTAAAGATTTTCCTTCCAGTTAAAACAACTAATCGTTAAAAAACGAATCTTAAGTATCAAATCAAACAGTAAAAAAATAATTTTTTTGGTAAATAAGTATATACGTGATAAACATATTGAAGTAATATGTGATCTACAACAATATGTCAATGTTAGACAATTCGTCGTTGAATATTTGTCAATTTTTTATTGACTTCAGTAAGTGTTTTTGTTAGTGAATTATTATAATCACTAATTTTTTTAACCTCATCACTGATTTTGCTTATTTCTGAAATAATTTGCACACTGGACACATCACTTAGTGATATCACAAATTCCCTATACATACGTCGAGATTCATCATCGATAGGTTTTATCCATGCGGTATATGTTCCAATGTCTGTGGAATCAATAAAATTAATAATAATCTTCCAACGTTTATCTCGAATCACTGACTCGTATTTTTCACACATATTTTCATCATAACTTATTTCTGTGATTGGATTCTTGTTATCATCGCAGGAAGTTTGATACACAGTTTCACAATTTTTAAACAAATACAACATAGCGGTATCATTAATATTTTCCTGAAGCTCAAATATTAGTTCCATAATATTTAATATTGCAAAATTCAAATAAACAATAATATTGTGATATACACAAAAATATTCTAGAAAAAACAAATAACATAAATCACATCGTTGATAATTTTAATATACTCTTCAATGGCGTTTTCAGACCACCACCGGGAATAACATTTATTCACCTTAATATCACCATTAAATCCTAATTGTGATAAACATCTGATATTGTACATCAATATATTGCTGAGATTTCTCTGATGGTATCGAATCAGTAATCGCTTTACTTGCTGATCAAATTGACTATATAAAATCTTACTTCTATTTATTTGCCCGGGAAGAATCATCTGGACAATTTTTAAAAGTTTATCACTCCATGGAATGCTAATAACACGCAGTTTTAGCTCATTAGGCCTAATTTGGTCGATAATCATAATTTCCATTGTAATGATTATAGTACATATTCAAATTGCAAAACTCAGCATACCAAGTACGTAAGTGGCACAACAGTTTTTATTTGGATATACTTTAAGTATTAGCAGTAATAATTCCACTGATTGCTTAACGTGCATTTACTTTGCGTGTTAAATTTGCAAATATAAAAATTATATATTGATAATAAACTTGTCAATGACAAAAATTACACAGATAATAATATTTGTCAATTATTTACTGAGTTTATCAGCGATGAAAAATATTCACTGGTTTATTCAAAAAGAAATTCCAGTGAATAATGTTTTTGTCAATGATTCACTTGTGTTTGGTAAAGCAATTACTAGTAATTCGCCTATCTCACATGTTCCGGTGTACATTTACTGGTGGTTTCAGCAAAATGATCATGATTTGATTCAATTAGCTCATGTTTATGAACCAGAAAATATAGTTGTATATGATAACGCAATTAGTCGTGTTAATAAAACATACATACAAATTGCAAATGTGGATAATCGTCGTAATGGAAAATATGGAACATGTTTGGGACTTATAAAAGGCATTGAAAACTGCATTATAGGAAAAATTGCGATTTTTAATGTTATAACTCCCTGTGCTCCAATACATCTTATTGGATCATTAGTTGGTGATACCACATCGTCGATGATTTTTACATCAGATACAAAATACACATGGATAAATAATTATCAAATAATGATAAACATTAATCGATATGAGATATCTATACATGGTCAAAACAAGTAAATTGTTCATACCGATGATATAAATGAAATATATATCACAAATATTGATCAAATATCTTCTGCAAACTGCGAGTATAAAATATATCCCCCTGCTACTAACATATCAGGATGGGTTCGTATATGTCAAATTTCGACAGAATTAGACTGTGAATATTCTACACTTCGATTAAGAGCAAAAGATACAATATTACTGCCATCGCCTGAGATATTTTCCACTATCACTCAGTTGAAAACTTCCAAACCTGTATCATCGACTAAACGTTTAAATATTCCATTGATAAACTGGAGAATAACTTTATTACCGTTAATGATGATTATGATCTGAATATGCTTATTGGTGATATTTCCATAATAAATAAATCACCTGATTTTATTGATTATCATCACTGGATGCAACACTATTTGTGTCATTTGTTGGATCATTTATATACAATGTCCAATTGTCGCTCATGATATCTGACATATCGTTGCCTGTGGCGCCATTCCGGTGATAATAATCACCGCTGCTGTTGCTGCTATCACTTACGATTATTTTTTGTTGTTGATTGATCCAGATTATATCTGTGGTCAAACACAGCTTTTATTGATGATAGATCTGGATTAGATTTTCTAACATACATAACCAAATCACAACTTGTATCTACAAAACATTTTATGGAAATGTTGTTTACGGTACTGTAATTTTCCATCCAGTTGTCGGCTAACTCACATTTCAAATAATAGCTTATTCCCATATTAATATCGCCACCTATAAGTAAATATTTTCCTTTGTACGCTTGTACAGCTCGCGTAACACATAAATTATTTTTCTTATTGGCCAGACCATAAATAAGCAATCTGCATCAGGATGCTTATTAATCGCATCAGATGCTTCCATAATTTTGGCATTGTCTCCCATAGTCGTATATTTGCATGGATTATACATATAATTTTTATTACAATGCTCTATTGTTGTTGCTGTCCATTTCATTGGCTTTTCATCGATGATCAATTTTTTTCGAACTTCATCAGTGTTCATAATTGCCCCTAATAACATTGATCCAGCACATATTAGTAGTAGAGGGGGGGGGGGGGGGTAAATAGGGAAAAAATTTTGGGGGGGCACTACAGGGAAAAA
The DNA here is from genome assembly GCA_029931535.1 of Margaritifera margaritifera. Classification (NCBI taxonomy): domain Eukaryota; kingdom Metazoa; phylum Mollusca; class Bivalvia; order Unionida; family Margaritiferidae; genus Margaritifera; species Margaritifera margaritifera. The sequence goes on from JAQPZY010000798.1 coordinate 457,298, forward strand.
GATGGCGGAGGGCCTCTACCGGGAAAAAAGGGGGCACTTTGGGGAAAAAGATGGCGGAGGGCCTCTACAGGGAAAAAGGGGGCACTACAGGGAAAAAGATGGCGGAGGGTGTCTATAGGGACAACGGGAGTTTTTAACGTGGCGGGAGTGGGTGGGGTGTGGGAGGGAGGGAAATAGAATTAATCTTTCTTGAAAAAGGGTGGTCCTGAGAAGGACCATTGGAGGAATAATTTTATTTCCTCCAACATTTAGTAAAAAAGTTTAGGAACGTGGTGAATCTTTTTTTCTTGGTTGGAAGTGTTGGTGGTAGCCAGTCAGGATGTTTCATCCGCCTGAATTTATCTTGGATTTTCATCCAATTTAAATTCAGGCGTTCAAATTCCATTTCTTTCCTGGCCTGTTCTTTCTTGGAGCGTTCAAGAGCCCACAAGATTTTAATTTGAGCTACTTCCTTTTCTAAAACTTTCTTTAACAATACCTTCACCATGTGAAGGTTCACCTCTTCTCGCCTGGCGTTACTGGCAGGTGGATACAACCATTCATCTTGTTGAACAAGGTGAAGGAAGTTCTCCACTTCATGCAGTAAATCCAGACTTCTCTTGATGAACCCCACACGGCAAGGGGTTGAGGAAGTTTTTACTCTTTCCTCCACCAAAACATCATTCACCAACCTCCTCGCTGAAATAAGAGCCGCTAGTTGGCTGGTGACAAATGGTTTGGTGGTAGGATATCTCCACCAATACTCCAACCTTTCCATCAACGACTCAACATCCACCATCCTATCCCAAGCTTCCTGCAACAATTCTACCGTATTCATTCTTCAGTGTGAAGTGTGAATGGCGCTACTGTGGAAGGCACCGGTTTATATGCGAGAAGCGCGGACGTGATGGAAAACATCCCGCCTTTTTTTTCCAAAAAAAAAAAAAAAACCACACACCACATAAAAACATATATAGGGAGACTATGACAAAAAAGAAAAAAATATATACACACAACATATAAAAAACACACACTTATATAGGCAATATTGATAAATAATTAATCTTTTCTTGAAAAATGGGTGGCCCTAAAAAGGACCGTTGGTTTTTTGTTTTTGTTGTTGTTGTTTTTTTTTAACAACAGGAGCATCTCCTATAGGGTTTTCTTTTTCTTCTTAAACTTCTTCGAACTTCGGGTCCATACAGTAAAACCCTCTTTAGACAACCTTGTCTCTCCACATAAGTTTGTCGATACCATGTAGCTGTATCCGTAATTTTGGTTTTAGTCCATGATACTTTTACATACATCAGGAATGCTGGATTAAACAGCATTCCTGAAACAATGTTGGAGGATTCTACACTAACCCACATGATTTGTTTTTAGGATTGGTCGTCTTGGAGAAAAACCGGTGAAGCTTTTATGAAACCAGCGGTTGTATATATACCTTGCGATCGGATTGAAATGGATCCAAATCAACTACCAATCCAAACACGCGTTACAAGTCTGTTCGGTTTTCTTCCAATGGAAAGAAAGCGGAGGTGTTACGTCATCTCGGGTATAAAGGTATCGTAGCGTTCGTAGGGGGGTTTATTACTTTTTTCGACAGCCTTCATGGAGACTGGAAAGACAAGTACTACATCAATGTATTGGAGTGATCCTACAACGATAATGAATGCTGCGGCAATATTGAACTTTCGGTCGGAAGACTTTGAGTTAGATTTACTAAATCAAGAGTTTGACAATACTACTACTGCTACTACTACTGCTACTACTGTTCCAATGGTGAATGATTTTAAAAGAAGACAAATGGAAGAGATGGAAAATTTTGTAAAAAAGCAACGGGAAGAGGAAGAAATGTTTCTTCTTCTTCAACAACAACAGAAAGAAGAAGAGAGAAGAAAACAAAGTGAAGAAGAAGAAATCAGACAGCAGCAGCAGCAGTTACAAGAGGAGGAGAAGAAGGAAACAGGAAAGGAAAGCATCAGTCTTCAAGAAAGAACTGTAAGTCTGTTAGAAGAGGTATTATATGAGTTGAAATGGATGACCAATTTCTATAAGTATTCTTTAACTCATCAACCACCTAAACGGAAAAGACCATCACGGGCTAAACAACATTCTTCTAAACCTTCCAGTGCTAGTGAGATGCCACCACCCATGTCACCAATATCACCACCACCAGTGACTGCCACCATAATGAAAACACCATCAGTAGCAGCAGCATTAACAGGATATGGATTGGGCCGTGGTAAAGGACTACGGCATTTGAAGTTAATTTGAAAAAAGTTTTGTTTTTGAAAACCAAAAAACAAAACAACCCAACGGTAATTTTAAGGGCCCCCAGATTTCTAGAAAAGAAATCAAATTGCCAAAAAAAATCAAGTTAAAACTTTAAAAAATCCCACCACCATAGTACAAGTGTGAGTGAGTGCGTGCGTGCGTGCATGCGTGCATTTCTACTCTAAAACAAAATAACACAAAACCACTTACTTTTTTTCTCTCCAGTCATATGTATTCATCCAATTTTTTTACAAAATAAATTCAGCAATATAACATATAACAAAAACAAAAAAAAACACAAGAAACAAAGTTCACTTTCTGTAATGCTTGTGTGGTTTGAATTGAAACACTGTAATTTCCTTCTCACTGTCTCTCTTGTGTTTCTTCTTCATAGGAATCCTGTTTTCCTTTTCTTCTTCATTCTCACTGTCTTCCATTCTTCTTACTCTCTTCTTACTTTTCTTGATGATATGTTCTTCTTCTTCTAGGTTTGTTAATTTTGAATCCACTTCCTCCCTCTCCTCTTCTTCTTCTTGTTCTTTCTGAGGGCATTCCGAAGACCAATGTCCTGGGCCTTTACAATGATAGCAGATATCTTTCCCTTTATCTCTCTTTTTCTGTTCACGTTTGGGACAATCTGGAGCCCAATGTCCTTTCTTTTGACAGATGTAACAAGTATCGTCACTTTTATCTCTAGTGACAGAGGAGGAGGAGTAGTCTTTACTCTTACTGTACGTAGTATACTTTCGAATCACTGTCTGTAAATCTCTCACCAAAAAAGCAATCTGTCTTTTTGACTCTTCCATCTTGACAGTTTGAAAGTTCAATCACCAAAGACTGATTCTGAAGGTAAGAAGCTCTCTCTTTATATACTCTTCTGTCTCTATATAAAGGTACCTGGGTGAAAAAAAAACTCAATCAGTTTCAAATCAGAGTTCAAGATGAAAAGATCACGCCCAAACCATGATAAATCAGAACCAGAACAAGAACAAACCAAGAAGCCACGGCGACGAAGGTATTCCGTGCCTCCTGAAACACCCTTAGAGGAATTACTGGCTCAAGTCCATGCCAGTGACTTTGAAGACGAAATGAGTGAACAACAACCTGAAACCCAAACTTCCAAAACCAAAGTCACTACTACTACCAACACCAGAACCCCTTACCAAGAAAGTCCTACTACTACTACCGCTACCGTGGCTCCTGAAAATTACTATCGGATTCGAGAGACACAAAAAATCACTTCTCGAAAATTTAGGACCACTGCGTACACTCACACAGTACACTTCAAAGACTTTAAGTCTCAAGTACCACCCGAGAAAGCTGTGTGGTTCATTACCAATTTGTGGGAATCTGTGTTACAGAACTTAAAACGGCAATGTGGAGCCAAAGAAGACGATCGGTTGAGACTTGCCATTCATCATGACCAATTGAAGAGTCCTGTTTGGATTGAATTTAGTACCCCGGCAGAATTAACGCCAGATAAAGTTATGTCTAAAATAGAACATGTACAACAATCCAATGACAAATTTACCATCACCGATGGAAAGGCTACCGTTTACATGACCCATGTTTCTCCACCTCGAGGAAGTGGACGAAGTAGAAAAACATCGCAAGACCCAAGGACTACACCAACAAAAATGTGCTTGTGAGTTATTACAATCGTGTTCTACGTGTGGACAACTCATTCGTTCCAACAACTCCAAGAGACACGTTTGTGCTGGCAAGAAAAAATGTTCTATTTGTCATCAGATCGTCGATTTTGATCATCGATGTTTTATTCAAAAGCATGACAAGATAGAGAAGAAAGAAATAAAGAAAAACAAGAAACAAGTAGATTTCATCTTTTTTGATTTTGAATGTATGCAAGAAACAGGTACTCACATTCCTAATTTTTGTGTAGCCCATCGGGCTTGTGATCAGTGCATTCAAGAATCAATTCATTTTCACTGTCCTCATTGTAGTAGGATTCCAGGAGGACGTGAAAAAATCTTTCGTGGAGTGAATACTTTGTCGGAGTTTGCTGAATGGGTTTTAGACCCTACCACCCACGACAGTTGGAGCGAAGAAGACATTCATCGTTACGGAGATTGTCATCGGTATGCGACCGTCATAGCTCACAATTTTTCGGGATACGATGGACAGTTTTTACTTAATTATTATTTGAACCATGGAACCGAACGTCCTGAAGTCACCATGAATGGAAAAAAGCTCATCTACATGAAAGTAGGACAAGTTCAATTCAAAGATTCGATGAGTTATTTGGCCATGCCTTTGAGTCGCATGCCAAAAACGTTCGGTATGACAGAAATGGCCAAAGGTTACTTTCCTCACTTCTTTAACACGGAAGCTAATCAACAGGCCGTCCTACCTCATTTACCTGACCTTCATGATTACGACCCCGATGGAATGCGACCCGAACAGCGAGAAGCTTTTCACGCTTGGTACCGTGTTCACCAGAACGATCCCTTTGACTTTCAAGAAGAGATGCTCAAATATTGTCGATCGGATGTAGATATTTTAAGACGTTGTTGTGGGAAATTTCGAGAGTTATTTCTCGATAGTGCAAAGGTCGATCCTTTGAAAGAGGCATCCACCTTACCTAAAGCCTGTTCCTTAGTCTACAGACAACATTTCATGCCCGAAAACCAACTCGCCATCATTGACTCCAACACGGGAATTTTTTTTTAGTCGTCAATATTCGGTCAAAGCTTTACGTTGGCTTCATTACTTATGTCAAAAAGAAGACAAATGGATACAACATGCTAGAAACGGTGGAGGAGAAAAAAAGATTGGAGGTTATTCTGTGGATGGTTGGGATTTAGAAAACCCGCACATTGTGTACGAGTTTCAGGGATGTTTGTTTCACGGATGCCCTATTTGTTATCCTGACCGAAACATGAAAAGCCCTTATTCAGATTCTACCATGGATCAGTTATACGAACAGACTTGTCAACGACGACTTCAGTTAGAAAGTCAAGGTTACGAAGTGGTAGAAATGTGGGAACACGAATACGATCGACGTTTGAAAATCGATCCTGAATTTAAAACCATCACTCAAAGTTACGATGCAGCCGACATTGAACCCTTAGATCCACGTCACAGTTTATTTGGAGGACGAACCAATGCCACTCGTTTACTGTACGACGTGAACGAATCCCAAGGAGAAGAAATCAAATACATCGACGTGTGTTCTTTGTATCCTTGGGTGTGTAAATATGCTCGTTTTCCTACCGGACACCCTGAAATTTTAACAGAGCACATCGACGTAAAACAGATTCGTCAATACGAAGGATTGATCAAATGTAAAGTTTTACCTCCCACAAACTTGTTTCATCCCATCTTACCTTGCCATTTGTCAAGGAAAATTGATGTTTCCTTTATGTCGGACGTGTGCCGAAATGTGTAACCAAGATCATTCCTGTCACCACACAGAGGAAGAACGGTCAATGATAGGTACGTGGGTTAGTGCCGAATTGTTTCGGGCATTGGATCGTGGATACCATTTATTGAATGTGTATGAAATTTGGCACTTTCCAACTACATCCCAATACCAAAAGGACGACGCTACTCATCATCCAGGCATTTTTTCGGGGTACGTGAACCAATTTCTCAAACTGAAACAAGAAGCTAGTGGTTATCCTTCATGGTGTCAAACTCCCGAAGACAAAGTCCGATTCAAAGAAGAATACCGTGACATCGAAGGCATCACTTTAGAAGACATAGAAAAAAATGAAGGAAAAAGATCGTTTGCTAAAGTGATGTTGAATTGTTTGTGGGGAAAAATGGCTCAACGTACGATCTTACCCAAAACGGAATACGTGGACGATCCTTATCGTTACTTTCAACTGGTGGACGACAAAAGTATTCTAGTCAAGCACGTCGAAATCGTCCGTGAGGATTTGATCATTGTTAATTTTGAAGATGAACCCAAGTTTGTTAAACCTGACAAGTTTAGTAACGTAGTCATTGCCGCCTACGTGACTGCTCATGCTCGTTTGAAATTGTATGACGAAGCATTAGAAGTCTTGGGAGATCGTGTTCTGTATTTTGATACTGACAGTTGCATTTACATTCATCGTCCCGGTTGCCCCCACCCTACCATTCAAGGAGATCGATTAGGAGCCTGGACAGACGAGCACCCTCAAGATACCATCCTGAGTTTTGCTAGCGGTGGCCCTAAAAATTATGGGTACCGATACCGAGATCCTCAAGGTCAACTTCACACCTCCTGTAAAGTCAAAGGATTGACTCTGAACTATCGAACTAACCAAGTCGTGAACTTTGAGGTTTTAAAAAATGCTTTACTGTCTGGACAAGTGAAAGATTTTCAAGTAGCCACGTTAGAACCTCACAAGATTGTTCGCCTACCAAATCATAAAATCGTGACTCGTCCTGTTCAAAAAGTGTATCGTATCGTGTACCAAAAAAGAGTGAGGACTTCCAGATCACACTACTTTACCTTACGGACACGCCGATTTGGAGAAGTATAAAAAAAAGGAAGCCCTCCTCTTGAAAAAAAAAAAACAGAAAAGATGACTTCAACATGGGCCTTGCCTGACTATGCTAATTGTACCAGCCGATTGAAGACGTTTAAAAAATGGCCTAAAGGGGATCGATTACCCACAGCCATCTCTTTAGCCAGAGCAGGATTTGTTTACTTTTGGACAGGGAAGTTTAGTGAAATGTTTCAGTTGTGGTGCAAGCATTCGCATGAGTCCTAAAGATTCAGCTATCGTGGACATACCAGATGGTCACCAAACTGTGTTTACCTTTCTTTGGCGTTTCCACGGATTACCTTACAATACTTTTCGGATGGTACAGTCGACAGGTATAAAAAAGGAACCCCTTCCAAGCCTAACCTTCATTCTGACTTTTCACGTGAACCGAGCAAGAAGAAGAAAAATAGATGAGTATTTTTTCTAGTTTTGAGGAATTTGAGTGCGATGCCGTACGTTGTGACATCTTTGATTCAGTCACTCCCCATCGATCCAACTCTAAAGAGGCAGATCGTCCTTTATGTTTCAGTGGAAAAAATACTAAAGGAATTGACGTTAATGACAACAAGAGGAATGATGTGGAGCCTAAATGGCATATCAGAATACCTGTGACTTTATTTGGTTATTCCAAGTATGAAAGTCGACTGGAGTCATTCAAAGACAAGTGGCCAAAATATCTAGAAGGACCTAAACCGGAAAGTTTAGCTAGATCTGGATTTAACTACACGGGAGAAGGAGATAAAGTTCAATGTTTTAGTTGCGGTGTGGAACTTCGCCATTGGGAGCCTACCGACTCAGCTTACATTGAACATGCCAGATGGTCTCCGCACTGTCACTTCTTACCTTAGTAGCCTTAGAAGAGTACGGGTACGATGAGCCAGATAACAAGAAGAAGTAAAAAAAATTCCATGGAGGAGAATACTTATTCTTTAGATGAACTTATTTGTGGTTTACCTTTAGAGTTACAAGATCGTATTTTTCAGTATATTCCTACTTTAGAAGATCGTATTCGTGGATTACCTTTGGAGCTACGAGAACGGATTTACCAAGAATTTTTTCACATTCAACTGAAACGTTAAAAAGAGTTACATCCTTACAACAGACTTGTTTTTAACCAATGGTATTTGATACAATAAGACAAGATGATAGCTAAGAAGATATTCAAATGGTCAGACATTGATGAAAATCTACATCACCAATTTAAGAAATTGGTGGGGGCTACCTACAATGTAGCAGTGAATATAGAATTCCATGGGAGGAAGTGAAGGAAAAAAATGTGACTAACATAGACGAATACCAAAAACTGTTAGAAGAACCGTCTCCTGAAGACAAATCACCTTTTTGTGTTTTGAAATTAGATAGGATAATCACTGAAACTGGTGTTGGATCCTAATAGATATCCTTTACCTACCGATTCCGTTTGGTTTGTGTGTGAGTATTTTGTCACCAAGAACCTACTCTACAAGATCGCATTCGTGACTTGCCCTTCAAAGTTGCAAAAACGGATTTACAATGAGTTGGTTCAGATACAAGTGAAACGTAAACTTCAAGTGATTCCTCGATTTCAAGGCTATGGCTACTTTCGTCGCATCAGAAATTTGATTCTGAACAACGACTATCACCAGTATCGTGAAGAATACAAAGAGAAGTATTTCTTTCCAAATCGGAAACTTTACCCAAGTACATTAGTGCCATGCCTTTGAATGTGCGAGAACAGATTTACCGTGAGTTTCTGAAATTACAAGTGAAACGTAAACTCAAAGTCATTTCTCGATTTTTACGCTATACCCTCTTTCAAGGGCCATAGAAGAATGGTCATGGGAAACCTCTATCTCAACTTCTATCCTGAAGGAGACTGTCTAAAAAGGTACCAACCTTGGGAGCCCTGGCTATAAAAACATGCCACCCAAGATACCAACCTTAGCCATCGATCCCTATAAAGAGGAGGCGACACGTCTCAAATCACTTTACTACTCGTGAAACGGATTCTGTGACACAGTTACTGCCTGACTATAAAAGAGTGGGTATGCCTAAACTCTACACGCCACTTCTGAAACGGATTCCGTGGAAGGAAATCACAGATTGTGTCATACCTTAGAGGATTATAAACAAGTGATACAAGAACTGTATCCATTGAATTTTGGACGTTATGTGGTATGTGTCTTAGTGACTACTTATCTTGGATTTCGTTTTCCAGGACATTCCTTGTGGACTATTTTTGAGACAAGTGTCTGCCTTGGATTCTTTTGAATGATCCGTGGGTTGTTTTGGACTCAATTGTTGAGTTCCAAAAAACAATATGACCGTGTGTTCTTCTTCGGACTTAGTAGAAGAAGAAGACTATAAAAACTTGATTTTATCAGTCCACGAAAGAAACATGTACGTAAAGCGTTGAGAGTGGTGATGAAAATTAGTGACGAACTTCCATGTGAAGAAGACATTCGTCCACACTTTATCTGTGCATAAAACATTTCAAGAAGTGTGTACTAGCTAGAGAGTTACACCAACAACTTTTCCATTGGAAAGATGTACGACCTGGAGAAACCTTGGTTTCCAATATTGGTTACAAGAAGTTGGCCCAGTTCAGCCAAGATTTGGCAACCACTTATTGATAACATTCTAAAAGTGAAAAAAAAAAATGGGAACCCCATGGGAAACTCTAAAAGAAGAAGAAGAAGTACCTGACACCACCACCACTACTGCTGTGGTTCCAATACCTCTTGAGGAGGAACACCACCCTTCTTTACCACCGCTACCGTCAGTGAATTCAAAAAAGACGAGTAGAAGAAGAATGTTACCACAAACAGTGGTGTCTTTCATGACTTGGACACAAAACAATTGTTGTTCCTTTTCTTGTTTAGAGAGAACTTTAGCTGTTTTAGTGATAGTCTTAATTGTGTACGTGTTCGTTTTAATTGTAATATTTTCTCACAAATTCACTTCTTCATGCAAATTTGTAAAATATGTTATTGGTTGTTGGTTGGTTTGTTTTTACAAAAAAAAAATAAACGTGTATGAAAACGTATAAAAAGCCTTGGGTTTTTTGTCTTCTCAAAAATCTTCTTACCTCAATCATGGCTACATCAATCTCCTCCTCTTCTACCTCGTCTACCTCTTCCTCCTCTTCTGTGGTGAAAGTAATTGACGAAAAATTAGATCGTCAAAGTTGGAATGCTTTGTATCTGCGCCATCCATTTAACATGTTAATTGCTGGACCGAGTGGTTCAGGCAAAGCCGAATTTGTCAAACGATTGATCGAACACAAAACTGATTTGTTTGATCATCCACCTCAACGTATCGTGTGGTGTTACAAAGAGTGGCAACCCGTCTTACACGTTATTGAAAGAAAGTCAAGGAGAAACCATTTCGTTTGTAGAAGGCATTCCCTCACGAAAACGATGGAATCGTGTCTGACGTGAGTCAAACTCATTTAGTTATTTTTGATGACATGTTAGGAGAAGACGAAGAAGAAATTAAACTTTGGTTTACACGAAAAAGGTTCACCATCGTAATGCTAGTATTGTGTACATAACACAAAAATTTATTTCAACAGAGTAAAGCCCATCGAACTATTAGTTTGAATGCTCATTACGTGGTCTTGTTTAAAAGTCCCCGAGACAAATCTCAAGTACAAGTGTTAGCCAAACAGTTAGGGAGCTCCTTGGCTCATTATGCGTACGACGATGCCACTCAAAACCCCTCACGAGTATTTACTCATTGACTTAAAACCGACCACTCCCTGACTATTTGAGATTTCGTGCCAGTATCTTTCACTCTTGGGGTCAAGAAGGTGGTCCTGTCATTTACACGTCCCTTCAGTCCATTTTTAAAAAAAACTATAAAAACAACCTACAGCATCATTTTTGTCTCACACCTCTTTTTGAGAGAAGAAGATGACTTCCTTTCAATCGCATCCTTCGGCTAAATTGATTCGTGCCTTGTATGGCATTAGTCGTGAAAAAAATGCACAAGTCCCGTGCTCATTTGTTAGAAGCGAGTCTGAAAGAAGTGTTTACGATGGTTTACTTTGACAGCACGTCAATTACTACAAGGTATCATTCACATCCCTCATCAAACTCAACGTTTTTTTCAAAGACATAAATCGGCATTGTCACAACTGGCTGATCCTAGAATCGATTCACGGACTAAAAAAACAAATCATTTTAACTCCTGGTGGAAGTGGTTCTTTAGGAGGGGTTATGATTCGTTTCCCTTTTGAAATGGGATCCTAATGATGCCAAAGCCAAAAAACCCAAATCACCTAAAAAGAAGAAGAAGAAAGTCAGCCAAAAAAAAAAAGAAAAGCCCCCAAAAGAAGAAATCCCCAAAGAAAAGTTCGTGCCAAGAAGAAGAAGAAAAGAAGTACTTCTGCAACCAGAAGAAAAAAACACTACCACAACAACAGACCCCATTAGTAACAAGGTCACCTTTTGCATCCACATCTTCTTCACCTTTTACCATGATGCCTGTCAAACCAGACTTAAGACCGTGTTTCCTAATTTATGCGAAAATGGAAACCTATTTCAAAAGTGACCCCGTCGGGACCGTCAACTTCAACTGATTTAGCCATGGCAGCAGCTAGCAATAAAGTACCGATCCCCTAAAACCAAAGTCCCAAGAAAGACTGGTATCTTACAAAGATTAGTAGATTTATCCAAACAAGAATTGAGTCGATTTAGTCCTTTGAAAACACCTCACAACGTCGAGTCAGACCTGTACGTGAAGTTGGGTACGGTTCGTGCAGACAATCACGTGGAGTACGTGTTTTCCAGTATAAACAATAGAAAGGGTACCCTGCTAAAGACTTCAGACTTGTTTTCTAACCGACTAAAAAAGATGGCTCCCAAACATTCACACCACCAAAAGAAGAAGAAAACCACCAAAAAAGGACGACTTGCTTCCCCCTCGTCTGGCGAAACATGGGATTCTTGTCTGTACCTGAACAAATCCAAACCGTCCCATGCGAAGAACAACTCATTCAAACAGGCTCCTAAAGAAATCATCGATACCGTGTGTGAAAGTTTGTTTGAACTTGTTAAAAAGGAACGGTTACCTTTGTCTAAGATACAGAAACAAAAATTAGGGAAACATCGGAAATGTTCTTCGTCAAAATGGTGAAAAAGAAAATACCTCTTCAACAAAAGAAAAAAATGTTGGTACAGTACGAGGTGGATTTCTACCTATCCTGATGTTGATGGACCATTGTTAAAAATAGCCCCCGCATCCTTTGTTAGGAACGATTGCTGGACCACTTTTAGGAGGGGTACATGCGATAACCCCCAGAAAAAAAGAAGATAAAAAGGACCACCCATCTCTGAAAAGACAACTCCTTTTTGTACCTTTGGATGAAATGGAAGGACGAAAACTGACTTTAGTACCTTACAAACGATGGATGGAATTTCATCGTTGGAACGAACAACGGATTCCTCATTTACCAGTCAATCCTAATCTCAACGAAATGTCTCAGTTACAACAAGAAATACAATCCCTGATTGGAACGTAACGATTTGTCCGAAACAGAAAAAACCCCAACGGTAACGGTCAACTTTTACAACGTCTACAACTCTTTCGTTCAAAAAGCAGATCCGGGACAGAAACAGCTTCCACTCCCTCTTTTGAGAGATATTAAGGCTCTCTAAGAAAAGCGAACCTAAATTGACCTATCAAAAAAGAAAAAATAAGGAAAAAGGAAAAAAAAAGTGAAGAAGAAGAAGACAAGAGTTATTTATTTTTACTAACTCCACCTCTTAAAAAAATAAAAAAGTTAGCCACCCCAGATTGGATTAATAAAAGAAACAGGTCTACCCCATTCTATCCTCAGAAAAGAAAAGAGAATAGAAGTTGAAGAAAGAAGTCAAAACAGAACCGATGAGCCCCTGTTCAAACCTACATCTACTTTTTACCCCAGTAGCAACGTCGGACACAGTAAATAACAAACAATCCAAAAAGATACCTCACTCGAAGATAAAGAGTATTGGAAATTGGTTAACTTATTCTTTCTTGGAGGATAAAAAAATCATGGAGAACAACTGTTAGCGTAACCCATTGATATTACAATCCTGGTCATGCTGCTGGTTTATACGGTGAGATCAAAAAATTATATCGAGCATGATAAAAGTCAATTGAAAAGTGTACGTTTGCCACTAAGTAACTCGACGATTGGTATACAAGAACAATCGACGTACACGTTACATAAACCCATTCGACGTAAATTTTTCTAGAAAGTACATACTCAAGTGGAAGGGAATCGATTCATCAATGGCAAGCTGATTTAGCGGATTGTTCCTCTCATTTAGCCACTTACAATCGTGGTTGGACAAATATTTGTTTTGTGTCATCGATGTGTTGTTCCAAATTTGCAATTGGGTCGTGCCTTTGACTTTCATAAAAGCAAGTACCAGAAATTGGTAGTGGCCTCTTAAAATTGGGTCTTGAAACAAAGTTGGACGTCTAACCTTTAACGATGGCAAACGGACAAAGGCACCGAATTTATCTAAACCAAAGCTTTTCAAAAAAGAATATGAAAAACAAAGACCACATTCATTTTTTTATTACGACCGAAAATCCTTGAAACCAAAGCCAGTATCGTGGAACGTGGATTTTACAAAGAACTTTGAAAAGAACGTGATGTGGAAATATTTTTTGTACACATCAACATACTCTCGAAGTACCAATCGCACGTATTACCATCGTTTGGTGTTAAAGCGTACAATCAATCGTAGCATCGGATGTACTCCCCAGAAGAGGTTAGCCCTGAAAACAGAAGTGTGTCAGTGTTTGTATAAATTATTTGGTTCACCACCCCAGCACGATCAAATAAAAGAAAAAAAGAGAAAAAGACACCTTTGTTTGATACGAGTTTTTGAAAGACGGAGAGATTTGGGTTCGCATCGGAAAAAACCAAACGTACTCTTTGACAAAATGATATTTACCTAACTGGACTACCGAATTGTATTCGTGGTCCACTACCCCCGTCCCGTGGACGTGATCCCTCGCCGTACTAATTAATATTGGAAGTACATGCACGGTGTAGAAGTTACTCAAAGGAACATTTTACTTGCCATGACGTTACAACGCAGTGACTAAAAAAGAAGACACCTTGTACGACAATTCGAAAGCATTCTCGAACAAAGAACACGGAAAGTTAGGTAAACGTGAGTAGGAAAGAAGTCAAAGTTTCGTTGGAAAGGATATCCTCCTAGTTTTGATTCTTTGGATTGCAGCTTCGACTCTCAAGTCGTCGACTATTAAATAAGAACAAAGGAACTATGTAAAAAAAACTCATTAACAATGCCATTTCAAGCCTACAGTAGCTACTCAGACAACTCCATCCTCCTTCGGAAAGGTTCCTTCTCTCATTAAAAAAAAGATTTTAACAAAAACAACCCCTTTGGGTGTTGGTGTGGAATGAACGTTGTGCCTAAAAAGGTCAAATGTACTTTCCTTTTTCTGCCCAAATCATTGTAGTGTTTTGTGTCATCGGAGCTCAAGCTCATTGCTCTAATTTGAGTTTTACAACAAGGAAACAAACAAATTGTGGACTATTTTATTCTGAGGCAGATTGCCAATCGTGGCTTTATCATTTTACTCCTAGTCCCTCTTTGACAATTTACAGACCACGACCAGACAACAGTCACCCATACAATAACGCCAGGCGTTCTTCTTCCTTCTTCGTGTCCAGTTCGACCACCACCTAAAATACTACCCAGTACTTCTTTTGGGTAACCTTTTGTAAGCATCCATTCTTCTTCATGTCAACCACTTGAGTGACACAATCCGTCCTCGGACACCACCAGATCCCACTACTTTGGAAACTATGATATGAACCAAATTTTATTTAAACGTTACCTAGTGACAGTTCAATGGATGTGTTTCCCAACAACAGCTTCATGTTGTTTTACCACCCGCAAATTACCTCAAGCCCTCCAATTGGATCACACGATTGTCTTCATTGGAAGAAGATAGGCTTGGTAGAAAAATCATTCAATCCTACGAAAATCACAAAACATCAACAAAAGATCAAATCAGATCATCATAACAGTGTAGGAACAAAAAAACTACAAGATTCCTTGGAAAAAAGATGATCCTAAAATCTGGGCAATAGACTCCAACAAAATAAAAATGACATGGCGGGGACATTTCAAAAAAAAAGTAGTTGGTGATGGATGGGCTAGGATGCCAAAGGGGCTTTATGCAAGTTGTATGCCACTGATAATCATCCTACGGGGTATTATTTTAATGCTCGACATTTGGTGGACACTACTTGAGGCATACCATTAACCGTCAATTTTGGTAAAGAGGCCCCTAATGGGAGAACAAAATAAATAGTCAAACATCAATTACTAATTGATGTGCGCACGCACCGCCGTTTCTACATGGAATTATTCTCTGAAAGATTGAAAAATCGGGTGTTGATGACATAGATGTTCAGACAAAGAAGCTAAAGAAAACAGGCATCCCCGATCAGTGAAGAGAAGATTTATGACTATTGAATTTTCTGCTGGATTTGTATGAAATTTTTGTCGGTGGTTATTAACGAATGATAAAAGTTATCTATCACCTTGTTCAGCAACCCAACATCGAATTCTGCAGAAGCTTTTCGCGACCCCAGTGGAAATGAACATTGGAATTTAAATTTTATATGTATGTGTACTACCGAATGTGGGCTAGAGTTACAGCGTTGGTGGGGGTACACATCCTCAGCTCCCTTACTAAGAGTCTGTTCCTTTCAAAGTGGATACTAAAGATGGTGCGTAAGCGAAGTAGGTGGTAAAATCACATATTCACATTCACCGTGAATTTGTACACCCTCATTATTATTCAGATGAGTAAATCGTATTTTGGACACACCTGTCCAGATTAGTTATAAAAGAGAGATTTGGGACAAGATGTACCATTCATTGACCAAGGAAAAGTCACGTTGTGAAACTACATTTTCGAAAAAAAAACAAGTTCTCTAATAACTTTCCTCTCAAAGAAAAAATAAAAAATGTGAATTCCAGTGTACCATTAGGAGTGGCCTCGGACAACGAATGGACATGGATTAGGAGGATAATGTTTAAAATCAGACTTTTCGGACGGTAGCCCTCCTATTTTGAAAACCGATGGTCACTTCGAGGACTTTCATGCTTAAAAGATGCTTTGCTATTGACACCAAGGAAAAGAATTTTTGGCAAAATGTCCTCATTGACAAACAAAAATCCAAAAGTAGCCTTTTTGAGAGCAGGCAAAAAATGTGTTGATAGTCTTACTGGTAAAAGAATCTTTTTAGGTTCTCCGTAGATGGAAAATCCTTATAAATACGCTTCACAGCTTCCAGGCTCCTGGCATTACTTCAACAGCAGGCAAGGTGACAAGGCGTAGAAAGGAGACGACGACCGAAATAAAGCTCGGAAATCCTTTCAAAGTTCAATAAAAGAACACACGGTAGTAAGTACTCTCCAGAATAGAAATAGTAGATAAAAAAGAAGGAAGAACTGGTAGACGAATTAGACGTGTTTTGATTATTAAACATTGAAAATGATGCACCGATGATTCTTGCGGAATGTTCCAAGTGTTCCGAAAACTAGAACTTGGTTTTCCTATTGCGTCTCCCACCATGATGGACGATGCCAAAGAATCCCAATGGGTAGAATTTCATCCTGTATCGTCTTTGTCGGATTCAATCTCCTATCTAATTTGAAATCAAAGGACAAACCGAAGATTACATCGATCTGAATAACAACCTACTTTGTTACCTGAAACTTCAAGTAAAGAAGAAAAACGTGCGGACAACACCTCTTACCATGCGGATGATTCCAGAGTCGCTCCCGTCAATAATTATTTTTCATTCTTTGTTCAGTGGAGTAGATTTGTAATTGAATAACAAACTGATCAGCCGCAGTTTGGATACTTACCCTTACCGGTGCTTACTTGGAAAAATCTCTTGTCGTATGGAAAGAAGCTAAGAACAGTCATCTTGATTAATGCTTTTCAGTGATCTGGAAACCTGGACAACCTCGGAAAAAGTTCAACGACACCAGAACTGTCAGTACCGGCACAGGCGTTGCCTGGCTGTTGTTGATGGTCAGGGTCATACTTGTAAGAGATATAACTCCAGCATGACTCCCCCACAATTTGGGATTTAACGACCGTCGAAAAGAAAATCAGAGGCGCGCAAGTTTAGAAATTGATGGATCGTTTACATTTGGGACATGTGGTTGCAATGACAAGTATATTACTCAATGGAAGTTGATGTTACGCCTGTAGACTGAATCGCAGTAGTGTCCGCTTTTCCATTTTGATGGCTAATGCAAACGAAGGTGGATAAACCATACATCCATAAGAAAGCCAAATCTTTACGTACGACGTGTAGAAAAATCTTACCCAAAGTAGCCTAACGACATCAGTTCAATACCATTGAGAAGAAACCACTGCTAAGTATCACTCTTAGACGTGTCGGGAAGTGAAAACCTTTACTGCAGCCGCTGGACTCCGAATCCATAGTCGAAGATCAACATCTTCCAAGGGACACGCTCCCTAAACGTTTTATTCAATTGGTATGGTTTCTAATGCAGCCTTCAATGGAGTCTTCAATGAAAAATCCTTGTTCCAGTTTCAGCAGCTTTTAAACGTCACCAAGTTTAGATGTCAGTCGAGATGGCAAGACCTTGTGTACCAGACACTTTTTTGAACCTGACTTTGACGCCAACTGCAAAAAACTTAACTTGCGATCTTACTTGAGCCTGTTTGAAGCCACAGGAACAGTTAAAAAAAACCGCGACTGTAGCCACGGTATTACATAACGAGAATATTTTGTGCAGTGAGGATATTGCCTTTTGTGGGGCTTTGATTTCACATCATACTGGACCCAAAGGTAGTCGATTGAAGGACATTTCCAACCCTATTATAAATCAGGACCACTTCGTGTGGAAACTTCAGTTTGGTCAACCTCTAGCCCAGACAGTGAACGTCGTCTTGTTTGCAGCAGTTTGATAACACTCTAGAGAATTCAATCAGTATTGAGAGAAGTCATTGTAGACTATTAGAAAGAAGAAGAAGAAGAAGAAACAAAGAAAAGATGCAGAAACAGAGAAGGAAGCGTATAATGGAAATAGATGAGGGAATTTGTGAAGTAAATTCACCAGTCAACCAACTACTATCACCAATCAGAGGATGATAATGATGACAGAAGTCATTCGTTCAGAACCTAAAAAAGAAGAGAGGACTAATACTGTTGTTACCGGAGTTTAGTTGTGGATTTTATCACTTCTCGATGGCCAGAACAAGAACACAAAGTTTAGATGGACTGTTGCATGTTATTGCTGAAGGATATTGGAAATTCATCATTAACAGGAGCTTGATTAACAGAACAATGTTATGGATGTACAAACCGATCATTCCCAGTGCAGATACAACATCGACAACATTGTTTTGGGTGTCTGACAGGTCGAAAGAAGAACAATTGGAATGGATATTATTGGAATACTGTGATGCCTGGTCAAAAACATCTCTCAGAAACAGGAAACTCGTGTTGACAAAGT